>VZTG01004499.1:55082-100184 GCA_013397845.1 Melanocharis versteri | reverse complement strand
CGGACACGGCGCGGCGGTGCGGGCGCGGCGCCCCCGGCTGGGCGGAGGCGGAACTGCAGCCCCGGCGCTGCCGCTGCCCGGGCCCCGCACGGAGCCCCCGAGGTGCCGCCTTTTCCTGCGACATTCCAGTCCCACTTCCCTCTAGGATCCAAAGGTAAGCAGAACTTTTATCTGCAACTTACAGAATCAATGCCCGCAGCAGCGCCGGGAAGAAAAACTCGGGATTTGGTGGAACCAAAGAATGGAGGAACTGTCCTGTCCCAGCTCTGCCTCTCTACCAGCAGCAGGGGAGATGCAGCTCTCAGCCGTAAGATCACTTCAGTTCAACCTCACAAGAATCACCAGGCAGCACTTACTACTAACTTCAAAGTCCCAGTGCATCATCTGTGTGCTATGTCAGGAAGTCCAGTTGGTCTTTGTGGGACAAAACCTGTGTTGGGCCCAAGAACTGACTGTAATCCCTGTTACCTGAACTGTCCAGCTGTAGGATCAATGTTCAAAATAAACATTGGATCCTTAAGGGCAGAGTTTGCCACCCTCTGTAAAGCCCAAGGGTAGAACAAGGCTCAAAAGGCAGCCTTTGATGCCTCCAGCACATGCTGCTGGAAACACTGGCAGGACTTTGTACAGATGGGATCAAACCTTTACACAGCTCTGTCCCGTGGGACTGAGGGTGGCAAAGCAGAGAGATTGATGGAAATAAAACAAATTATTGATTTAAATGGACACTGATGAGACTGAAAGCCCTTCCCCAGAACAGTTCCCTGCCCAGCACAGGAGCTGTAACTGCTGTTGCAGGGCACAACATCTGAAGGAACACTGCAGCCATGACACTGAAGCCAGCAAAAACAATTACTAAGGAGAAATAGATCCTCACCCAATCCAATGACCAAATCTCTGTGGCTCATCCTCAAGGGGTGACCCTGCTCCAGGGAGGAGTCTCCACACAGCCCCCGAGAACTGGGGTGAGATGCTGCCCTACCAGCATAAGACAAGGAGTTAACGAAGTTTTTGGACACATTCTGTCCTCAGAGAGGTTTGACAAAACATCCATCAATGTGGATCTTTAATAAAGACAGCTTGTACCTATGCTTGCAATACACTTTCGTACGTTATTTCCTCAAATGTCTCTGTTTTAATATATTTTGATATTAAAAGTGTTTAAACAAGATTTAACATGAGCTCTGCACCCTGCCATGCTCCAAACCCTAAGGAAGAGCTGGATGGCCTCACACTCATCCAAGCGGAGGCAGCTCTCATGTACGGAGGAAGCTGCTGCTGCAGACAAATATTTAAAAATCACCCCTGCCTTGAGGGTGTCCAGACCTTGGGAGAAAGCCCTTCCCACCACCCTCTTGGATTTCCCTCCCTGTCACTCGCTTTGCTTCCAGCTTGGGAAGGTTTGTCTCGGGGCCATTCCAGCACTGCAAAGGGCTTTTCCAGCCTCAGGAATTCCATGGGACACGCAGTGACTGACCCAGCTGCACACACAGGCACGGGAAGCTCTTTCACACAGATTACCCTGCCATGAGCCAGAGCACTCCAGGGCATCCTTGAGAGAGTGCAGAGAGCAGGAAAAAGACACGGCTACACCACTGATCCTGCTCCATGCTTTCCCAGTGGGGCGTGAACACCATTTCATCCTGACCCTGAGAGCTCCAAGGAAAATCACTCTTAAGGTAGCACTGAAGATGCCACTTTTCTGACACTCCTGCCCCAGAACCACAGCCCAGCAGGCTTCTGTGGGAGCCTGAATTATTTGTGCAGTTCAGAAGCTACACATCCTTAAAGCATTCCCTTAGGAACATGAAGCCTCCCGTGTGCATTTTGTAGTCCAATTTGTAATTTAAGCATATTTCAAGACAGTTTAAATCGGAATGAGGTGACTTGGTGGCAGCACAGCATTAGATACAGGACATCAGGAGACTCACCAGACAACATCCACTGCAGACTTTCCATTCTCAGCACTCCAGCCGCAGTATCCTCATTTCTCACGGACTCTCGGTTCTGCTTCCAGGACTCCCATCAGGAAACTGATGGCCGTTTCCAGATGCAAATCCCCAAGGTGTCACTGGTCCCAGTCATTGCTCTTCTCCCCTGCCATCCTTTACCCCTTTTACAGCCACGGCCCTGCCTAGGACACCAAAGGAGGCTCCCAGGTGCCTCCTGAGACCCAAATCATTCCAGGTGGGTCAGGAAATATACGTAAAAAAACTCGTCNTCCAGACCTGGGAGAAAGCCCTTCCCACCACCCTCTTGGATTTCCCTCCCTGTCACTCGCTTTGCTTCCAGCTTGGGAAGGTTTGTCTCGGGGCCATTCCAGCACTGCAAAGGGCTTTTCCAGCCTCAGGAATTCCACGGGACGCGCAGTGACTGACCCAGCTGCACACACAGGCACGGGAAGCTCTTTCACACAGATTACCCTGCCATGAGCCAGAGCACTCCAGGGCATCCTTGAGAGAGTGCAGAGAGCAGGAAAAAGACACGGCTACACCACTGATCCTGCTCCATGCTTTCCCAGTGGGGCGTGAACACCATTTCATCCTGACCCTGAGAGCTCCAAGGAAAATCACTCTTAAGGTAGCACTGAAGATGCCACTTTTCTGACACTCCTGCCCCAGAACCACAGCCCAGCAGGCTTCTGTGGGAGCCTGAATTATTTGTGCAGTTCAGAAGCTACACATCCTTAAAGCATTCCCTTAGGAACATGAAGCCTCCCGTGTGCATTTTGTAGTCCAATTTGTAATTTAAGCATATTTCAAGACAGTTTAAATCGGAATGAGGTGACTTGGTGGCAGCACAGCATTAGATACAGGACATCAGGAGACTCACCAGACAACATCCACTGCAGACTTTCCATTCTCAGCACTCCAGCCGCAGTATCCTCATTTCTCACGGACTCTCGGTTCTGCTTCCAGGACTCCCATCAGGAAACTGATGGCCGTTTCCAGATGCAAATCCCCAAGGTGTCACTGGTCCCAGTCATTGCTCTTCTCCCCCGCCATCCTTTACCCCTTTTACAGCCACGGCCCCGCCTAGGACATCAAAGGAGGCTCCCAGGTGCCTCCTGAGACCCAAATCATTCCAGGTGGGTCAGGAAATAAACGTAAAAAAACTCGTCCCTTTTGGGATAACGAATTGTCTTTGTCCCCATTCCTCCTTCTCTCTCCTCTTCCTGTTTCCTAAGGCAAAACACACAGGTGGGGTCAGGGGGAAAATGACAAGTCCAAAACCAAACAAAACTTGTTTTTCCATCGGTTTCCATCAGGCCTGTTCAGTTTTTCCCACTTACCCTCGGCCGTAGTCACAGGAGCAGCTTCTCTCTGCGACCCATGGGAGTGAGCACAGGGACACCCATCCCGCTGCTTCCCGGAAAACGGTGCTCAGCCCATCCCATAAAACGTTGTCATCGCAGCTGGGAACGCGGCACGAGCTTTATTCCACGAAACATGATCCCAGAGAGGCCCAAGTCCCGGGACAAACTCGTCCCACACAGCAGTTGGGTCCCACGTGTCAGTGCTAGAAGGACACGCGTCCCCCTGTGGATCCCGCCCGGCCCCGGTGACCCCTGCGCAGCCCTCTCTCCCTTCCGGCCACTCACCTGGAGGCACCATTCGCTCCTTCCCGGCGTTGCTGCCCGAGCCAAGGGGATTTTCCCCATCCCAGGCTCGGGACGGCTCGTTCCTGGCGCAGCGGCCGCTGGCACAGCAGGGACAGGGCGGCGGCAGGAGAGCCACGGCCGTGTTCCGCGCTGCAGGCGCTCTGCCGGGCACGGGGCTGGGCAGGGGCGGAGCCGCCGCTCCCGGTGCCCACCTGTCCCGGGGCCCACCTGTCCCGGGGCCCACCTGTCCCGGGGCCCGCCTGTCCCGGGGCCCACCTGTCCCGGGACCCACCCGTCNCACAGCAGGGACAGGGCGGCGGCAGGAGAGCCACGGCCGTGTTCCGCGCTGCAGGCGCTCTGCCGGGCACGGGGCTGGGCAGGGGCGGAGCCGCCGCTCCCGGTGCCCACCTGTCCCGGGGCCCACCTGTCCCGGGGCCCGCCTCTCCCGGTGCCCACCTGTCCCGGGGCCCACCTGTCCCGGGACCCACCTGTCCCGGGGCCCCGCCCCTGCGGGTACCGCCCGCAGCTCCCGCCCTTTCCCGTGGCAGCTGCCGCCCTTTCCCGTGGCAGCAGCCGGCCCTGGGTCATTCCTGCTGTTTCCAGGGAGTAAAAACCGTCTTGGGGATTTGCTTCTGATAACAGGAATCAATTTTCCTATGGGAGTCCTTGAAATAGAACTGAGTATCTGTGACAAACGAGGATGCTACAGATGGAGTGATAGCAGAGGAAATCTTGTTCCTGCCAGTTACCCATGGGAAGAAAGCAATTCCCAGCTGTCTTATGCTTGGTAAACAGAGAAAGGGAATTCTGTGTCCTCTCCCGCTTAGGATGTACATTTTCACTGTCCTAAAAAGGGACCATTTGAGGCTTTAGTGTGATTGGTGTGGGTCAAGGATCTGTTGCCTCGGCAGGGCAAAAGGTGGAGCTGTTTTTGGTGATTGCGACAGACCCGAATAATTAGAGATTAATGGGAAACTGTTCAGTGCCCCAAAAGTGATAGAGAGTATTAGCTTGACTGGTGTCACATGTAGAGCTGGGACAATGACCCTGAACACCCCAAAAAGGTAAAGAAACCCTGAGCCATGCTGTGATCAGACCCCATAGGGGCGGTTTATTGGAAGCGCCAGTAAGGAATAACAGGAATTCCCTGGCCCTCAGCTTGGTCCCGCCTGCCCACACCACTGCCCTTGGGAAGCGTTGCTCTTCCCGGCTGGAAAGCCAAGAAACTTTTTTTCCTCTGTCCCTTAAAACTCTTCTCTGAAAACCTCTGTTCTCCCATGTTTCTCCTCAAACAGCATACTATCTCCTTCCATCTCTCCGGTCCTTCCCCGAGCGTGTGGCTTCGCTGCTCCCCGGCGCTTCGGCAATTAATATAATTGATGCTGAGCCTCGCTGGGCCGGCGAGAGGCGCCGAGGGGCTCAGGCCAGGGCCGGCCGCGCCAGCGCCACGGCGCGCTGCAGCTGCTCGTACGACACAAACATCACCACGTTCCAGGAGCTCAGCCGCAGGAAGGACGGGACGAAGCTGTGCCGGGAAAAACAACGCTGAAGGGGATGTGCCGGGGAAATCCCCACCCCCCAAGCCCCGCACACGGGTTGGGGTATTTGGGGTTCAGTGCCGCGGGTCTGTGCGGTCCTCGCAGCGAGTTTGCAGGTGCTCGACTCACCCCTTGTAGAGGCCAGCGGGGCCATCCTGCATGAGCAGGGCCAGGAGGCAGCTCAGGGCGTTGCGGTACTGCCCGGGGCTGGCGTTCATGTACCGCGTCTTCACCACGTCCACCGGTGACGCCACCACCGTGGCGCAGAACCCGGCGCCAAAGGCGGCCACGAAGTGGCACGGGACGTTGTCTAAAGGCGGGGAACAGCCGGGGGTTGGATGTTGCAGGGACAGGGATGGCACCTGGCCACGTCCCCCCCCGCCGTCCTCACCTGTCATGAGCTGCGCCCGCAGCAGCGCGTCCTTGAGGAGGTCGTAGGTGACGAGCTCCCCGCAGTTGATGATGGCATTGCGGGCGATGTTGGGCAGCGTGCCTGGGCAGGAGGGTGGTGGATTGGGAATGCTGGTCACAGCTCCTCCTGGAGCGCCCTGGGCAGGTGGCCCCGCCCTGCTGTCCCCATCCTTGTCCCCATCCCTCTTCCCTTCCTCATCCCCATTCCCATTTCTCTTCCCACCCCCTCCCTTCCCCACGCCCATCCCTGTCTGCTCCTACCTCTCCAGAGCCCGCGGATCCCCTCCTCCCTGGCGATTGTGCGATAGGCATCCACGGTGCCGCTGTACCGGCGGGCACTCTCCGACAGGGCCCCACAAGCCTGGAACCGGACCTTGACCACGTCGGTGGGCTGCGCACAGGCCACGGCCACAGCCCCCGTGGTGCAGCCAGCCAGGAGTCGCGCGGCCATGCCTGTGTCTGGAGAGGGCAGGTATTGGGACTCCTGGCCCAGCAGGGACCATTGACCCTGCAGAGACCATTGGCCCTGCAGGGGCCCCGGAGTGAGTGGCTTGTGGTGGTTTTCAGAGGGTCATCTCGGGGGGTTGTGCCCCCCAGGGTGAGTTTCTTTCTGGAAGAGGGCTGTGCGTCAGGAAGGGGGTGCGCAGGGAAGTCCGGACTGCCTGGACACTCACTCTCAGCACCCTTGGGGGTGTAGAGCTGCTTCACAGAGTCGTAGAGCCCAATGCGGATGGAGGCGAAGCTCATCTGGCGCTGCAGCCCGGCCGCCAGCCCGCAGTAGAGGCTGCGGGCTCCCTCCGTCCTCACCATGGTGCTCAGCGTCCCCAAAACACCCCGGTACTCCACGGAGCTGATGGTCCGGGGGATCCTCACCTCGCCCTGGATCTGTGGGGTGCCAGCTGTGTCACCCCACCTTCTGTTCCTCCCCAAGTGCCGCCAGCTCTGTGGCAGAGCTGGCGTGGGGAGTCCCACACCATGTCACCGGGTGCTCCCTTTGCCCACGGGGTTTTGGGGGCCCGGCGGATCGTACCTGCAGCCGCACTTTGGCGGTGTCCAGGGGAAAGGTGCACAGGTCAGCAATGCAGCCGGCCATCCCTGCGCTGATGAACTTCATGGCGGCCGTCGGGGGCACCTCGGGGGGCTTCAGACCCACCATGGTGGCAGACGGGCTGGAAGGAGAGGAGGGGTTTGTGGGGGAGCCGGGAGGGTGCGTCAGGATGGAGCTTCACGTGGATGTCCTATCCGGCGACAGAGGTGACGATGTGCCGTGGTGGCTCTTGATGGCTTTGGTCAACCCTAAAAACCATATCCTTCCCTGTCTCCTCCCTTCTATCCCGGGGAAACTGAGGCACAGGGCTTGCTCAGCATGGGATCACCAGTGCCCACCTTTCCCTATCCCACCCCAGCCATAACGGGGGCTGCTGGGTGAGATCATCTCCCCCAGAGTGACCTGCCCGGAGCCATGTCCCTCTGTGGCCTCACCGTTGGGACCTCGGCACAGTGTTCCAGCTCCTGCCTTGCACAGGCAGTGCCCCGAGAGCAGTCTCCCTGGCCCCATCCTTATATAGCACCCAGGAGGACATTCCAGCAGCCGCGGATCGGATCGGGTGACAGGAAAACAGTGTTCCCCCGGTGGCATTTGACTTGATGGGACTGGGTCACCTGGCACCCATGACGAGGCGGCTGTTTCAGCCCTCTGCCCCCACCACGGGGCTCGGGCATGGGGAGGGGGGTCCTGCCCAGACCCCCTGCACTGGACTGGGGAGGAATGTCGGTTTTTACCCTAAAACCACCCTGGGAAGGACGAGATGCAGAAAACCCTCACCCCAAGGCTTTATAAGCAAGTGGTTCGGAGGCAGCGCAGCACTGAGCTCTTTGTGCAGGGCAAGTCAGATCCCTTTGCCCAACACACACCACGGGCCACAATCCATCTCAGAGAGCTGCCGAGCTCCCAGCAGGATTGCCTCAGCATGGTGGAATGTGTTCCCCAAGCTCACGTGGAGCAGGGGCCGGGTGAGCACCGAGGAGTGAAATCCAACATCAAACCCATGACGCCCTTCGGAGCGTGGCAGGGCACTGGGTCTGAGGCTGCTGGGAGGGACTGGGCTCAGGACAAGAGGCTGGAGGCCCAGGTGGAGTGAAGAAATGCCCCTTTTCCTCCATTTTTTAAAAACTCTGCGTGTTTAACCCTTGGTGCTCATTAGCCCCACACGCAGAAAGGTCCCTCAGGAGCTCGCCTTGCACAAGAGGGACTTTGAGTGGTCCTGACACCCTGAAGCCACCTTCGCTCCATTCCTCGGGCTCCAGACAAGCTACCTGGCACTGACACCCCTCTCCAGCTGGCTCCTGTTTTCCTGCCCAGCTCCACTGCTGACCTAAACCTGAAAGGCAGACACTGTTTACCTCATGCCCAAGATATAGCTCTGGGGTCAGTGCTGTGACCTCCTCTGTGACAGTGATCCCAGCCCAGCTGGCATCCTGCCTGAGCTTTTTTGGGGATGCCACCAGAAGAAAGCAGCCTGCACATCACTCCTGTCCTTCCAGGGGACGCTGGGTGCCTTTACCTCCCATCCTGACCCAGCAAGGGCAAAGAAAGGGGCCACAATCACAGGGCAAGTTGTGCCAGCAGTGAATTACGCATTCAGGGCGTCCCCTGGGAAAAACAACACTGCAGATGTGGGAGAAAAAAGGGATGCTGATCCTTTGGCTGCTTAAATCCTGAATTCCACACATGGTTTGAAAAGCAGCTGAGATTGGAAGCGTCCCACAAGGGCTGTGCTGCATGGTGATACTCAATTCCTTGGCAAAGCAGTAATCTTTCCATGCGCTCCTGGCCACCCCAGCTCCCAGCAGCATTTCTCTGACCTGGAAGCTCACGTGGGAGAGACTCCTGTCCCCTGTTGAGGAAAGGTTCCTGCCCTGGCAGAGGGACACTTTGCACAGGCTGACAAGAAACCAGGGGAATTTTATTGAAACAAACACTAGAGAGAGCAGTACAAAAATAACTGGGCTCTGTTGGCATCAAAGTCTGTCATCTTAAAGGTGTACAAAAATAATTTAAGTATAAATATAAAAGTTTCATCTTTCTAGTCACCCTCTTTTGTATACCCACCAGATTTTACAGTGCCCTTTGCCTGTGTTCACACAAACACTTTGGGCACCTGTGGAAAGAGAAAATTGTGCTGCCCACCAACTATTTTTGAAAGGGCCATTTCACAGGAATAAATCCTAAAACTGGACTATCTGGAGAGCAGATAACAGGTCATGGATTACCCACGGGGGTGCGTCTCGCTGGGGACCTGCCCCTGCAAGATGAAGCTCCCTGTGGGTGACCTCAGGCTTTAAGCCCTTCTAAATAAGGGCACTTCAATTAACTAACCAATTAGACAAACTAAAAACAGAGCCTGAAAGCTGTGGCTTCCACCTCCCCTTTACTGGAGGGCTCAGCCTTTTCCAACACATCCAGCCACAGCTTAGGAAGCTCTGCTGTGGATGGTCTCTTGCCAACACTATTCCTTCTTGGAGAGCTGAGCAGAGAAGATTCTGGCGATTCTTTTGGCTTCCTCTTCCGAGAGGTCGGGGGTGGGCCTGGGACGATTTGCTTTTCGGTAGGGGATTCCTCCATTCCTGCTCTGGGGAGAGAAGGGACCAGGTGTGAGAGCTCTGCCCCGCACTTGATTTCAGGTTGTGGCAAACCACAGGGGTGTGCAGAGGGTGACAAGTTGGATACACAGAAAAAACCACCCCAATGGGAAAGAGAATGAACCGAACCCCAGAATGGGGCTCTGGTGTGTGACCTCGAGCATCCATCCTTGGCCAAAGTTGCCCTGTATGAAGCCAAAGGAATGACGGTGGTGTAGTCACTGGGACCTGACTGCATTTTGGCTGTCAATCGTTATTTTACTTTATAATTTGCAGAACCCTGAAGACTAAGTCTCCTCGCAGTGGAGAGGAAATGCTCTGTCACAACAAATCTTCAGCCTGCTGGCAAGACAAGGCAGGGAATGGGTTTAAACTAAAAAATGAGACCTTTAGATTAGATATTGGGAAGAAATTTTTCCCTGTGAGGGTGGTGAGGCCCTGGCACAGGGAGCCCAGAGAAGCTGTGGCTGGCCCTGGATCCCTGGAAGTGTCCAAGGCCAGGTTGGATGTGGTTTAGAGCAATCTGGGATAGTGGAAGGTGTCCCTGCCCATGGCAGGGGGTGGGGCTGGATAAGCTTTAAGACCCTTCCCAGCCCAAACCATCACTGTGATTCCATGATAAACGGGGTGGGCCAGGCTCAGTTGCCTGCAGGGACCCCAAAGCAGCAGCCCGTGAGAGGAAAAGCCCTGGTTTAAGCAGTGACATCTCCTCCGTGCTTTGCCAGCAGCCTCCCAGCAGCCTGGCTTTGTCCCACGTGTTCCAGCAGCACTGGAAGACGAGTAATTTCAGCATACAAAGAAACACACATTTCTCCCCAACTAGTTTAGAGCTGGGCTGTGCCTGTGAAGCACTGAGAAAAGTGATCCTGCTCTAGGAGCCTTTAGGGGAGGAAGCTGTGGGGCCAGAAAGGTCTTTTGGAAAACTGATCCGCCAATCTGGCCTTTCACCTACATCACTGGGCTGCTTCTCTGAGCCTCAGGAAAGGTCTCCTGAGGTGCCCAGCTCCCTCCCAAGAGAAACAGCACCAGGACCCTGTTTTGGTGCTCTTTGAGACGCACCATTTGGAGAGGGAAATGGCTTTTTCAGGAATAAGCGAGTCCTTGTGTTTGGTAACCTGTGCATTACAGGCTCAGGTGACAGCCTGCAGGTAAGATACTTTAAAACACTTCCCATTTTTATTGCACTGAAATAACAGACATGGGCCTCTAGCCAAGTATTTCTTTTGCTCTTTTTTCTCTTTAACAATTCTCCAGGATGAATTTTCTAAACCAAAATGTAAGGAGCCAAGGGAGATTAAATGCAGACCTGGCCACAGTAGAAGCTTAAAAACCAGCAGAGAGAGCTGCCTGCTGGGCAAAGCACCTCCCTTGGACAGGGCTGTCCAGAGACCAGGACAGTAGCTCATTCTCCCCATGCTGTTTTCTGCCCATCTCTCCAAGGAACAGCTGAAAGGTCAGGAGTGGCTGGAGAGGGGCAGTGACCAGGCTCTGTGCTGATCCCTGAGTTCTGCACAGCATCTGAAAGCATCTCTCCAGGAAATTCTCCCAAGCTTCCAATTAACCCTATTTCAAAGGTGCATGAAACTGCATTTCCTGCCTCCATGGCTCCCCTTTCCCATGTGCCACGTGTCCTGCACAGCCAGGGATGGAGAGCCAGGACCTCCCATTTTCAATGTAAGGAATAGAATCCCAGAACGGTTTGGGTGGGAAAGGACCTTAGAGCTCATCCATTCCCACCCCCTGCCATGGGTAGGGACACCTTCCACTATGCCAGGCTGCTCCAAACCCCATCCAACCTGGCACTGGACACTTCCAGGGATCCAGGAGCAGCCACAGCTTCTCTGGGAACCTGTGCCAGGGCCTCACCACTCTCAGCCGTGAATTCCCTCCGGACATCTAATACCCCTGAAGTGCCCTGTACTCCAAAGCCACAACACGAGCAGGCACCTGATGCTATTTGATGTCACCAAGACACGGGAGAGCGGTGTTTGCTCCCAAAGTCAGGAAACCAGGTGTGCTTGGAAAACATACCACTGGCATGTTGTTTCAGAGACGAGCAGCTAAAATACACCTCCTCCCATTTTCCTACCATTGCCCAATGTGCAGGATGAAGTGGTGTTAAGATGCATGTATCTATCCTAACGACCTTCCTAAAAATGAACTTCCAGCTGTGGGAAAGGTTTAACACCACTTCTTGCTGCTATTTTACATGCACAGGTGTGACTCAAAATGAGCGAGCTTTAAGAGCACCATTAACACTCCCAGATCAGATAGATGAGCAGAATCATAGAACCATGGAATTATTGAGGTTGGAGAAGGCACGTAAGATCATGGAGCACAACTGTTCCCTCAGCACTGCCAAGACCACCACTATCCCATGTCCTCAAGTGCCACATCCACACAGCTTTAAATCCCTCCAGGGATGGGGACTCCACCACTGCCCTGGGCAGCTGTGCCACGGCTGGACAACCCTTTGGGGGAAGAGATTTTCCCTAACATCCAACCTAACCCTCCCCTGGCACAGCTTGAGACCGTTTTGTCTTGTCCGTTCCCTGGGAGCAGAGCCCGACCCCCATCCTGGCTGTCCCCTCCTGTCAGGGAGCTGTGCAGAGCCAAAAGGTCTCCCCTGAGCCTCCTTTTCTCCAGGCTGAGCCCCTTTCCCAGCTCCCTTAGCCTCTCCTGGTGCTCCAAACCCTTCCCCAGCTCCACTACTCTTTTTTGGACATCAAACCTTCCTTTGATCCATCTCACAGGCAGTTTCTGACTGTCAGTTTTATCCTCCTGCATAGTTTCCAGAGCACACATCTGAAATGTCATGTTTACACCATTCCCCATCCCAGGAACAGGCTCAGGTCAGTGCCCATCCCAGGTTTCTCCCTTTCTGTCTCTCAGACTCCAAGTGTCTGGTGCTCAGCCAGGAAGCACACGTGTTCCATGGGGAAGATGCAAGAGGAAAGGGGACTCGTGCACTGAGGATCACGCTTCACTCTTCTTTTTATAGGAATGGCAGTGACACTGAAACCAGCTGAGGATTATCCAGTGCCCGTGTGCCAGGGGCTGGACTAAAGCAGATTCATGAGCACGTTATAGGTCATGGTGGGGGGCATAGCCTCTCCCAAGGTCAAGGAATTCCAGTCTTGGAGGCAGAGAATGTTTCAGCACTGTGGCTCAGCAAGTTTGCCAGCAGTTTTGTTTGTGCTCGGGGATGGAGGCCAAACAGATCTGTGTTAACAGGCTACAACCTACCCTGGCAGTGGCCGTGCACCTACTCCTGCTTTCCAGGCAGGAAATCGGGAAGATCCAGCAGATCAAGAAGAAACAACACAACCAAGAAAGGATGTTTTGGCTGTTGCTGCCCTTGGCGGTTTTGGAACATAGAAAGCCTGACACTGTGAATCTGCCCAAGGCTGTGTCATTTCTAATTCACACTGAAGGTAAGTCTACGTATGCACAAATACTAATTCTTCTGAGTAAAACTGGTTTCCATGTACGTTTCTTATCCTTTTGGAATATTCCTAGATGTGAGGGGGAAAAAATATCATGGTATTTGGAAAGGGACTTTAGCCAAGGGCCTGGAGTGCCAGAACAAGAGGGAATGGCTTCCCACTGCTAGAGGGCAGGGTTAGATGGGATATTGGCTAGAAATTCTTCCCTGTGAGGGTGGTGAGGCCCTGGCAGATTGCCCAGAGAAGCTGCGGATGCCCCTGGATCCTTGGAAGTGTCCAAGGCCAGGCTGGATGGGGCTTGGAGCACTCTGAGATGGTGGAAGGTGTCCCTGCCCATGGCAAGGGATGGGACAAGAGGATCTTTGAGGTTCTTTCCCACCCAAACCATTCTGGGATTCTGGGATTTTATGGAAAAGTTTATTAACACTCTGATTTTTCAAACCTATCCTCTAGCCCCCACTCAGAGTAGGTGAGCAGCGTGGAAGACAAGAGCTGGGAAGGACCTCAAGAATGGGAAGCCTTAGTTTGGTGTAATGGAGAAAAGAAGGAAACAACAAAGAGGTTTTGTGAGGCTCTACAAAACTCTGTTCCCTGGAAGGTGGTCAGAGCACCCATGCTGAGCCTGAGCTGCTGCAGCACCTCAGGGCCCCACATCCTCACAGCAGGACCTGAGACAACCTTTTTGTCTCAGATACTGCCAGCTCCTTTGCCATGACTGCCCAGCTCCACACCTCACCACTGCTTCGTCATTCCAGGAAGGAAGACAGGGAAAGCAGGGAGTCAGACAAGCCAGGGAGAGGTGGCAGGAGCACTAGGAAGGCCAGGAGAGACGTTTGCCAGCTGTCAGGTGAGTGAGAGCTCTGGTGATGTCCAGAGGACAGCTCAGATTTCAGCCTCGCTGTCACGCTCGGTGTTCGCTGACCTGTGCAGAACCAAACTAAGCCCAGATTTAGAGGCTGATGTTCCAAAGGCCAATTCAAACCAAAACTATGAGGAAGCATTTTTCTGAACTCTATGTATTGGTAGCAGTGAAAAACTGGTTCTTCACAGAGAGGGTTTGATGCACAAGGCACAACCAAATCCTGTCTCAGCACACCCAGCACGTGCTGCAGCAAAGGATTAGTGCCAGTTAATCCTCAAATTAAGTCCTTTAGGATCAAAATATCCAAAGAGTGCCTTGCTAACATTTTATCTAATTAGTAATAATTTGCAGGTATGTAGTTCCAGCCACTCAGCTCAGAGCTGAAGAGAGGGGATTCAAGTAAAGCTGGTATTAGTATTAAACCACAGGTTTCCATGACTTCAGAGCTATCAGAACCTGTCTGAGTCTGTTTTGATTCATCAGGCAAGCTGTTCCAGTGACATAAATGCTCCTTGAAGTGTTTGTTTTGTAGGTCATACGGAGAGGAATGAAGGCATCATCTTACCTGGAGTGGTAAACAAACAGCCCAGCTGCTGCACACCCAGATCCACATCAACATTTACAGCAAAGCCGGGGCTGGAAAAGGATTGTGGAATCCCAGAATGGTTTGGGTGGGAAGGGACCTTAGAGCTTATCTCATTCCAACCCCTGCCACGGGCAGGGACACCTTCCACCAGACCAGGGTGCTCCAAGCCACATCCAACTCGGCCTGGAACATTTCCAGGGATGGAGCAGCCACAGCTTCTCTGGGCAACCTGTGCCACGGCCTCACCATCCTCACAGGGAAGAATTTCTTCCCAAAATCCAATCTACATCTCTCTTTTAGTTTAAAACTGTTCCCCCTTATCCCATCACTATCTGCCTGTGTAAAAAGTCACTATCTTTTTTATAACGCCTCTTTATGAAAATAAGATAAATATGTAGATCTTGAAACAACCAAGCCACAAACCTCTTGCAGTAAATAAATCTTCATGAACATAAAAAAGCAAAACCTCAGCAATCCCCAGCTTTGGTGCAGGAGGAACAATCACTCCAGTTATTCTACTACTCCCTGGGTTGCAGAACTGTTACAAGATACCTCTCCAGGAACCCCCTCCTGCTGCAAGCTCCCTCATTTCATCCTGATCTAAAAGAGATAAATTGAAGCCATAATTACAAGTTAGAGCTCCTCAGAATTAAGCATGTCACCTCACATTAAAGCACAAAGAAGTGAGGAGTGAGAACCTGCCACTTCCACTGACCCTGATGGAGTAGCATTTCCTGAGCATACTGAACAACTGGTTGATACAAAGGCATAAGGATCACAGACAACACAGCCATAGATGTCAAAAACCATCTTCACGGAGAGAAGGGGTGTCAGGAAGATTCCCCTTGGCATGATTTGGAAGCCATCACCTCTAAGTTGAGTGCTGGCAGGCAAAGGGAGAAGTTTTGTTCCTGCTTTAAGGAATGGACTGAGTTGGACAATAAATGAAAGGACATCCCATACTTACTTTTGGTGATGTGGAAGGATGAGAAGAAGTGCTGAGCAGTCTCATGGAGGCTTCCATCTCCTGAGGTGGAAGGAAGAAGTTGGGAACAACAACAGCATCAGATCTGAGCAGAACTGTTAAGGAACAACCTTTGGCAGTGTGCAGTTGCACAGAGGTCCAGATGTTGAAAAGGCCTCAGCTGTTAACAGGTCCCAAACAGTGAATCTCATTTGTTTTAATCAATATTGCATTGTTCTGAACACTTGGTTCTCTCATCTGGGCTCACAGAGCATGGGACACCAACGTGCTTTAAAACAATACCTCACAAATTTGTAGACGACTTCATCCTGCAAAAATTCCAACACTTAATCTGAGATTTGGAATTTGTGCAAGAAACATTGGGAACTATTTTAAAAGTAAAATAAAGCATGTTTCGTTTAATACAGGAGAAAACACAAGAGCTCTAACACACGGGGAAAAATAGTATGGAGACAAAATGCAAGAAGACATGTCGGAACCACCCAAAATGAAGTGACTCTCACAAATCACAAAATTTATTGGCTACGAGTGGCAAGAAAGTCAACACTACAGTGTGTGAAACAGTATAATAGGGTCCTCCAACATCCTTCCAGATCACCAGTTCTGGATTCATTTCCTGGGGAAGAGCTTCACATAGCAAATTTCTCTTTCCTGAGGCCAGGGAGATTTTAACTAAGGAGGAAGAGTCATCAAATGCAAGGAGTGTTTAAGAAAAGAGTAAAGGATACAAAGTGATTTTTGGTTTGATGGGGTTTTCCGAGCCCTCCACTGGGTCTTCACTGCTGTCATCAGGGAAGCTCTTGCTACTTCTTTCCGAGCCAGCTTGGGCTGATACACTCTGAACACAGTTCTCATCAGAACCAGCTCCTTCGTTGCCTTGATGATCTCCATTTACAACCCCAGCATTTTCCTCCTCCTCTCTCTCAGCGGTTTTTCGCTTGGTCAAACCCACGTCTCCTGGGAATGGCAGCAGTTCCTTGGAGCTTGCATGGAACTCTACACTTTTCTTTATGGGTTCAGTGTTCAGTGCTCTGTCCCAGAGGCTCCGTCCAGTGGCCTGAAGCTGCTCCTTCTCCGCTGTTCCCGTGCTGCTGTTGAAGGTCTGGAAGTCTCCTGCTGCTCCCCAGGGACTGTTCCCACCCACGTGGGGGCTCACGGGTGGGCTCAGGGTGCTGAGCACGCTCTGGCTGTCCCCTTGCAGGATGCTGGACAAGGTGCTGCTGTTCCCTCTTTGGAAACAACCTACATCTATGGAGTGCTGATCCTCGGGCCTGGGGTCCAGAGGATGCTGCTCAGCCCCCTGCCCTGTTTCGGAGATCACACTGGACCAGGGGCTTGTCCTGTCTGTTACGGTCGTTATTTCATTAAGAGTTCGTGGTTCTATAACATCTTCTTCATATTCTTCTTCACTGTGTGGCTGGATGGCAAAAGCACCTTTGTTTTCCTGGATACAGCCCGCTGGATGCTCATCTTCGGGGACAATGGGGCCTAGGAGCTCGTGCAGCATGTGTCTCTCAAACACAGCTCTCCCAGCACTGCACGGCTGCTGCGCGTCGCTCGGAACGCCAGGCGAGCCCGACTCCAGCCGGCCTTGAGCAGCTTCAGCTCTGGCTCCTTCCTCCTTCCAGCTGGGCACATCCAGAGCACCCAGCTTCCTGCTGCTGCCCTGACGTACATTAGAAGCTTCTTTGCTATTTTTAGTTATAGTCTGCAAATCTGGTTAACAAAAAACAGCATCAGTAAATGCATGGAGCAGCAATTCAGCTTAAATCTGATTTATCTGGGGTTTTGGCAGAAAGTCCTAGATGTAAGGATGGCTAGGAGCTAAACATGCACAGCTTTGCAAACACTGCTGATGTGAGCATGTCCTGCTCTGTTTCCCACTCACAAGGCAAGAAGAACAGAAGTGCTAAGGAAAAAACAAGAAGCATTAAGGATTAAATTAATGGGAAATTTTACAAATTCTTAAAAAAGCCACAATCACTTATTTTTGCTTCCCAGTGAGCAGATCCTATCCATTCCTTGCATTCTCTGAGAATTGAGTTCACCAGTATTAGGTAAAATGGCAAACTATTTTGAGGCAAGTCCTGCTCCAAGGGAATGGTGGGGGTCATTTGGAAAAGGATAAGGAAGAGTCTGGAACAGATTGTAGAGGAAGCCATGTAAAAAAGCAGTAAAAACAATTGCTAAGGATGAGAAAGGAAATAAAAAGAGCAAAACCTTGGAGAATAAAGAGGGAAAAAAAAGAGAAGATCAAGGTGGTGATACAAGAATGGCAAATACTGGCATAATAGGGCTGTGCCCTTCAACTGCATCTCTTGGAAACGCTGCTTCCCTGTAGGAAGCCATGGGCAGAAAAAGCATGGAATAACTTTCCAACTGGCAGCAACTGTAGCTCTGGGCTCCAGTTTTTTCTCTACTCTGGTAAGTTATTTTAAAAGCATCAGCAGGGATTTGATTTCCTTGTCATTTTGCTACTCACAGCAACAACTTACCATTGATTAGGCTGCTGACCTGAGACACCAGCTGACTAGATTTTTCCAAAAGATGTCTGCCTTTGGGATCCACTTCTCTGCTCATCGAGCCCTGATGGTCACTCTCCCACTCCTCATGGCTTGGTTTGGATGTGCTGAAGTCAGGAAAAGACCTGGTCAGCTTCTGACTGAAGTATCTTTGAACCTCATCCAGCTCGCTCAAGTTTTTTCTGCAAGCAGTGGTAAGAAATTTGGTAAGAGGGGGAAAATAAGCCTGTGACAGCTGAGTGTAAGTTGGATCATTCTAGTCAACAACATGTAAATATGCAAATAAAAGATTAAAGGCTTTTATTGAAAAACAGATCAGTAGGCAAGTGTTGAGGTTGCTCTAAGCAAGAGGTTAACACTCCAGAACAAATCCTGACTTGGCTATAAACTTCAGCTGCAAGCTAAAAAAGAGCTTTTAAGTTTTAAACTTACTTAAACAAAGGAGTTGGATTTGAGATGACTTTCCAATAAAAGCCATAAAGCCAAGAATATTACTTGACTTATGGCTGAGCTTGATAAAAATCTGAGGATTTCTATGCGTTTAAGATCTAGGGATTTTAAGATACATTGCTTGTGGTAGCAGGAGAAGGGATGAAATACCTCAGGAAGTCTCCTTCACTCCTATATTCCTACAGATAATAAAAACTATTCTTCTAAATTTATACCTCATTTAAACCTAGAATCTAGTCAAGAGAACAGTGCTTCTAGCAAGAAGAAAAGCATCCTGATGGGAAAGGATATACTGCCCTGTGCACCCCAAAAATGCTTACAGGCTTGTCCTTGTACCTGTGGAAGTCAACTGAAGGGACTATCGGCTTCACAGCACCTGTTGTGGGACAGCAGTACCAGCATGGACAAATCCAAGCATTCTCTCCAGATCTGGAAACACTGCTGCTGCTATTCCCCTTCAATAGCTCACCACACTGCTACAGCATCTCAGTCCTGTTGTGGAGCTCCCCACACAGTCCCTGATTTTCCAGCCTCACCTCATCCCGCTGTAAACGACTCTGGAGTCTCTTCATTGGTTATTGCACCGTTTCACCTTCATTTCCCTAGAACCGGATCCCTCACTTCCAGGCTCTCCCCTGCCAAGCCAAGGCCTGGCACTGCCCCGCTGGCCCTGCTTTACCTGAGAGCAGCGAGGAGAGCAGCGCGTGAGCACGGAGACGCCGAGTCCAGCCTGGCTGCCCGGCGCGTGGTCCCTTCTGCCTGCTGCAGGGACTCGTGGAATCTGCGCACGTTCTGCATGTGCTCTTCGTGCCGAGGCGTGCGTGTGCCAGGGGGGCTAATCCTGCTAAAAACAGGCCTCTGCTTAATTCCAAAACCCAGGCTGGGACATCTAACGGTGGAAAGTCTGCCAATGTCTCGAAATCCACTAAGGAGCCACTGATGGATGAAACTAGTTCTTTCAAATGTCCACAGGAATGCCATTTACTGTTTCAGGTTTATACCAGCCAAGTTAATGGTGTGGCTGATAGGGAGTTTTCCATGCCTGCTGGCAGCTCCCAAGCCAGTTGTTCAGATTGCACAGTGGTGGCCCACTCACAGTCCCTCTAAACTTCAAAGACACATATGGGAAAAGGCTCATCTCTGGAGGCTAAATAAACAAATCATGAACTAAAACACTCTCTCACTCATTTGAAGGGACAGAAAGCAGGAACTACTGCAGGATATCTGACAGTCTCACTCCTGGAATATGCAATACTACAGCATTTCACCAGCTGTCATTCACTGGTCGTGGACAGAAGTTAAGGCAAAATAAAGGGGACGCATCAGGAACACTCTATTCTAATCTACACTTACTAAAAATAAACTCAAATACAGACACAACCCTCATTCTTATCAGGGCCTGGAGCAAGTGCCTGCCAGTTTTAACAATGGCATCATTTAAATCCTAATTTACAAGGGTGCAAATGAAACAAATCAGGAAATATCAATGACAAGGAAAAGAACATCTGGGTAGTGTCTAAAGGAACCTGTCCCAGGATTGCTGCCTCCTGCACCTCCCTCTCACTGAGAAAGGGAATGTCCACTAATTTTTAAGCCCAAACACAGTGGACACACTTTGACAGGGTGTACCATTTTTTCAGAAGAGTCAACTGGCTTTAGAGAGGTATTTCTGAGACTCGAAAATAACCAAAAAGGTTGTCAGCCTGAGGACTTACTGTTCTCGAGCAGGAACGCTGACTTCCTTTGACAAGGAATTCAATATCTGCTTGGACAAGTTTGTAGAATTACTAGGAGATGCTGGAAAGCTGACCTTCACCTAGGATGAAAAGGAACACTGTACATGACTCTTTCACAGCAAGAAAATAAGAGAAATCAAGGTATAATCCTGCTGATCTAACAAAACCTCAGGCTTTCTAAATAGCTTTAAATTTTCATATGATTTCCCAGCACTGAGCCAAAGCACCATTTCACAACACTTTGATTCCAGACACTTTTGTTAACTCCCTCCACACTATCAGAGAGTAAAGTGATGGAAAGTAGGATAAGGGCTCCATTACATGTGTATAACACACTCCAGAATATCTGGAAAGTCTAGAGAATAAAGAAAAACCCAGAAGAAATCGCAAATATCCCAGAAAAATAGATCCCTGCCGAATTAGATGTTTCCTAACCAATGAAAAGCTGAATCTACTGTATGTTTTTGAGCGCCAGCTGTCACCCAAAGCAGCAAATAGAAAAATGCCATGCTCCCAGACATCCAAATGCACAGAATATTCTCCCAAAGAAAAATCCTAAACACCCATGAAGCAACAACAGAGTGAAGCCAATGGGGATGCTCATGACTTGGTTGGAGCGCTGTAACTAGCATTGGCCTGCAGCTCCACGGAAACCTGGAGCAGAATTCCTAAGGAATCAAGTGGGTTTGGTACATTTACACAGACTGGTCCACGACAGTGCTGTGAATTTGCTGTGAATTTGCTCAGGAACCCGGAGTGCTGATTATTAGCAATCCAATTAAGTGTGAGAGGGGAGGAAATGGAAGCACATACGGAAGAACTTTCTGGCTGGCTTCGGGCCCTGGCCTGCCTTTCTTCTTTGAGATAATTTATGTTTTGGAGAGGGGAAACCGCCACTTTAATCTGCCCTCGGCACTGCCCGCTGAAGTCGGTGATGTTGTACCACCCGCACACGAGCTGGAAGCCAGAAAGGAGAGGAGAAAGGTCCACGGACGCAAATCCTATCACTCGCTCCGACTCTGGGGAAGAAGGACAAGAAGCACATGCACGTTGATATGAATCCTTTTCAGGAATGCTAAAACACAGCCCTTGAAATATGTCTTGGAAGTTGACCTGAGGTCCAGAACAATCCTATCCAACAGGGAGATATTATTTGGATCACCTCTGTTACGTTCAGCTAAAAATGTCCCTGCAGAACAGTGAAAGCCCAGGGCAGGGAGAGGGATTGGCAGGAGAACCACTGTGTACACACAGTACTCTGGATACACAGGAAGTTTATTTTTGAAGCAAAAATCAGACAGCTGAACCTCAATACGTAAAAAGAAAGAAATAAAAGTATGTGGTTACAACCGGCTGGCCACACTTTAACCAACTGCAGCAAAAACAAACAGCACATGAAGGAATCAGTTAAGAATTTCCTTCAGCAGGAAAATCCAACCTCTAAAGCACTGTCAAAATAAAACCAGAGAGAATATGGATGAACCAAACCTTGTAAGATTATTAATGGGGAAAAGGAGGATGCCAAGGACCAGGAAATCAACAGGTATCTATCTCTAGCATGCTTCTAGTACTAGGCAAAAAATGTCATCACAATTCTACTCTCCAATTCACTTAACAGAATTTATTTTCCCTGCTTGAAATACAAGTAACCTAAGGAAGTGGATGCAGAAAACACACTCCTCTTAATATTGCACTACAAACTTTACCTGCTTTATGCCACACTTTGAAGACCAAGGTTTGCTGTGGATCCAGGAGAAGCTCTTTGGATAATCTGTTAAGAACAAAAATCATAATATTTTATGCAAGGCAGGAAAAAGCAGTAAAATTTATCCACCCAGACAAATCAGTTTCTTTCTGTACTGATGGGGGCAGGAACAAAACAAACACCAAAATTACAGAGCCTCAAAGCATAACATATCTTTACATAGTTTGGGCTTTTGCTTATTCAAGAAGTATTTCCCTCTCCTCACTCTTGCTGTACATCTAAAAGATAGGACAAGGTTTATTTCATGACTCAGTAACACACTGACAGCAAAGCACTGGGGTTATGGTTGAAAGCTGTAATGTTTGAAGTTCACTCCTGGAAATAAAAAAAACTAAACGAATGGAAAATTGCAGTGTTAAACGCAGAACAGTTTTTAAGTTGTTTGAAGCGGTTCAGATATTAGAAACACCGGCGGAGACACAAGACTGGAACACACAGGTTAATTCCTGAATACTGCCATGAATGACTGGATCTGCTGAGGCTCCTTGAAGCAGCCAATTCGTCTGTTTTAAATTAAGCTCAGATATCCACGTTTGAGCTAAAAAACCCCAAACCATACGTCTTTTTCACACCTGGCCTGGCTGTCAGATCCAGGGAGTGTCTGTGTGAATCCCCATCTCTCACCTTGCTTGTTGCTGGAAGTCCCAGACCGGTGAGTCTGTATTTTCTATCACTGGAGTGGTTACAGGAGCATCTGCACCAGCAACAGCAAATGATACACAGCTACTGGGGGCTGTTACTTCACGTTCTGTCAAGGGACTTCCTGAAATGAGACAGAATTAAACATAGATTTTTTAATTACAAACAACAACAAAAAAATCTAAAGGCAGTTCAGCAATTAAAATCACACAATTAGCAAAGAAATCCACCATCTAAAAAATACTCCTTTTCACTGGTGGAGCTGATAGCATGTTGTATTTACAATGGAAGCAAATATTACATGAACCTTTTACAGGGCAGAAACTGAAATATTCAAGGGAGAAACAGAAAAACCATTTGCCCAAGATCATCTAAGAAGTCAGAAGCAAAGCTAGAAATAGAACCCAGGTTGTGAGGATATCAAGCACCTATTCCAGTGCTTGAGCTACTCTCCATGCTGGGCCACCTGTCTGGCAATCATGAAAAATGAAATTTCTTCTTGAAACCAGCTTGTATTTGTTTCAGTGGATCAGCTGCATCTCAATTAGTTACTTCTAAAAATCCCCTAAAATAAGAAGTTGAAAACAGAAATATTTCAATATTTCTGCAATACTCAAAAGAAACCTCCTTTACGTCATCAAAAACTTTGTAATAGCAAACAAAGTTGCATTAGTTTTCCAAAGACTATGAGTTCCAGAAGATTCTAGAATCATAATAGAAATCCATCTGCAGGGCTCAGGACCTTTTAGAATTACATACCCTTAAATCATGGCTTGTATTTGACTCTTAGGTGTGTTATCAGGGGAACAAAAGCCGAGTACAGTGAGCCAGCTTTACAAATTTATTATGTGCTAAAGATGCTAATTTGCAGGAGTCTTTGAGATAGGAGTGTCCTGGGGTTTAGTTATTTAGTCAATGCTTAACTTGGGGTTTAGCTATTCAGGTAATGCTTAATTTCAGAATTCAGCTGTCATCTCTAACAGGTAACATAATGTTATTTATATTTTGGATTTTATTCATGAAGATTGGCTGAATAGTTCAACCTCCTGCTTTCTCTTTACTTACACAGCGATTGGGGTTGCAACACCATGAAGCCAAGTTCAAAACCCGTCCCTGCCATCCACTTCGCTGGAGTAGGAACAGATCCCAGAGGAAAACAAAGAAAGAAAAAAGAAAGAAAGAAAGAAAAGAAAGGGTGTGTGTGTGATGTTACCTTTTAAACTTAGATGCATTGCTCTTTCCACAAGGATATTGACAGCAACTGTGTTTTCCAGAAACATCACGTCTTCTTCCTGCAGTTCGCCATTGGTGATCCCTGAACTTACAATACCCACTTGCTGTTTGTCAGAGACCTGCTGGCTCAGACCAGGGGTTTCCCCTGTGCCTTCATCCTCACTGTTGCTGCATTCCTCGGCACAGGGAAGTCTGGGCAGAGCAGCAGGAGTGGAAGCAAGGCTGACGTGAACACGCACAGCAGCTCCTGCCAGGTCTGCAGCATTGCATCTGAACAGTGGATAAACGCCTGCAGGAGAGTTCACAAACAACCAGCTAAATGAGCCAAAGGAAAAACAGGAGCTTGGAAAACAGCTAGTACAGTTCAATGCTGTAGAGATCTCACATGAGCCCAGCGGAATGAATTTTGATTTTCAGTGTAATTTTGATGCCAGTTATCACCCAGAAGTACAAGCTTGGAAACATCAAAAACCACGACCAATCCCCCAGATTGGGTACACCTTCATTTTCCCCTGGTAGCTCAGATTAAAGCACATCAACCTTCTGAGAGCCCTGGAAACAGTGACTCCGCATAGTTTTATACACATGTATGGAGAATACAACATATACCCCGAATAAAAATTTGTTTTAACTCTTGTTCTTTCTCCCTTTCCTGAGTGTATCTAAAAGAAGAGCCAAACAGTCCACTCATCAGATGGCTGTTGAGTACCATGTAGATGACAGAAGCCACAAACAAAAACACAAGTTCCATCTCAGTGTGAGGAAGAACTTCTTTCCGTGGAGGGGGCAGAGCCCTGGAACAGCTGCCCAGGGAGGGCCTGGAGTCTCCCTTTCTGGAGACATTCCAAACCCACGTGGATGTGTTCCTGTGTCACCTGCTCCAGGTGACCCTGCCTGGTCAGGGGGTGGGACTGGCTGATCTCCAGAGACCCATTCCAACCCCAACCACCCTGGGATTCTGTGATTCTGTGCAGGACAAAACAAAGCTGTAAACACTGTTTAAAGCGACTAGAGAAGGAACCACGTTAAATTGCCAATGAAGAGGAATGAAGTGTGACCTGTGTTTTAGGAACTCACCGCTAACACTCAGTGTTCTCCGTGATCTCTCCGCTAACGCTGCCAGGTCGACGTAGGCAGATCCAATAAGACGATCTGTATCAAGCGGTCTTCCCGCCTCATTTTCCTTGCCATATGCCCACCACACCTGGATTTCTAATTTCTCCTCTCTGAAGAACCACATTAGTCCCTGGCTCCTTCTGAGAGTCACCTTGCTGGGCTTCCTGAAGTTCACTGTAACATTCTCTGCGTCGTCACTCAGTTTTGGCCGCTTAAGCCACGTCCAGGTGGCTTCCTGGTTGTACAGTTTGTACCTGACGTAGCAGTAAGTGCTTTTGTGCAGGTGTGTCTGGCCTGCCAGCAGCACGCAGTGGAGTGGCAGCCACACCCTTGGCGTGGAGACAGTCACAGCCACGGGACCGGCACTCTGCTCCCAGTCACCGCTCTCGTCCTCGCTGTCTTCATGGATCTCCTCACTGCTCCACCCCAAGAGCTTGGCAGCCTCCAAAACACGCTCCCTGTCACCCTGATGGGCAAAGGCAACAGACAGTTCCAGCCCTCCAACAACGGCCTGCATGGCATTTGTGCAGCGCGGAGGCATCGGATCTTCGGAGAGCGTCACTGGGTACCAGCCTGAAATACCTTCGGGAGGAAAGATCACATGAGACTTACCCCAGCTTTCAAAAAATGTCAGTGAAGAATGGTCACCCCTCTGGTCATCAGTCAAGGACCAGAACTCCAAGAGTTCTTCTCTCTTCTGGAATTTATTAAATAATTTCTAACCTGAAAAAGCAGCAAGTTACTGGCCTTCTAAAAACCTCAGCAGTATTTCTGGTGCCAAAGGATTTTCACTTCATTAGCAACACCCATTTTACAATGAAACTACATACCTGGGATATCTAGTTATAAAATTTTGTATTTTCATTTCTTTCCTACTCTCTTCCCATTAAAAACAACCCAAAAATTTTGGGCTGGAGAAAACGAGCACTTTACTGAACTTAAAGCAGAAATAACCAAAGCAATAATAAAAACATCATTATTACAAGGCACAATAATCCCAAACTAATGCTAGATAGAGGAGATCATTAGTGGGCAGATATGCAAATAATTTTTTCCACAGAAATTTCACAGAATATTCTGAAGTGGAATGGACCCAAAAGGAGCACTGAGATATTTCACACATAGGCAAAAAAAAAAAAAAAAGAATTAATCCTCCTACTTTCTAATTATCTAAGACTTTTGTTTCCAGCTTTGACATCTGAAAAGCAGTCACTGGTCCTGTACTAAACACTATAACTCATGGACTTGACATCCTTTTTGGACTTTCTATCTAGAAAATAAACAGCACTGAATAAAATCCTAAGGATTTTCGGTGCTGGTTTTAGCTGGTATGGAGTTAAATTTCTTCATAGTGGCTTCAGAATATTCATTCAGCCCCTAGACAACCTACACCCTGAAAACAGATTTTCAAACAACAACCTTTATGCGACTTTCCTAGTACAGGATTTTTACTGAACATGTGGGGGACATCTGAAAGAACTTTGGTCTAAAATAACTCAGAACCCCCCCCGCAAAAACAAAACAACCCCCCCAAAACAGGAATGAAAATTGTTTTAAGAAATTACAATGGCTTTTACACAGAATGTCAGCAGCACAGCACTGCTCTGTTACCTGATCTTCTTGTCAGTAGGTCTCTGGTTGGAACTGTGACTGTCCCAAGAAGATAATCCCTCGATGTTCTATCAGCCAATCTGTCAGTGGCTGGAAAAGAGGTAATTTTGTAAATACACCGAACTGGAACATAAGGTTTAGAAGTGATTGACTGGAGAACAGCTGGTAAGAGGTGATCTTGATCACTGGGAGTCTCAAAAACTCTTTGCACAAGGGGAACAGGCTCTGCCAAAGACAGTTTAGACAATTACATCTATTAGCAACTGCAGGGTTCCCTGGGAACAACTGAATTCAGGGTGCACAAGGCTCTGAGCAACCTGACCTGCTAGAAGATGGCCCTGCTCCTTACAGGGGGGGTTTTGCAAGTCCCAACCCAAACTATTCCATTATTCTATGAATATTTTTTTTAATATACTAAAATTAAGGGGACTTTTGCACCAGTATTCAATCCTTGCAATCACACCCGTTGTCCTTACCCGACTTGGTGCTCTGATGGTAGATGGAGAAAGAAATACTGGCAGACTGCAAGAGTTCCCCCAGAGAAGAGGCTTCTCCACTGCTTTTGTGATTTATGAGATTACACAGAAACTCCACATGCTGCTCAAACTCCGGGCAGAAAGTGCAGGGCACGGCTCGAGTGCTGCGTGTCTGCGCCTGGGGCAGGAAGGACAGCAGCACACACACGTAAGCGTTCACTCCCACCCCTGCATAGTACTGGACAGAGGGGTTCTTCTGTGCCACAGCTCTTCAGCCAACATAGGAAAAAAAAGAAAAGAAGGAAGAGAATGCATATAATGTAGGAGGAATCTAGGAACCAACATGCTTAAAACAAAGGTGAAAAGATGGGACTAACTGTGAATGTTCTAAGTCAAAATGTATGTGGGTTCTGGCTGCACAGCACTTTCATCTTTTCTTTCCATCTGAACATAATAGGAACAGACATGAAATAGTGAGAGGAGCTCATGAGGTCCATCACTGGTGGCTATGCTCTTATCTGTGGTTGAGAAAGTACTCAGCACCTTTAAGAATACATTGTACTGTAGAATAACTTCCCAGAGAAACTGCTCCAGAAAGAAGCCAAAGGCCAAGCCAAATTACTTTTACAGACCAGTACTGACCAGCAAAATGAGATTAAATTAGCAAATGGAATAATTTACAAGTAAACCAGACCCAGATATTACTCAGGTCATACACGGAAAGGAGGAGGAGCCTGAGGTCATTCCACTCCCTTGACTTCTCCAAGCACCATACAACAGTGATCCTCATCTTTCAGGGTCTACTTGAATTAAGATGGATCAGGGGCTCACAGCAACACTGAGAAAGGGTCAGACCATGGCTCTGGAATGACAGGAGCCATCCTTCTCTTGTGGAACTGACTCCATCTATTCTATCCCTTTCCTAACTCTTGAAAATCACATATTCTGGAACTATGTCCAGCTGATACCACACACTGGAGCAGAAGCCTCATGGTGGAAAGGAACGTTTCATCTCCTAGTTAGTTTATTGAGGGTTTCACAGTGAAATACAAGAGAACAACCTCAGCTAGCTTTTAAATAGCATCAGCAACACCAGGATCCGACGCCCAAATAGGTACCATCTTATATCAGCCAATTTTTATATCAGTCGGTGGTGCAGAAAAATGTGGAAATGTGGGAAAACATCCCCTTCCAATCTTGATCCTTCTGCAGAATGAATGCAACCACCCTGTACTGCAGCTTCAGGGACCAGAATAACTGCTGGTGGCCTTTATAAAGTTATTTCCACCTTGGAGCAGAACCCACTTTGAATCTTGGTCTCTGCAGATGGAAAACTGGCCAGTAAAAATTTGTTCTAATGTCATGCCTCAGCCTGCTGCCTCTAGATAAAGGTGTTTTAAGTGAAAAATGGTCCTTTTTGAATTAGGCTTTACCTGGCCGCTGCTTGCAAACCAGCTGCCCTGTGTATTTGTACAGAAAGTGAAACAGCTTGAGCAGTTATTCCTGCTGCTATTTTCATGGATCGTTGGTACCTCACACTCACATCGAGCAAACCTGGATTTAATGAAAGGAAGGAATGAAAGAAATGTTCAGCCCTCAATGCAAGTACATCCAACATAATAAATATTTAGCTATACCTATTAATACAAAGCTTACTCTATTAATGAGTTTTATTTATTTATTTTTCTAGACAGATAATTCCACTGACCCACTGAGACTGACTGTGCAAGAGGCTGTGCTTCAGGCAGAAGCGGCCGCCGGATCCACGAGGAGCAGCGGGAAAACCCAGGGACCGCAGCCGCCTCACATGGGAAGCTTAACTACAGGATGGGGCTTCTTGGCAGTGAAGCAGTTAAATACACAGAGAGGGCTTTTGAAAACTTTTTGAGAGTTTGAGGTTTTCCTATGTTTAATCACTGATTTTTCACCCATTATGGTGTTAGTGAAAGCTGGGAGGAAAACCACTCCTGGTTGGTTTCAGTTGCCAATGCAAATCCATATTTTTATTTGCCCTGGAGGCAAATAGACTTTATTTTTACAGAATTTGACAGAATTTTACACAGAATCAGAGAATTGGTTTGGCTGGAAAAGACCCACAAAATCATGGAGTCCAACCATTCCTCCAGCACTGCCAAGGCCACCACTCTCCCATGTCCCCAAGTGCCACATCCACACAGCTGTTAAATCCTGCCAGGGATGGGGACTCCACTATGGCCTGGGCAGCCTGTGCCAGGACTCGACAGTCCTCTGGGGGAAGAAATTTTCCCTAATATCCAACCCAAACCTCCCCGGCACAACTTGGGGCCATTTTCTCTGTCCTTTGCTAACACACAACTGTTGTGCTGCTCCCAGGTTTCCTCAACTGAGCCTGGTTTTACCACATGAAGTGAAAGCCCACAAGCCTTCCTCACCTGAAGACCGTAGATGAAATTCCTCTGAGGAATCAGTCCGGGGCACCAAGGGAAGATTAAAGGTTTGTATCCCGATTTCTTCACGGTGCTGCAGAGTCACCATGGCACAGAGCCGTGACAAAGGCAAGGCCCCTTTGGCAACCAGCTGGTCTCTGACATTTGGGTAATAATACCTGGTAAGACACAAAAAAACCAGTATCAACATTTCAACTGCACAGAAGTCAACTTTATTTTGAGTGTCTTCAAACCCTAATTAGTTTCCCCATCTAAGGGAGAAACTCAAGCAAATGTATTCCCACTGAAGAAAAGAACCATTAAGTGCTTAAGTAGATAATGTCACAAATATATATTTGCACTAATCCTAACAAGTCAACAAGCAAGAACTCCACTAAAAATTGGCATCCCAAAGAAAAACATGAGAAAGAGCTGGCACCAAATATTCTCTGCTCTCATCTCCCATGAATAAATGAAAATACCTCTCTTGTGGAACAGATTTGTGGTACCAGCTTGTGAGTGTAAAAAATTACTCTAAACCCTTTCTTAGTGCATTACTTGGCTTCAGTTTCATCCTAAAATAAATTTTGGCACTGTATCTTACAAACAGCCCATAGTAATTCTCACGTGACTTTGCAAATTTTAAAAAGCCTGACTTGTTTACTACAGAATGAACAGATCATTGTATTTTTCTAAAGCTATTTGCCTTCATGGCTTCTGCTCTCCACTACTAATAATTAGCTTCAGTAGCCAAAGAAACATTTTGAACTTACAAAACACTTCATATTATTTCTCTTGTAATCAGTGTAATCAGTGACTTGTACCAGGGAAAAAAGTAAACCCAGCACAACGAAATTATACTTTTAGGGTGCTACTAAGTAAAATTTAGATGTGTCAAGCATTTAAACACTTCTTTTAGACTGTTATGCTGATTAAAACATGGAAAAAAGCAAACTAGGAACACACACTTTCTAAGTAAGTTATAAAAAGGAGTAATTAGGACTATTGGCAGGGAAAAAGGCTCACAGGTCTTAAGTGCAGGTACTCATCACCAAACGTTGATGAACTTAACATTTTTTTCAGCTGTTATTAAATAATATTATGGAATATCCATTCCAGAGCTGGAGATTTTTCAAGATCAGACCTATCTCTACCTGTATTGCCGTGCTATGAACAAAGAATAGGATGTTGCTCTGTACCTGCACCAGACTTCAAACTGGATTCCTCCTCCTGCCGCTCCTGGTGCCATAAATGCACTGACCAGGAGCCTCTGGACTGGGACATCAGTAGGAATCAACAGGGAATGATGATGTTCGTCATTAAAGATGGGATCAGGGACACACAGAGTGGTAGCTGTTCGAAAGGGCTTTAATGTGATCCCTAGAAGTCAAGCAGAGTTGGTTAAAAATGGTTGCAATTGCAGCTTTCAACCTTTTTCTGCTTGCGATCCTCCAGGAGGTAGGACCCATGGACAGGGAGTGAAATCCTACTGGGACAAGACTTGCTCTTCTGAGCTTCACTTCACAAAGCTTTTACAAGCAATCTATGCAGCCCCATGACCCTCTGAGCCAAGGCTGGGAACTACTGCTAAAAAGGCAGTGCAAAAATCCTACAGGACTTACTATGGAACCATGTTACTGACTGTCATTTTTCAGTGGGAATATATGTTGGTGATTCAAAGCACTTAACACTGTGTTCTTCCCTAAAATTGCAATTATTTAAATTTTATACTCTGAAAAATAAACAAGCATTGGCTGCATGAAAGCTCACAAAAACATGCCCCCTCTTACTTGGGCAGAGAGAACACGACTAACCAGTATTTAATTAAAACAATGCTCTAAGTAAGGGAAAATCATAAAACAAACTTACCATCCTCATGCAATCCAGGTCCTTGCAGTGCACCACAGCCAGCCTCCTGAACTGGGAAGTAGTACTGGATGTAGCAGTCGGCCTCTCCCCAGACTGTGGACTGTAAGGGAGTGAGTCCCTTCACACTCTCCACATGGATCTCAAACACATGCTCCATCAGGTCTTCCCCCTTTGGGTCCAACTGCTAACGAAAAAAAGGGGAGCCATACAGAAAGGATGACTTTAGGAAACTGGGAACATTTCAACAAGCTGCCCAGGGAAGTGGCTGAATCACCCCTGGAGGTATTTAAAAGCCATGTGGATGTAACATTTGGGGACATGGTTTAATGGTGGCCTTGGCAGGGCTGGGTTAGTGGTTGGACTCGATGAGCACAGAGGTCTTTTCCAACCTAAACAATTACGTATGACAAGGATCTAAGAAGCTTGAGATGGGGGGGCAGAAAAATTATCTGCCATTTTCCTCCTAAAGTTCACAGAAACATTGAAAGCCTGAAATAAGTTTTTTTTCCTGCAAAGCACATAAAAAGCATAAAAGTTCCTACCTATCCAACTCAAAGGTAGTGGCAAAACCTCCACAATAAGGCTGTGAGAGTTAAGATTTTCTATAATTTTGCTGGTTTTTTGGTTTTTTTTTTACTGGACTTGTGAAGATAGAAGCAGTGGATATGCAAGGCAATAAAAACAGCAATAATGTCAAGACTTGTGACAGCAAGCTGGTAAAATAAAAGAGTATAAACAATATAATTATGTGTAGAATTTGTAGAATATAACAAAATTGGCTACAGCATCAAGAAGAGATTGGGAATCACTTGTCTCTTAATGAATCCACTGGTAAAACCCTTTCCACATGTCCTTAACAGCTAGAACGGGGATTTACTGAACAATAAATACCACTGTGGGTTTTGTAGGCGGATGGTCCAGAGAGTGGGGAGGACGTTGTGTGACTGGAGGCACCATTCCTTCTTCAGTTTTGAGCCTTTGCAGCGCCACTATCTGATCAGCTGATCCCATGGCCAGGATGACCCTCAGGCTTCCGCTCGTGCTGCCGGTGAAAACATCGACCACAGGCATGTGGCCATCCACAGCCACCACGGGGTACCGAGCCTGCAGCAGCAGGTGGCAAACCCTGGCATCTCTACAAAACAAACCCAAAACAAAAAAGCCCCAGCGTGAGCATCAGCCATCTGAGTACGAACAGGACCACGCAGGACTCATTTTAGCTGGGATTTTCAATGTTGACAAAAACCAATCTATCTCCATTGCTCTGAAATTTGCCTCACTTATATCCAGTCTTCACACAGCAGTCATCCATGGCTTGCTGAGTGCAAGAGGTTATTTTCAGCAATGACAAAGGACAAATTCCCAAAACCTAACAGCGCCTTAGCTATGAGCCAGCCTAGAGATCTGTGAATGAAGGGATGAATGGGAACAAGACTCCCATTAACACCCCATATTATAGCCATATTATACTTTTATGAGGCAGTTATGTGCCTTTGGGGGTGGAAGAAAAGAAGGACCAGAGACAACCTCCCAGGAAGATGCAAATATCTCCAGTAATACACTGAAGTTTTTCGAGGCCAGGTCGGATGGGGCTTGGAGCAACCTGGTTGAGTGGAAGGTGTCCCTGCCCATGGCAGAGGGTGGCACTGGATGAGCTTTAAGGTCCCTCCCAAGCCAAACCATTCTGGGATTCTAAGATACACACAAGTAAACTACAGTGGCTTATTAATAAAATGATACAAATGACACAGTAATAACTAACAAAGTAGCGGCCAGTCAGCTCCAGCACCTTCTGACCCGTCACTAGGTCTGACCAAAATAAAAGGAATAAATCCTTTGCATTAGGAAGAATTTCTTCTGTCCAGTATTTCCAGCAATTTAAACTGTTTTAGGCAGGTATATTACTTAACTGAACAAGAAGCCAATAGATTAAACCCAAAAAGAACAAAGAACTCCAGAGAATCCCATTGGATAAGAACACAATTAAAATATGAAGGTTTTGGAGCCTTTTTGCACAACCTGGGCTGTGCAAACCGACAGCACCCCTTTGGGATCTCTGCAGAGCATAATTAGGGGCAAACCCAATCAGTCACAATCTTGGAAAATCACTGATGGAAAGCCACACTTCATTTTCCTGTGTAGTCACTTTGATTTCTTCTAGTTTTATTCCGTCATAGGACCACAAGTTAAGCAGGCACCAACCCCGATGCAGCACAGTGACTTTATTTCTCACATTCTATCTGTACTTCTGGACAAGGACAGAGTAACTTACACCCTGGTCACTGTAGGGAAGGGCTATAGGAAGCTTGGCAGGGCAAAAATGCCTTTTGCTATAAAGTGTAACTAAGAACCCACCCACACAACCCCACACACCATCCCTGACTTCTTTCTCTGAGCTTTAGTTAGGATATTTCCCAACCCAATAAAATACGAGGGAAAAAAAAAGAAGTTTACTTGAACGAGATGTAAAACTGATGCAGAGGGAGTTTCACTAGTCCCAGCAATTTGTCACCGCCAGGGTTTCCCAGCTTGTTCCATGCTTCAATAATCATTACATTGTTCTTCAGCCGCTCCAAGTGTTTGGAAGTCAATGAAAAAGGCATTACCTGAAAGGTTTAAAGCAGAATTAGTACACAGAATACACTGGAAAATATTGGCTAAGCACAGAGCATTCTGGTAAGTCTACTTTATTCCAGTCTACAGAATTGTGCTTTTTAGAGACAGAAGTTAAAAATTAACTGTGCGTTCAACGGAGCCAAGCAGAGATGTTTCTATGTATATAAGAGCAACTTAACTGTGAAATGTGTTTGTCAGTGGGGAATACCACACTTCCACCAGCATGAAATGGAAAACATGACTTGCCTGAGAAAAATTGAAGGCAGGCTGTGTTGTGCCCCAGATGACAGTGGATCTCGTTGCCTCCTCAGTGCTGAGCAGCTTGCAGTTTAAATACACATTGCAAGAACTGGGGAGCCCACAGCCCTCAACAATAAAATCCTTTCCATCAGGCACCATCAACAGCACGTGCAGCAATAACCCATCTTCCTCAGCTGGGGTTATGCGTGTCAGATCCTGGGCTGTGGAGGCTGGCACAGTGTGCAGTGGCTGCGCAACGTCCCTGCTGCCCACTCCTGGCTCCTGGGAGTCCTCAGGGCTCCTTTTGGAGCAGATGGGGCTTTCTGCATTTACACTGGTCCTGCTGGGCTCCTGCAGCTTCAGCTGGGCACTTCTCAGGGCATGAGCTGGGGCTGGGTGCCCAGCCGTGGCTGACCTGGCAGCGGTGCAGGCGAAGCCTCTGTTGTTGGCTGCAAGCTGCAGGGACACCTGCAAGGCAAGGCAGAGCTGGCCAGATGTGCCCCATCCAGAAACAAGGGGCTGCAACAGAAACTCGGGAAAACATATCCCACCTTCTGCTCGAGAACTCACTCTAAGGCATATGCTGGTTACAAGCTACAGCTGTTGCTGTAAAATAAACTACATGTGGCTTTATGAAGTAAAGTCCGGACTGGAGTGCAAAGCCACACAATGACAGATGAATCATTGAACGGTCTGGGTTGGAAGGGGTCTTAACACTCACCCCATTCTTAACCCTTCACCTGCTAATATAGAGAGCTGTTTATCTCAGAACAGTCAAATCTCTCAAACTGTTAATGCTTCTCAATCAGAAGCTGAGCAAACTGGTAGAAACTTTGGCTGGAGAAGATAATTCCTGAAGTGACAAGGACAAGAACACCAGGCCTCCATGGCAGGAGAGACCTCAGCTCATGTCACACATGAAGCAGAAGCCAAAGCTCCAAGCCCTGAATACGTGCCACTCAAAATCTGCCTCTACACTGGTTTCTGTACTCAAGTCCCAGCTTATTGACAACATACAGGACTTTCAAAATATTTCTCCAAACCCCTAAGGAACTAAAAAAGGTTCATGTTATTTTACACTGGTCTTGCAAACCTTCGTATCTGAGACCTGGCAAACTAAAACAAAGAGAAAAGAGGAATTAAAAATAAGAGTGTGCAGCCAAAATTAGTAACAACTCAAGCTCGAGATGGTAAAACACATACCTTTAGTGGTCCAACTTGTGTATGATCTCCCTCTTTTTCCACAGGTATTTCCCAGCTGACACTGAGCACCCCAGCCTCAATCACCCTGCGGAGCTGAAGTGCTGCTGAGCCAATGGCCATGGGCTGAGGGCAGGCAAAGAATTAATTTTGCAAGATTTCTATCAGATTTAAAGAACTTTCGTGAAATAAAAGCTTTCTGGGAAGCTATGAGCAGCCACACACCCTCCCCACTCCTACAACATTAGTTGTAACAACAGGGATTTGGGGAATCTCCTTTGCTTCCAATTTCAAGTCTCACTAGAACAGTAAGACAAATTTTCCCAGAACCTACTGTAAACAGTTCCAGATTAATGCAAAAACTGAATAACCTAAATCCTAGTAAATGAGCAAAATCGCCATAGTGAAAGATGCAATTTACTCCCCCATTAAAAGAAAAGCAGATATCCTTGGTGTTGATTAAAACAACATAAGCTAACTCCTCTCACCATCTCCATCAGAGGCAGATGGTTATGCAAATAATCTTATTGAATAGAAGTGTACTTTTTTCCCCCCAAAATGCACAAGTTACACCCGTTTTTCACAGCTCACACTACTCCCCTTACAGTGGGCAGGGTAAAGATATAAACTGCATCCATGTGAACTCATTCTACACTGCTAAAGGAGCTGTGTTCTCACTGAAGGATAATGTTTAAAATTGACCCAATGTGCTTAAACAGCAAGAGATCAGTCTTAAAGATGAGGGAAGGACAATTTTGCCTGCGAATTTCAAACACAGAAAATCCTTTAATGGAGTGACAGGAGTGACAATCCTGGAACAGTGAATGGGCACAGCCCCAAGACTGCCAGAGCTCCAGGAGTGTTGGGACAATGCTCCCAGTGACGCACAGGGTGGGATGATTGGGGTGTCTGTGCAGGGCCAGGAGTTGGACTGGATGGTTCTGTGGGTCCCTCAGAATATTCTGTGATTCTGTGAAGACTGAACAGCAATCAGTTCAACTATCTACACGTAATGTCATTTCCCCTCCCAATATCTGGTTGTCTGCATTGAGTGTCTGTGGGAAACAGAAATGTAAAGAATTTCTTTGCTGTTCAATACACAAAGAAGGAACAACTTTAGTAAGTACCTTTTTCTGTGTGCTTTTTCTCATGTAGATTTTAAAAGCCAGGTCAGAGCCCCACCAGTGCTCTACCATCGCTCCTCCGAACCACACAGGAAACACAGATTGCTGTTGGAATTTCACCACTGGAAGGAGAGAGGAGCAACAAATACCCAAAATTACCTGATATAGATTACCTTTCCCCTGGAGAGCACTCTGTTACACACAAAATCATTTAATTCTGCATTATTTGTTAACACCAAGGCTGAAGAAAACTGGTTTTCATTTTCGAAGGCCAGCAAATAGCAGGAGGCCAGCAGGCCAAAATTAAGATTATAAATTAATAAATAATAATTAATAAAATAATTAATAAAAATTAAATACATTAATATAACAAACATTATAACAGCATTTAAGGACTTCAGGTGACACCAAGTCTCTGCCATTCTAGCTTGCAGTAAGACCTGCCTTTCTTCAGTGGGAGAACCCTGTCTCATTTTAACTAACAGAGTTCAAGGTGGTTCTTGAGAGAGTCAAAGCTGAGCTACAAGAAAAATCACAGCTTCAGGAGAAAGGGAGTATCTGCAAGCAGAGATGAAATGAATTGGCATTCAGTCTGGAAAACAGTACAAGAAGTACAGTAACAGTGTTTACAAGGGGTAAGGAAATATTCTTGTGATGACAAAAATGCAGGTTACACATAAGGAAATTTCCAGCTGGATGCACAGCACTGCTCCACCTTGTTTGGGATGGCTATGGAATTTTTCCCACTAGGCATCTTTACTAAATGAGATAAACAGCTCTCAGGAAGGATAATGCTACAGTGGATTGACTTGATGTCTTCCTCAAATTATTTTCAGCCCAATCTATTTTTCTAGGTCACAAAGAGCTGGACTCTACACAAGGCAAGGGATAGGAGGATGATTTAGCTTTGGATTACAAAGGTCGTATTACAAAAGTTCAGAAGAAACAGATGTTTTCTCTGGCCACAAATGGAGAATATACAAGAGAACTCAAAATCTCTCAAGTGCCACCCAGAAAGCTGCAAAGCCAATGAATGACCACATGGGAGAGGCATTTGAAAGTCACCCTGGCATTCCAGTTTCTGGGAAAACTGGGCAGAGAGGATCTTGCTCATCCAGCACTCTCTGCTCAGTGGGACCATAAACAGAAATTGTTCTCAGGGATACAAACACTGGCAACTCTCAGTACAGAGATTAATGTCTGCTGATTTGAGCACAGGACTCAAGATTCTTTGGATCCAGCAGATTATCTGAACTATTGGAGATACTACATGACATACTTCAACATCTGAGAAATTACTTATTTGAGGTGTAAGTATCTCTGATATTTCTAAAAGTACTCGATCATCCTCCTACTATTGCTGAAAGAATATTGGCTTTAAGTTCAAATGAAGGAATGGGCTTACTAACTTGTTCTTTCCCTAGGAAAAGAAATATGAAAATCCCAGTATGAATACTTCTTGGAAGAAAAAAAAAATTTAAAAATCACTTGGCTTCCTTCTCCCTGAGAGGACCATTCCCTCACCTGCAGCATGGCAACTCTGCGGGCAGAGGTGCCACTAATCATACTGTGATTTTCAGGCAGCAAAGGAAATACGTGGAAAACATGACTAAATAATTTCTAAGAGATAGAGTCAACAAAACTAAATCTAAGGGGGAAAATGATGCTCTTACCATCATCTGTGATTTTACTTGAGGCTACTCGAATTGCTTCTGTTGTTACGGAGACCTGTCCTTTATCATCCTTGGAGACTCTCACAGGAAAGTGGTACTCCACAAAGAAGGTACTGTGAATAAAAATGTGAAAGGGTGACCACAATCCATCAAGAATCTGATGTGAGTCATGAAACTGAACACAGCAGGCAAGTTCCAGATTCACAGTTTACTGTAACACTTTTTTTTTTAGGATAATTGAAACACCTATTCTGTGAAGTCCTTCTGTAGATTATATATATATGCCAGATTCTCCTCCAATAAACCTCTTTTGTTTTCAGTGTACTGCCAGGCACAAAGTACATCTGTACCTCCTCAAAACCCTGGCAAACACACAGCCTGAAGTGAGCCCACATCAGGATAAATTAGCCACATCCCTAACTTTCCCAAGTTTATGGGATACAATTTCCTGAGAGGAGCAGAGAAATAGGAAGGCCTCAGAAGCCTGGAGAGCTTGGGGAAGCTGGACTACACAGGAGACCTCAGGGAAATCTCCCTTGAAGGCACAGCACACAAACTAGGAAGAAACAATCCCCCTTACCACTTATGAACAGACATAGGCCGTGGAGGTTTCCCCAGTAAACCTTTCCTCCTTGGGGAGATCTGGATGCTCTCAGGAGGGATTTTCAAGCTTTCAATTATGACTCTGGCCAGGTGTATTTGCTGCAGCAATGCCAACCTGCCTGCACCCAAGGATGTGACAAGAGCAGCTTCTCTGTGGTCTTCTTGAGGAGCAGTGGGAGAGCAGCTGGAGAGACAAAACTGAGGCTCAGGACTGCAGAAACATTCTTGACACGACCACATGAAGGGAAAATTGTAGCTTGGTGGGATGTTACTTAAAAACTGCCCAAGGGTCACTAAAATATACATTCTGTAACATATTTTTACAACAAATTTGGTGGCCTCTGGAATTCTCTGTGACAAAAATCTTACAGTATGTGGGGTCTATAACTGAAAACAAAACAACCCAGAGAGTGCATGTTCCACACTGTTGATCTAAAAAAATCTTATCCTAACTCTTCAAAAAGAAAAGCTTCATTTAATGCTATGTACAAAAGCAGGAAAATGATACAGTTATACACAAGGACAAGTCTCTGCTGCAGAGGAACAGCAACAGGATATTTTGTCATCACTTTAAATCTTGTTTGTGTAATTTGCTAGACTTGACTTGCAAATGATTTTGTGTTGGTACCTCTGGGAATATGAATTTTACCTGATGAAAAAACAGCAGAGTTAGTCAGAAAAGAAAACCCCAGAAATAATTTCTTGGAGCTGAATTAGAAAAAAAAAAAAAGAGTCACAGAACTTCTACACTAACTGTATTGTACAAGTTAAGCTTGATAACTGATCTTTAGGGACAGTTTTATTGGTTCCATCAAGAAAAAAAGGGAGTACAATTTAGATGAGGTCAGAACAGAAGTCACTGATGTAACTACCTGGGTTTAGTTTCTGTCACATTCTGGTCAAAGGCCTGAAAACCCTTCTGTGGATTCACTGGACCCACTTTCTTTAGAGTTTCTGTCTTGGATGCTTTTTTTGAGGATTTAACATCATCATCACTGAGGAAATCACTCAAACTGGAATCAGATTTCTGAAGCAGAAATAATGCACATAAATAAGAAGTTAATTATCATTGTCAAGAGAGTTCCATAATGGTCAAAATACATAAATTGATAACAACTTGTGCACTGAATAATTTGAAACAATTAAAATGGTATCAAAATTTTTCAGGGATTTAAAAAACAAAAAGTCTTCCTGGACAGCCTCAATCCCAGCAATTTCCAAACACGATGCCTGACTTTGTAGTCTTCACAATGTTCTTATAATACTATTAATTTTAAGCAATGTACTCACGTACTCACAAGCTTTTGTATGATACTTAATGCTTTTTCAGCCTTAAAATACTGAAATCTGTAGCTTTTTTGATGATGCAAACTTCTGGTTTTCTGCACATTAGGGAATGCACACTTTCCTTTGGATCTCCACTTACAGCAGTTGTGTAAAAAAGCCTCTCCAGCAGACTCTGGTCATAATGGGGATCACCGAGTTCACTGTCATATACTTCACTGCCGAGGGAGAGAGAATCCCACAGGGAGCCTGTTCGATCCCAGAAATGCCCCGGAGAGAAATCAGCACTGTGGATACAAGAGAGAGAAATGCACCTCAGTGTTCCAACTTCTGCAGTCAGTCTCTAAGGGATGTGCACACCAGTGCCTGTTTTATCCTGGGTTTGGGCTGTGCTGGCTCCAGACAGAGGCAAACTGTGCTCACACAGCACACCTGTGACCCAGCCGGAAGGGTCACCTCGGGACCGCGTCTCTGCCCCAACAGGAAAACTGTGTGTGTCCAGTGTGGGACAGCCTGAGTCAGGAGAGACCTCTGGAGATCACCCAGTCCAACCCCTGCTCAAAGGGAAGGGATGCAAATAAAAAGTTGTCCAGTCGGAATCTGGGTATCTTGAAAGCTGCAGATTCCACAACCTCTTAGGGCAACCAACTCCAGACCTTGATGATTTCCATCGTAAAATAAACCTATGAATATCTACCTCCAATTTTTACCCTTCCCTACTTTATAACTCTTGGAATGCTTTAAGATACCAGTAATACTTAAGGACAGTTTACTTTGATTTAAAAAAAGCCATCAAGGTATATCTGAATAGGTGCAAATCTTTAGATGCAAGTTGGCGTTAGTTTGGTTTAAGTGTTTCCTCTGTGCTGTGAGTTTAAAATAATTTTATTATCTGCAAACACTTCAGTGTTATCCACTGATAAACCATGGGGAAAAAATAAGTGCAGAGCACAACACGAACTGAAATTCTGAACCATATCTGACCCAGAAGCTGTGCATTCAGGGTGCTGATGTGGACACAATGGAAGCATCAATTATGCTCCCGCTATGCAAAATGAGAGGAAAAGGTCCAGTTAATATTTGGAGAAAGGTTAAAAACAGCTATTGTTTATCATTAATTTTAATTTACAGAGCATTTCTTCTTCAAAGAAACATGGTATTTGTTTTACGTACTTTATGTAATATTTTAGGCCACAACTGTTACAACTACTAAATAACTAAGTTTTATCAAAGATTGTGGTTAATCTTTCTGACATCACTTTTACACCAAGTGACTTGAAGCTATCCGAGCTTTTGTGCATTAAAGCTGAGCTATAAGACACCTCCATCACTTGCACACGATTCACTGGTTACATTCCCAAAAATGTGGAGAACTTAAAGAGTCAAGAGACATTTTTCAGTACAAAAAGGTCAGATAAGGACAATTTTTCAGTAGCCCCCAGTGCATCACACTCACCTGCCCAACAGTAACTGGATTGCTCTTTCTTCAGAGTTTAGGTCAAACTGCTGACCTGAAACTTCAGGTCCAAAGTGATGGGGACCTTCAGGAGCAGGCACAGAACTGGATTTCAAGCCTCGTGGGCTCCTGGGTAACAGCAGTGGAAGCACCCACAGCAGTAAAAGGAAAAATAAAGACATTAAAGCACGCTCAAGAGTAATCCATTAACTGGTCTATCAGTTTTTTCTGGGAAGTCCAAAATAATCTACTTTTACACAAATACAAATAGTTTGAGCAGAAATAAATGAAATTGAGTTTGCAATAGCATCATTGACTGTCAAAGACAATGACATTATTTTCTGGTTATCACAGAACAACAGACAATATTCATATATTTCCAGAAAAAACTAAGAAATTTAAGTTTCTTCTCTCCTAAGAAAAAACCATGCATTTAGGTCATCAATTACTTACACTTCTTTGAAAAGCTGTTCTTTGTGATGCAGTGCCATTTCACTTGCACTTCCTTGCACTACTCTTATTCCCTACCAATATTTAATATTTTCTTGTCAAATAACTTTGAACTAAATACAAATACACTAAGAAACGAAATTAAAATAAATTACTTAAATCAAGGCTTACTACATGAAGATTAAAATGAATTCACAAAATTTAGGCATTTATTCACAGGTAGAAATTAACTTCCCATTTGAATGATGAGCTGCTTTCACCCTAAATGAATCCTAAAACACATCCTATGAATCTCAGTATCTACAGTTTTACCGATAAAGCTTCAAAGTTTATGGTTTGGAGCTTGAATCTCACTTCCCCCAGTCCAAACTCACGTTGCTGGTGCTTTGAAATTGTCTCTCTCTAAATAATGAGACATTTTATTCAGTTCAATCTCCATGTCTGGGCTGGACTTCATTGCAGAAACAACCATGGCATCACGAAGTTTATTGCCTTGATCCAAGAGAGCTGGGAAATAAGCACAAGGATCACATTTCAGCATTCAAATGCAATTTAAAAGCAATGCATAGACAAAATAAATGTGTTGGCTACAGTCAAGAAACTTCTGTTTTCTGCTGTTAAAAAGAGATCTTGACACACATGGGATTAAATATGTTTTACACACCAGAAAACAGCTCAGCTGGGAGTGAAGGAGAGTGATCCTCCATCAGTCTCCCCCTCAGCTGTACAAGGAACTTGTCTGCACACACTGGGTCAGGTACTGGAAGGGCATTATTAGGATACAGAAGCAGGAATAATTTAGGGAAGAGTAGTTTGCCACTTTAGGATGTCTAATTTTGGGTCTTTTCTGTAAATACGAATCTCAAAAGACAGCACACATGGAAATGTGCCCTATTCCAATGCTGATTTCAATGCAGCCCAGGCAGCGGTGGTTTTTAAGCACAGGCCTTTCTGGTATAACGCAGCAAGAGAGTGGGAAGTCTCTCCTTCCCTTCAGAAAATCTCACCTCCAGACAGGCACACGAAATATCATCAAGAGTTGTTTGTAGTGAAATCTAAAAGATGAAGCCAGTTGCACACAAACCTGACAGCAGGTCTTTTGTAGCTGGGTTGTGCATGGACAGCACCCGCGCGCTCCTTCTGGGAAGCGCTTCGGGATCGCTGCTGGTGGGAAACGACACGGGCTGATTTGAAGGATTCATTTTCAAACGCTCATCCGGTAAAATCACAGGGTGATGAGAAGCAGAAAAGGTGTCCTTTATGTTTTCAGAGTTCTCTTGGTAGAGCAAATGGTCCTTTCCTCTAGCGAAAAATGAAACCTTATTTCAGTAACAACTCAAGTGGGTGCGTAAAGGGATTCAGAACTCTGCAAATTCTCCCTTCAGGACATGCTCCAAAAGCAAACAGGACACGTTATTTTCATGATTCCTCACCTGCCACTTAGACCATCAGAGAGACCAACCCAAGCTGCAAGTAAAAGATTTTTTTAAAAAAAGCTTTTTAAAAGATCTGTTTTACAAGAGCATGTTGTGACAGGACAAGGGGCAATGGATTCCCACTGCCAGAGGGGAGGTTTAGATTAGATAGCAGGAGAGAGTTCTTTGCTGGAGCACGGTGAGACTCTGGCACAGGCTGCCCAGAGAAGCTGTGGCCGCCCCATCCCTGGAAATGTCCAAGGCCAGGATGGACAGGGCTTGGAGCAACCTGGGATAGTGGAAGGTGTTCTGGCAGCAGGGCTGAAATAAGACGAACCTTAAGATCCCTTCCAACCCAAATTACTCTGTGATTCCACGATTTGAGGCACCTGTTGTGTGAACTTGCATGACTTGAACTAAGTCAACACAAGATGCAAATTGCTATCAGACAAGAAATTTTCCCTGTCACGTCGGAAACCCTCAACAATCTGGATTTCATATAAAATATATGTTTGAAAAGAGCAAGCGCTCCATAACTCACAAGCGTACAGCCATTACCTAAAAATTCCATGTGAACTGCAAAATAAACCTCAATTTTGTCATGGGGAAAAAAAAAGGTACCTAGGAGTTGTGGCTTTGCTGTTGTCAACAGACTTCTGTTCAACAGCCACCCGTGTGTGCCTGGGCTGCTGGGATGGAGCAGGAAGCTGGGACTTGCTGCCTTCCTGAGCAGCAGCAGCATCTAAACTTCCCTCTGTGGTTGGCATAGAGCTGCTGGTGTCATACAGTTCTGGCAGAGGTTCTAGAACCAGTGAGACCTGAAAGAGAAAACGTGAAAATATTACTTTGTTCTTTTCTTAATTAAGTGCAGTAAATACTGCATTCCACTTCACTTGTTGTGCTATGGAAAACTGTTGCTTTTCTACATAAAGTAATATTTATATTATGCAGCTACGTCACAATTTACAACTACTTGTTTCTCTTTCCATGTTTTCAAATCCCAGTGAACTATCTTTCATAACCAGTTTTCCAGAGCCAGGGCTGAAAGACAGAACTTTCTTAATTCCAAATGTCAAAATCTTCTATTATTTCAGCCCAGTGAACTGTAAGAACCAAATATCCACTTTAAAATCCACTGTTAATACTCACTCTCAGTGCAGAGATGACCACATGTTCCTCATTAAGCTCAACTACCCCATATCCCTCTAAACAAAATAAAGTCAACACCACCAGTATTTGTTTTTTCATTTGTTACCTTAGCTCAGAAATGCCTTGGACAGAGAGCAGACCTGCAGTGTGCCATGTGCAGCTTGATTATACCAGTGTCACAGCATGTCATTTATAATTATGAGCAAAGACACTGAGACTACCTGCAGCTCTCCGAGTTTATCCGATGTTGGTGACACCACGGGAAAAGACCCTTTGATGGGATGGCTGGGAGACAGCTGGGACAGCTTAGTGATCTGCGCTCTGCCAAGGGGGAGGTGGTCAAGTTTGGTCAGAACCTCCAGCACAAGAACACCCATATCTGCAAAAATCAGGAACACCTGCAGGTCAGTCTCACGGTCACAACTCACACCTTTTGGTTAAAATGACAGAGATGTCGGACGTTAACATCGTGTTGTACAAGGAAATTACAATAACGGGACAGCAGGTAAAGAAGGGTCAATATAAACATTATTACCGGTAATAAATGATGATAAATTAAGTACAGGATGACCAGAAAAGGAACGCTTACGACAGGACAAAGGGAAACGGCTTACCACGGCCAGAGGGTGACCCCCCTGGGCAGCCCACTCCAAAGCCTGACCACCCTTTCCGCGAAGAAATTCCTCCTGATGCCCGACCCGAACCTCCCCCGGCACACCTCAAGCCTATGTCCTCCCGTCCTAACCCAGTCCCAACGAACCGCCCGGCTGCGGCGGGTCTCCCGGGCCGCAGCGCCCCTACCTGCCAGGTACGCGGCGAGCTGCCGCGGCCCGCAGCGCACGGCGAAGCGGGCGCTGGTTCTCCCCGCGGGCTGCCCGGGCCGGCAGGCGGGCTGGAACACCGTGCCGCCGGACGTCTCTCCCCACCACCGCAGGCGCACCACGGCGGGCGGCTGCGGGGCCGCCCACAGCACGCGGGACACGGTGCAGCGCAGGAAGC
>VZTG01004499.1:32060-54327 GCA_013397845.1 Melanocharis versteri | reverse complement strand
GGACGGAGGGAGGCTCGTACTGGGGGATCTGGACAGAGGGAGTGGTCATTATCGGGGGGTCTGGACGGAGGGAGGCTCGTATCGGTGGATCCGAACTGAGGGAATGGCCATTACTGGAGGGGTCTGGACGGAGGGGGGCTCATATTGGGGGGATCCGAAGGGAAGGGGGCTCCTACTGGGGAATCTGGACAGAGGGAATGGTCATTACTGCGGGATCTGGGGCGAGAGAGGGTCATTCTTAGGGGCTCTGGAGGGAGGGTTGGTCCTGCATCCCCGTGCTCCAGGAGAGTGACATCTGGATCAGGCTTCTCCAGCCGCAGCGGGCAAAGGTATCACTGCCCAGAGTGTCCTCAGGGCTGGGGGAGGGTGGCAGGTGCTGGGATCAACTCTCCAGCCCTTTTCTCCCAGTCCTTTGGCCATCAGTGTTTGGAGGAAGGGTCAAGCACGATGTCCGGGTGGTACCTCAGAGTGTGGCAGGGGGAGAGGTGTATGGAAATTCTCAGGAGTTGAATTCCTAAGATGGAATTGGACTTTGATAATCCTTGTGGTGGGTCCCTTTCCAACTCAGAATGTTCCATGATTCTGTGAAACAGGACTTCTCAGCCACAGGGACCCATGTGAAGTAGGTAGGCTCTGAAAAGTGACTTTAATCCCTGCTTAAATCTATATTTCCAGATGATGGAAAAATCTGGGATACTCTTAAATCTTTTAAGCAGGGGTTGAGAGCGCATTTTGGGAGCTGTGGGAGAAGTTTGACCAGTGTCTAAGGGTGTAACATATTAATTGATATACCATGCGTTGGAGGGGTTTTAAGTGCTGTTAGGGAAATTATTATGAACGAAAGTTTATTTTCTGTTGTTTTATCAACCTCTTTTTTCTTTTTCAAATGCTTGCAGAGAGCACTGATACAAAACCCAGTGTTGCGGTTAAGGATCAAGAATTCCCCTGGAATTCTTCCCTTGGAAGCAGCGGGGAGTAGTTCATAATCATGTTGTGGTTGCACAGCACAGCTGTATTTTGATTTACCACTCTGCCACCCAGTAAATCCCTTTACAGGTGATGTTCCTGTTGTGGGAGGTGCTGCACATCCAACATGGAATGGCCTCATCCGGAGGGGCTTGGGGCTTCTGTGAAAAGGAAACAAGAGGAGGTGGGATAGAAAGTTTAGCTTAAGCTGAGTTTATCCTTGTCAAGGTTCAGTTCAGTACAAACAAGTGCAAGATTCCACCTGAAGAGAATGGGATTAGTTGTACAGGGAAAACTCAGTGTGATTTACGGTGCTGGCAGATGTACAGGGCTGCACTGAAATAGTCCTTTAAAATTCAAACTTTTACAGGGAACAAAAATAACTAAACTTAGGAAAACATTTATTCGCTACATTAAGCATCTCGCATTTATAAATGCGATTTATTCCTGTGCTTTCAATTTCTTGAATTGGAAGCCAGGCTGTTAAAATGGGTTTAAACTTAATATCCAAGAGTGCTGGCAACTTGATTTTTCCCTGGCTAAATCCTCTGACTGGTGTGTTGGGCACTTTCTTTTTATTCCCTTTTTCTTCCACCATGCAGGTCATCTTAATGTGACTGTGGTGTGGCTGAAAGCAGATCTTGAGAAGCAGAGGGTCAAGCATGTGAGATTGCTACAGAAAAATAGAATTTACTGAGGACTTCCTAACCAAAATAAAGTCTTAAATTTTTTGGTAATATGCCGTTAAAAGGTTAATATATGTTTCAGTAGTTTGTAAAAAAATGGCACCTGTTGCTGCATTTAAATATGTGAAAATAAACTTGTTTCTAGCTTTTTCTTTAAAGTTTATTCTTTTTTTGCTATTTTTCAGTACAATCACTTCCTTATGTCCCTCTATGGGAGAGTCTCATTTGAGAAGTCAAACTGGCCGAAGCAAATTGAATCATGGAATTGTTCAGGTTGGAAAAGCCCTCTAAGATCATGGAATCCAACCATTCCCCCAGCACTGCCAAGGTCACCACTATCCCATGTCCCCAAGTGCCACATCCACATGGCTTTAAATTGCTCCAGGGACAGGGACTCACCGCTGCCCTGGGTAGCTGTGCCAGGGTTGGACAGACCCTTTTTGGGAAGGAATTTCCCCTGATATCCAACATGGCTCCTTCGACAGTTTGGACTGTTTTTTGTGGGAGCATGGGATTCGTGCTTAGAATTTCATTGTATTTCATAGCACATGGCATCGATTCCTGCTTTGCTAGCACAGCCCTCTCCTCCTTGGATTTAAGTGCTCTCCAGCAGAATTGCCCAATGAAATGATGGTTCCAAAAGGCTCTTTCCGAAGGAAGCAGGAGCTTCTCCTCGGCTCGAGCAGTACGGGAAACTCAGCCACTGAGAGGAATTCAGTGTCCATTTCTTTAAGGAGCACTCATGGCCAAGGCTGTGTTGGGAATTGCCTGTGTGTTGCAAGTGATTCCTTCAAATTGCTCCACTGAAATGGAAACAAAATCAGGCTTAATGGCTTGATTCTGTGTTCTGTGGGGAAATCAAATAATAGAATTTGTAAAGTTACTGGTGGAGCAAAAGGCCCCAGACCCATGGCAGCAGATCCCAACAGCTGTAGTAGCTTCTGCATTTCCTGTCTTGTTTTTTTGCCTTTAGTTTTTTGCTAGTGGCTCATTCAGACTTAAGCACCCATATGGGATTTAAAAATGAAAGTCAGTTTGCTGTTCCTTTCCAATGTGTGAGTAAAAATCACGTACAATCTCTGAAAGATCTTTTAATTATCTAGAAGGGCTTGATTGGATCAGATTGGTGTAATTTGATCATGGCAATTCCAACTGATTTTTTCCTTTTTAATCCATTTTTTCCCCTTGGAATCCTTTTAATAAAGAAACATTTTATGTATTCAGCATCTCTAAGGCAGAACTTAAGATACTGTCCTTGTCAATTTTTAGAATTTCTAAATACAACTTGTCAGCCGTGGCAGTTCTTACTTGTAGATGATGTTTGATTTGGTTGGGTTCAAATATGATTCGAGAATGAAATCTCTTGATTCATGCACTTGTTCTATATTTGCTTTAGCAGTTTTAAATAGGGGCTCTCAGCAGAAAAAGGACTTTCTGAAAATGGTTCCTTCTGCTTGGTGCAGCCTTTTTTTTTTTTTAATTTTAGAAAAATACCTGAAAGGAAACCCCTTCAAAAATTGGGGAGAGATTTGCTGAGCCATGTGGGCATCCTAGGGACCGAAGACATGATAAAGAGAACAAAGCTGCACAATAGGATAAAACAGCTGCAGAGGGTGCCCAGAATTTGTTTTGTAATTCCAGTTTAATATGCTGGCTGGCTGGCTTGGAGTTTAAGGATCATTGTAGAAAAGTTATTATGTCAGATCCATTTCTGTTTTGGTTTGCTGGATACTTTAAAAAGCTGTAATTAGTTCTGTCGGTTTAAATATTTGGTCAGGAAAATACGGCTTCAGCATAGGAAGGTGCAAAACCACAGCTGCTGTTTATTGGGCACACTTCTAATTTTGAATGTGTGTTATGTTTCACTAAAAAAAGCAGCTCTAGAAAAACTCAAAATCAAAGATACTTATTCTTTTCTTTGGTGAAATGTTTTCACCCAACCCTTTGTGGTCACCTGGGATTTTGTGGAAAACTGCACATTTATTCTGCTCTTTTGGGGGTGCAGTGTTAAACCTGAGGTCACTGATGTTTCCCCAGCATTGCTTGGAGGCAAGTATTTTGTTTTAAATCATGATCTGTGCATATTTGCATCAGAGGTGATGAGAGTGTTTAATTCCCAGCTCCTCTTCACTTTCTGCTCCAATTCCCTTGCAAACATAGGAGTTCTGCTGTATGTTTTTCCCACATACTTCATGTATGACACAACTACTAACATTTTCTCTGGAGGTGTTAACTCTTGTTAAGCTGAATTTGAAGCATTGACTAATGCTGCTAGATGCATCAGTGTGGCAAGCTCCTAGGGAATGGCTCTGCTTTGGTTTCATGGATTCCTCTTGCAGTTCATGAGAAACTCTCCATGGATCTGCCTTGGTATTAGCATCTGCCTGCCTCTTGCATGAAAATTTTAGCATTGGATCTCCGCTGTCAGAAATGGCATTTGAAGGAGACACAGAAATACTCATCCCTGGAAGCGTCCAAGGCCAGGTTGGATGGGGCTTGGAGCAGCCTGGTCTGGTGAAAGGTGATTTCTCTACACCAGCCAGGAGGCTGCTGTGTTCCCCTGTCTAACAGTGGCTGTCCATCCTGTAGCCCTGCTTCCACAAAAATGGGTGCATTTGGCACAGCCAAAATGGGTTCATTTGGCACACAGCCAAAGCTCTTCATCCAACATGACACGATCAATCCGCCACTTCCCCTGTAGGTAAGAGAATTCCCTTACAGATTTCTGGTGTCACAGTAGTGCAGGGCGTGGGTTACCAGGGAGCTCCTGCTGTTCTCCAGCTTTATGGATTATGTGGGAAGGGGTGTAGCCGGGCAGATGACGGTATTGCTCAGGGCAATGGAACAGGGCAGATGACGGTATTGCTCACCTGGAATTGCTCAGGGCAATGGAACCCAAAACCAGCTGCAATGTGCTGTGCAAAAAGTCTGACTGCAGTTGAAATGCTGCATTTTGAAAGGGTGATGGAATTTATTTTCGCTAACTGCACACCTTACCTATTCAAAAACTGGAGAAGGGAGATCATCCAAGCTGTGGGCAGCTTTCTCCATCTTCAGAAAGAACCAGAACTGGTATGGAGAGAGCATGTGATCAGGGCCAGGATGGCTTCCAGGGAAAAATTAAGCTTTGAGTGTGATATTTTTTTCCTTGATCAGAGAATGAGATTAAGCTGAGGCAGTAAAAGAGATTAATATTTTCTGGATTTATGTAGGTGTGTGACGTCTCATTTTATTTAACTGAGATTTGACAAAAAGTCTGGAAACCCACAGGAGGGAATTTGGTCCATTCAGGGGGTGGTTGTTTTATGTTTCATATTCTAGAAACACCAGGGAAAACAGAAATTTTGGTTCTACAAAATCGAAAAGCTGCTTTGTCTGTTGTTTTCTATTTCTTTAGGAAGCCAAGAATTCAGGAAAAACTTCTTCAGCAGGGATTTTTCTGCTGTGAAGGTCTTTCACCCCTCACGCCCATGCTTAATTTTAATATTCTGTGCTGCCTGCCTGCCTGCCTCCCCCAGAAGAGCTGAAGTGCAAAAACATGGTTAAAATGGTGCACTGTTACTCATCCTGTATCCTGGGCTCGAATTGAGCCTAATTATGCCACTTCCAAAATTAAGCACTACTCTTTTAGCCTTACTGAGTAAATACCAGCCCGAGAAACAGATTCTGCATCAACTGAGTCATCAGGAAAATTCTGATTGCGGAGCCTTTTGTCAGTAATGGGGGTACAAGGAGAGGGCACAGCTGCACCTTTTGAAAGAAGCAAAAAATAAATTGGTTTGTCAGCTGGGCACCTTTTGTCTGTGGGTCATTGCAAACTTGGAAGTTGTACTGGGACAGTATCAATGTTCTGTTTATTTTCCCATGGCTTGGGTCTGTGTGGTCTAAATCACCATTGTTCAGTCTTCCTTGGAATTATTTGATGAGGAAAATACTCCTTTCTTTGTTTCCACTACATTTCCTCAATAGGAGCAACAATTAGGGAGGGGAAAAAGGGGAGGATTTCTTCACTGACAATAAAATTCTGAATATTGTAGTCGTATGGGAATTTCAGTGATGCGTCGTTTGCTTCCAGTCCTGAACTGTTGTGTAACCACCAGCATGTTCTCTTTGGTGAGAGGAGGCCTGGATGCCAATTTCAGTGGAAGACTTTAAAAATAACTCTTTCTTATGGAATTTTTTCTGTCTTGCAGCCCTGGAAGAAAGCGTGATTTTTCACCAGTGCTTTGGAGCCAGTACTTTGAGTCTATGGAGGACGTTGTGGTAGAAAATGACACTGGCAAGGATATATCCTTTTTTTCTTACTGAGCTTGTCGTAATCCCAGAGACTGGGGAGGTATCACGTCTTGTTTAGTTTATTGGGGTTTTTCAGCTTTTTCATGTGTTCCTTCTCATCTTCCATTACGTCTCTTGCAGGATTCAGTGTCAGTAACTAGAACTATTCCTTCTAGGGTGACAGTTAAACTGTACCTAGCAAGGCCAGTTCCTGACATTGCTTCTTTAGTAATCATTAATTTAAAAAAAGTATTTCCAACAGTTCGATAGCATATTTTGCAGGGAAACACTCATCAGGTTCTCATAATTCAAACCATGTCAGGACCAAAGCTGTTCATTAATTTTTATTAACTACAGTTAGTTAAGTGGCAATCAGTGAACTGTCTGCTCAGGATTAATAGCAGCAGTACAACAGATAAACCTCGACAGAAACACGAAGATGTGAATAAATACTTCCAAATTTCTGGCCAAGGCAGAGTCTGTGATGCCATCAGTGTCTTCTGGCAGTGCCAGCCAGAGATTTTTCTGGAGCTGTTTTCCTCTCCAAGATCAGGAATGCCATTAGGAAAAGCAAACTTTCAAGTTACTTCTCTCCAAACACACTGGGAGGTGTGAGATCTCTGTTCAGTGCTTGAGACTGTGACCAACACAAAAGACAAGTCGCTTCATCAGCTGGGGTTTGTACACAAAGGAGATGTGCTGGAGCTCTAACAGATCCCTGGGGCAGAGCAGTGGGCACCAACCCAGGCATTAATTCAGCTGCTTCCACAGTTCACATCTGTCCACAGCCTTTCATATGGGAGCTCAAGCTTCTGCTGAAGGGAGCAGAATAAATCCTAAACAACTAAGAGTTGCTTGAATTTGGGACGCTTCTGTACACAACCTATCCAAATAGGTCTACTGCACTTCTTATTTTATATTAAACCCCTGTGGGAGTGCATGGCCCTTCATCAAATGTGGGCGAGGTGCACATCATGAATCATGGAGTCACCAGAGCATGGTTTGGGTTGGAAGGCACCTTAAAGCCCATCCAGTGCCTCCCCTGCCACGGGCAGGGACACCTCCCACTGTCCCAGGCTGCTCCAAGCCCCAGTGTCCAACCTGGCCTTGGACCCTGCCAGGGATCCAGGGGCAGCCACAGCTGCTCTGGGCACCCTGTGCCAGGGCCTCACCACCCTCACAGGGAAGGATTTCTTATGAACATTTAATCTAAATCTCCTCTGTTCNCTTCTGTACACAACCTATCCAAATCTCCCCTCTTCTGGTTTAAACAATTCCCTTCTCCTCTCATTATCTGCCAATGTTAAAAATAACTCTCCATCTATTTTACAAATGGATTTCTAGTTTTCTCTTAGTTCACTTCACTTGTGCCCAGGGAGAAAAGGACAGGAGGTGAGTGAATTATAGGGTGGGAGAAAACCTGGACAGCAGGAAAACAACTCTTGAAGCTTAAATTGAGTTACATTTTTGTCCAGGTAATGTTTGAACATCCCTGTTGGTCAGAGAAATAAGGCCTTGGGTACAGAAGGGTAGAAATAAAATACTGTTGGATATTGCAAGCTCCAAAATTCATTCAACTGCCTTGAAGTAACTCTGATAAATGTCCTTAACTGTTCATACACTTTTCGAATTTACAAAAGTGGGTTGGAGGGGCCTGTCTTGCTTCTGTTACACGGTGGAGGCCACTCTGCTCTGTCCTGGGCTGTGTTTACTGTAAGTACAGGTGCTGCTCTATAGAAATAAATGTGTGGAAATGGAGCTCTCTGAGTGTGGAAGGCGGTTATCCATTCACCTCTGGGAAACACAGGAAAACTGTATTATAAAAGATAACAGTATTATTTTTGTGTGGTTGGGGCTATCGCTCAGGTGCATGGGCACCTTGCAGATGGAGGGTTTGGGTTGTCTTTAGGGGCTGGAAAATACTAATTTGTGGATTCAGTGGGTTTAGGGAAAGCAACTGCTCCAGTCATTTAAGAATTGAATAGCTGAAAAATCAAAATAAGAGGACTGGGTAGCTTTGAGGTCTGGGTAGCTTTTGCCAGTCGTGTAGGTGGTTCTATTAAGAATCCCTCAGCAAATTCCCCCACTCCTGCAGGGCTGTTATTTAAATAATCAATGATTCCTTAACACAGAAGTCTTCCTGTCAACAAAACATGCCACTTAATCTCTGTGATGCCTGAAATAACTTAGCTAAATTGATGTGTCAGGGACAAATAGAGCCACAATTGTGTTGCAGTTATTATGCCCTGCCTTACCTTAAAAAGATTCCTCAGTTGTTCCCCCTGACCTCTTTGGACTAATCAATTTTTATACATTTCAGCCTGTAAACTTCTATTCTTTGAGAGCAAAATGAATGTGTACTGCAAAGCAGCTGTTTCACCTCCGTGTCATCCACGAAGCCAAGAGTAATTCTGTACCATGTGGGGCTTGGAGAGCAGGGGAATCCCTTTGGTGTCCATAATCCCACTGCTGTTCCAGTTTTCAGAGGTGCTGCAGGGCCTGAATTTGTGGTCCCAAGAAAGCCACGTCATGTCTTACGCACAGTGAAATAACTGTCCTGGTTGACAGTGGTAACAAGGATGGGGCTTTGGCCCATTAAGGATAGTCTTAAGGAATATTTTTGCTTGCCCTCTGTAACACCCCATCCAATCCAGGTTCAGCCACTTTGGTGCCCTGAAGGGCTTTTAGGGAGTGCTTGTCCTAATCCCACTTTGTAAACAATATTCTCTCTGTCCCTCCTTGCAGTCTGCAATCATTAACAGGATCCAGTGTAGGATTGTGGCTTTAGACCTCCGAGGCCATGGTAAGTCAAAGAAATAAATCTGGAGTCAAATCAGCGTGTTACATGCTCCCATTTTTTTAAAGGAGATGCAAGGAATTCCTCACAGGATGACTAGGAAAACATCCATAAGGCATCCCCATTTTGATTCAAAAGCAGGGATGGAAGACTGGCTTCTGTCAGAAGCTGAGACCCCCTGAGCTTTTGTCCAAGACAGTGGTGGACTAGTTCCTTCCACCAAGCCCTCTTTCATATTTCCATAACCTATAGGTGGTCTTTGCCATGAGAAATAAGGGCTGTTCTTTCATTTTAAGATCCATAAAGAACAGTTATGGGCAGTCTTTCCTACCCATAGTACGAAGTGTTCCTGTTAATTCTGTGTTTCTTAATTATTCATGTTCATTGCAGTAGGCTTGCTCTTCATATCTATGCCTAAAAGCTTTGTAGTCACTGCTCTAAGTCCTGAGGGGGCCTGAAGTTTTTCAACTGAAGTGATCTTAACTTGGGTTGGGTTTTTTTCAGGAGAAACAAAAGTAAGGAATCCTGAAGATCTGTCTGCAGAGACTATGTCGAAGTAAGGAAACTTATGCTCATTTCCCTTTTCACAAACCTCCTTTTCTTTCCTTGGCTGAACAATAAACTACTTGAGGGTGCACAGCCTTCATTCAAAGGAGCTGGAAGATAGTTTAATTTCACATGATTCTGATAGTTATCCCTTCTTTCCTTCCATTCTGCGATGGTTTGAAATGTCTCTCCCAGCTGAGTCCAATTCCAAACTGGAGTTGTTCTCTGGGTACCCTGAGTTTTTAAACAGTGAGCACTTTAAACCTGCAACATGCTGGAGAGTTCCTAATGGAGGTGGAATGCTTTCCTCAGACATCCATGGGGTATTTTAGCCTGAAATCACCAGTTTGGCCCTTCCTCAGCCCTTGGAGTGAGTGTTCAGAGCAGGCCCACATTAGCCTGGTGACATCCCCAAAGTCTGGGTCACAGACACAGGATTTTCAAGCACAGAGTTGCTTTTTCAAACTGTCATGACCTGCTTTGGCATGCAAATCCATCCCCCTCTTGACAAAACTGTAAGAAAAACAAATACCCACTGCTAAGCACATTATGTTCTGCCCATATTTAGTACAAAGAGACTCTTTGCTGTGACTACAACTAAATGATGAAGGATTTTGTAACCTTCCCATGGACAAATCCACTTGGTTTGTTGAGGGGAGGCCATGTGTGAAATGTATTCTGACTTCCATTGTATACCTTATTCCTGCTGCTTATGCCTTGTCAGATCCTGATGTGTAACTGTCCTGAGGAGATGCTGGATTAAATAATTAGAATATTTTAGATCTGGAGCAGCACTGCTGTGTGGGGAAAGCAAGTTCCTTTTGTTTTGAAACCTTCCCCTTTTCTTAGCAATGAGCTTGAAACTTAGTCCTGACTATCTTTTAAAGAGGAGCCTTAAATTATAGCTGGTTTTCATGTTTGTTCTTTTAAATCAAATCCTCAAGCAATTTTCTCTAGCAGAGCAAACAAGCTAGTCAACCTATTCATTTTTTCACTTGTTTTCCATCTCCAATACTGCTCAGTTCTCAGGTTCCTCTGAATGGTTGCAGTCAGGAAAGCCAGCTGGGGGGGTGTCTTTAAACTGCTCTTCAGTAGATCTCAGTCATTAGCTCTGCTGCTGTTTTGTGGTTTGAGAATCATACCAGCCAGCTTTCCCATCCTGGGAAAAGTGTTCAGAAGTCAGAGCTTCAGTTTAAAGTGGGTGCCTTATAGAAAGGATGGGGAAATTTCCCCTTGCCTTGTGGCATCTGTACTCGTAGAGAGTCTCAGTCTTTTTGCTCGTGCTCAGTGTTGTTCATCTTTGCCACGGTCAGTAGGGCCCAGTTATTTTTCTCTATCTAATTCCGGTTTCTTCTTTTAAGAACAATTAATTTCTTGATTTGTGCTTCCATGCAAGATGATTTGACAGCTTTTGCTCACCTTTTATTTAACATTCCCACCAGCAAGTGTCAACCTACAATGTTTTCTACAAGGAATCACAGAATTTGGGCTGGAATGGTCTATAAATTTCATCCACGTGGGCAGGGACACCTTCCACTTGGTGTGCTTGAACCAGCACACCTTCCACCAGGTTGCTTGAATTTCTTTTAAATTTGTATCTTTTAAATGACAATTCTGTTAATAAAAAGAGAAATTACACGGATGTTCAGGAAAGCATTGGCTTGCAGGGTTTCCTGCTTTGGTACTAAGGTGAAGCAGTGGCAGGAGAATAAACTTGTCTGTTGCCTGTGGGTGAAAAGAGGCTTTGGAGCCGCACACCCGCCTTGGGGGTGTCCCCTGTCCTCCCGTGGAGGTGGAGGTGCCACCCGTGGTTTGCTGTCCCTTGGCAGAGACGTGGGGAACGTGGTGGAAGCCCTGTACGGGGACCTGCCCCCGCCCATCATGCTGATCGGGCACAGCATGGGGGGGGCCATCGCCGTGCACACGGCCGTCGCCAACCTGGTGCCGAGCTTGCTGGGGCTCTGCATGATCGACGTCGTGGAAGGTGAGTGCGGGCCCCCCGAGGCGTCCGGCCCCTCCGCTGGGCTTCTGCCTTCCGCCTCTTCTCTCAGCCCCAAATCCCTGAACACAGAAAGTTCTGCCCCATTTTTAGACCAATTCGATCCTCCTAACTGGTCCTACCCACACAAAAATCTTTCCAGTGTGACCACTCCTTTTCCTTTTCCCAGCTGGACTCTCTGTTTGCTTTTTTCCTGCTAATTTTACAGAATCGGAGAATCAGCTAGGTTGGAAAAGACCTTTGAGACTATCGAGTCAAACCTGTGACCTAACACCACCTTGTCAACTAGACCACGGCACTAATTTCTTTGTAACACTTTCTTGGTGGGCAAGAGGGTGGCTTTTGCTGTAGTGCTTGGTCCTGATAAATGATTGCTGCTTTCTCTTACTATCTGAACATCCTGCCTATTCAAACAGTAATTTTCCAATGTGGTTGTTGGCTTAGAAATACTAATCTGTGCTTTCCTTAGCAGCATTAAATCCCTGGGGAGCTCCAGCTCTCTCCGGGGGTATTACAGCCAGTTTTGTATAGAGGGACGTGGCAATAATTTCGTCAGATGCCATGAAGTTGATGATGTCATTTGCTTTTAGGTACAGCCATGGATGCCTTGAACAGTATGCAGAATTTCCTAAGGAGTCGTCCCAAAACATTCAAGTCACTTGAGAATGCCATTGAGTGGAGGTAAAGCTTGGGCTCAGTCTCTCCAATCACTTGTCTTTGTAGCTTGACTCCCGAAGGAAACAAAGTTTGTATAATTTGGCTGTTTACAGGCCCTCTCCCAGCCCCCTGCCATGGGTTGAACCCTGTTTCACTGTTTCTCCACCAGCACTTCTCCCTCTTTCTCACAGTTACAGTGACAGCGGGAGGTTCACATAAGTTGAGCGTGAGCCACTCTGTGTTCAGTCTGAGAGCAAGAGCTTTGGGGATGGCTTGGGGAAATCCTGAGCTGTAGAGGAGTTTAACTCCTGTTTCTGGGACTGCTGGTTCTTGAATTTCTTCAGTAAATATTTCTGTCTTCTGATTATTTTTTTTCCTAGTGTAAAAAGTGGACAGATAAGAAATCTTGAATCTGCCAGAGTTTCTATGGTCGGTCAAGTCAAACAGTAGGTGGCTTTTGGTTTATTTTATTTATTATTTTAAAATCATTTTTTTCTGTTTTACAATACCATGGCTACATAAGTGCACTTGAAAGTGAAAATTTCTTCAGGCAAAGTTGCTGAACATCTTAGGTTTAATCCTTGGTGGTTTTTTGGTTTGGATTTTTTTCTTTTGTCAGGGAATCAGTTTCTGATTTTATTTTCACAGGTGCGAAGGGGCTGCCAGTCCGGAATGCCCTAAAGCCATAGTAGAGGGAATTATTGAGGAAGAGGAGGAGGAGGAGGAGGAGGAGGAAGGGGGAGGTTCTGTCAACAAAAGGAAGAAAGAGGATGACACAGAGGTAGGGAGTTTGTTGCTGTGTTTTCAGCTTCCCCTGCAAGAGCTGTCACCTGTAGTTATCCAAATCATTCTGATATGAAAGGGAGCCACTCCAGGGAGAGAAAACTGGATGAGAGCCAAGTCCAAATGTTCAGACAATTTGTGAGCTATTTGTGTCAGTAAAAAATAGCAAATTGATTGCCCTGAATCCTGCAGTCTTCTCCTGAAGGCTCTTCTCCTCTTGGTGTAGCTCCTGCTGACTTTCTTGTTCCCTATTCATTTACTTTGATTTGGAGAGAGATTTACAAGCAAGGAGGGTCATCCCTGGAAGTGTGTAATCCACCAGAGGGAGCCAGTATTTTTTAATTTTTTATATCTATATACTTACGCATTTCCAAGTGGCTCCCTGAGCTGGTTTTCTTTCTGCTGTTTTACTGATCACTAATGCAGAGCTCTCTCTCCTCCCTGCAGACGAAGAAGGAGCATTTATACACGTGGCGAATTGAACTGGCCAAAACAGAAAAGTACTGGGATGGCTGGTTCAGGGGTTTATCCAACCTCTTCCTAAGCTGTCCGACTCCAAAGCTTTTGCTTTTAGCTGGTACGTGTCTCTTCCAGTCCTGGTGTGCACTTCAGTGATGTCCCACTTGTATTTTAGAAAACAGGGTCAGCATTGGGCTACAGTGTTTCCTGGGAATACCTGGGCTTCTCTGTGTCTCTTCAAATAGCATGGTGTGATTTGAACTTCTCAAGTGAAAGTCAAATACAGCTGTAAGCCCTTTTTGTACCTTAATAGGAAATACAGTGTGTAAATATTCTTTTACATTGTAGGGAAGGCTGTGCTCTTGCATTTTTTGGCTGTGTTTCTTTCCTGTCACTTTACTCTCTCCAGGTGCAGCAGTGAAATGTCCTTGTCGTGGGTGTCAGAGGTGTTTATTTTCTGTTTTTCAAGCTAATGTCTCTTTTAAAATATGGAGTAAAGCCTGGCTCAGAGAGTTGTGTTCTCTTCTGGCTTTTCTCCAATACATTTGTTTATTTGATTGTAGGTGTTGACAGGCTGGATAAAGATCTGACCATTGGGCAGATGCAAGGTAAATATTTAATATTGTTATTCCAGCCTTACTGTAGTGCTCTTTTTGCATGACAGCTTGTTGCTATGGGTACAGTCCAAACAAATGGGCATTAAAGAATTAGTCCATCCCACAGTGTTCTCTAACTGTGGTCAAGGAAAGGTGGGGAAGGTGAGGAGGGAAAGGTTCAGTTTGAAGGGCTGTTGCCATGGGTTTTGTTCAATCTAGTGTTCACTGCTCCCAGCAGCGGAGCTGCCACACTTCTCTTGGATCAGAATGATTGTCCGTGAGGGCTTCTTTCTAACCTATTTTTTCCTTTCTAGCTACATTCCTGATCTTCCTAGCTAGAACACCTGGGACCATCCAAAATTGTCCCATCTCCCAGTGTTTCTGGCAGACAGCAGACCAAGATTAAACACCTTCATTCATGTTTTGGGGTTTGGGTTGGATTTTTACCCCCCATGCTGGCTTTCCAGAGCAACCAGTACTGGAAAGTAGTATTGGATAGCAGGATAAACGTTACCTTAAGGTAAATCTGATAAGAGTTCCAACTCTGACACTTGCCTGCATTGAGAAGCTCTGAGAAGTTCAGCTTCATTTTAACTCCTGGGAACCTGCTCTAGTTACACCTGAGGAAGGTGAATCAAGCAGCTGGTCCATGTTTCTTTTGGAAACCACTGGCTGTGCATGGTGTCGAGTCTGCCGAGACTTCCTGCCGTCCCTGGGGCCTCTTTTCCAGCTACATTTAGTGAGGTTAGTTGGTCCAGAACGTGAGATCCATGTGCTGACTCTCTCAATCCACAGGGAAGTTCCAGATGCAGGTCCTCCCACAGTGTGGCCATGCAGTCCACGAAGATGCTCCGGACAAGGTGAGCTCTCCTGTGGGGTTGAAGCTACATAAGCCATGGTCTGAAATGCAAAAAGGGAGCTGTTCCTTACCATGGAGCAGAGATCATACTTCAGGGGCATTTTTTGGCATGACAACTGGCTTTCATAAGCAGCTTGGATTTTTTAGCTGTCTGGAAAGCCCTGGCTAAGATGTTACATGCCACAGGGCTGCATTACGGATTTAACTCTCAGGCTCGTGGTGATGTACCTAATTCTACCCATGTGGAGTGTGGATTTCTCCTCCCTTCCTTTCCTCATGCAATTCCCCACAATCACTTGCACTAAGCTGCAGCTTTAGGGGTTGGTCTGTGTTTTGTTGAGTTGGGTGGCTCACATTTTCCAAACAGAAACCAAATGTTCCTGAAGCAGCTTTGACAGAGCAGTGCTGCTTCTGGGCACTGCTGGAATTTGTGTCCAGATGGAAGCAGGAATGCAGTGCAGCCAGTGGAGCCTGTGGTTGGGAGCACATCTGGTTTTAAAGCTCATTCTGCACTGACAGCTGTGTTAAAACTCAGCCTTTCTGTGCTTCACTTTACCAGTCTGAAATAGGTATTTTTATCTAATACTGAGTTCTTAAAGTTGTTATTCTTTTTTTATACATTCTGAGCAGTATTGACCAGGTTGGATGGGGCTTGGAGCAGCCTGGTCTAGTGGAAGGTGTCCCTGCCCGTGGCACGGGTTGGAACTGGATCAGCTTTAATGTCCCTCCCACCCCTAATCATTCCAGGTTACCATCTTGCATCCTGAATTTACCTTTTCTCCCTGCTAAACTTAGACATTGTTTCAAGAATTACTGAAATGGGTGGAGAAAAAGTTTGGTCACGTCTTGATGGCAAGGCTCAGTGTCGGAGTAAAGCTGGAAGTGTGTTACACAGAACTCTTGTTTTAAAGGAGCAAACGATTCAGCAAGAGAATCCTGAGGACGTGAGCTGTTGTTGGAAATACTGCAGGCTTTGAAAACTGGCTGGGTTTCCTGTTCTCTCTGTGTCCCTTTAAATCCTGAGCTATGTTTTTCCCTTCCCTCAGGTTGCTGAAGCTGTTGCGACGTTCCTGATCCGTCACAGGTTTACAGAGCCCATCGGTGGATTCCAGTGGTAAGGCTCCCTGGAGCTGTGTCCCTGGGCAGAGCTCCTGCTCTCACTGCCTGTTTGGCTCTCGAGGTGGGAGGTTGGAATTTTAGTATGGTGTTAAAAACCACAGATAAACAAACAGCTCTGAATCACAGCCAGTAATACATTTGGTGTTTGTATTCCTTTTGAATTTCTCATGTATTTACATATGCTGATGAAACCTCCTTCTTTGGAAGGGAGGAGCAAAGCTGATTTCTTTCTTTATAGCCTGCCAGAAAGCAAAATGACAAATTTTATGCCATTTAGCTTAAATAATATTTCATTAAGTAACCAAGGCCCTGTGTTGTGGAAATAAATTGCATCACACTCCCTTGACCAAGAAATACTGGTGAGATGAGGCAGGTAAAGCTGTGTGCTTCACTTTGCAGACTTTCCATACTTATCTCATGTGTTTTCTTATCAAAATGGCCTGTGGAAGCCAGGCCTGTGATCAGCCAGGCAGTGAGAGAAGGGTGTGATTGATAAGGTTGATTGGAAAAACTCCCAAATTCTTAGTTACAACACCATGAAGCACAGACCTCACAGAGGGTGCTGATTTCTTTTAGGATCATATTTCAGGTGAGTGGTACAATAAGCCTGTTTCTTAAGCAGTCCTGAAAAGTCATCCTACTTTTAGCTAAGAATTCCTCTGCAAAAGCTGGAAGCCCCAGAAAGTGTGATGCTGGAGTGGCAATGCTAAAGAGGTATTGCTGCACCTTTATTTATTTTCCCCTTTATCATCCCTTGGGGATGAAACTGTAGGAATGCAGGACTGTGGACTGCATAGTTTAAATCCAGTGAAAGGATATAGTGTAGGTTGATGTGTAAATAGGGAGAGAGGGAGAAGACCAAAGGACTTTACAGCTAAACTTAGGCTGTCGTGGAGTTTGCAGAGAATACCTTGATTCTAACATTTCTTCCACTCTCTTTTTTGCCTCCTAGTGTGTTTCCTGCTTGTTAATATCCTGGTGTTCTCCAGCACTGATTCCCATTGTAAATAAACTGCACCAGAGGCCACTGTGATGTATCCATATCCTCTCATCTCCCAGTCCAGCAGCAGTGAGAAGTTGGTGTGAGATTCATCCCCTAGAACTAGTTCTCCAGAATATCTAAATTCTTAGGGACATCCTTGCTGGGAAGCAGCTTCTACTGATGACCATGAAAAGCTCTTCAGGCCCTTGGAAGCGGGATCCTCTTCTCTGCTGCCACAAGGAAAGACCTCCTAGAATCCCATGTAGTCGATCATACCAATCTCCATCAGTTCTCAGCCTTTCTTGGACCCAACTGCAGAAGGGCTGTTGGCAGTCCAGATCCACCGAGGGCATTGCAGTAAAGCCAAAGGCTTCAGGATTTCTCTGTGGAATCATAGAATCATCTTGGAAGTGCTCCTTAGGTTTGAGTTTTATACACACGCTTTTTTTTTCTCCCCTAAAGCAGACGAGGAATCAGCTCCTTTGGGAGCTCAGGTTTCATCTCACCAGTGCCAGCCTTAGGGGTTAAGCTGTGGGAAAAGCCTGGAGGCCACTTTCCTGGGCAAAGTTGGATGGGATTGTAAATCAAAAAGGAGAGGGGGGGACTGTGAGTTCCATTCAGAGCCTTGCAGCTTTTCTAGTGCTCGTTTCAAATCCTCTCTGGGAAGAAGAGCCTGGATAACTCTATCTCCTACAGACACATCCCAGGCCAGAGGACTCTGAACCTGCGTTTATGGGGAAGACCCAAGAGCAGCAGGGACAATGTGGTCAACAGGCAGTTTGGCTGTTTTCTGCCCCTGGAATGTGTTTGTTCTTTCCTTCTTGTAGCTGCCACACACAGCTGAGCACAGATCAGCGCCTTTGGGATGGAAAAACATGGAATGGGCTGTAGGAAAAACCCTGTGAGAGCTTGGAGTCAGTCCTGCTGATGTTGATGCAGTGGTGTAGGCAGCTGTTCCCCCCAGTATTGGAGAAAGGACCTTGTTTCCACTGTTGCTTCCTAGGTCATTTTGCTGCCTAACTTCCGGAATTCCATGTGCACAGAGAGCTTTCCTTCAGGGTTTAGTTATCCACAGACAGTTTGTGGGCTTGCTTTCACCTAAGAGTCACTCTTGAGTGTAAGAGCAGACATGTTTTGGAGCAGTTTTCTTCAATATTTTGCTGGTGGATGTCTGAAATCCCATTTTTTTGCCTGGTGTCCATAACCCCTTGCTGCTGTCCAATGATTTTAACCCTGCTCTGCCGAGGCAAAGTTCTGTGGTGATTTGGGAGCTGCCCTGTGCCTCCCATGACAAGAGCCATCAGGAATTCTTGGCATTTGAGAGGTGCAGATGGGGCAGAGGGTTTAACCCTGGCCTTGGGCCTGGTGGAGATCCACTTGGCTCTGATTCACCAGGCACAGCAGCTGTGGCCTGGCCTTGCTCCGTGTCCCTTCCCTGACACATCAGGATGGGAAGCACTGGGATTAGAGACAGGAAAGCCTCATTCCAGAGAGGAATGCCCTCCTGGCACTTTGGCCATCGGCACTCAGGTGTTACAAGAGCAATTGCTGGCTCTCTGCGCTTCCCTCTGTGAGTCACCGTGTTAATTATTGCGTTAATTTGATGTAGCGTCCACCCTGGTTTAGTTCCTGATGGATTCAGTGGATCTTCAGTAGTCAAGATGCAAAATAGCTCTTTCCCCAGCCATGTCCCCAAAATGGGCAAAATTCTCTTCTGCAGGCAACTCCTTTGTTCAGATTGTTAGGGATTAAATAATCCAGCGTGTATATCCAGAGTCTCACTTCCCGGGATCATACTCATGAATGATCGTGGTGAAGTCACATTCCTCCATGGTGAAGTAACTTGGAGAGTCTGACTTGAAGTGATTCCTCGCGTTATATCCCTTTGATTTGTAAGCTCGTAAAAAAGCCCAACCAAACAGAACCCTCTGTGGAAAGCAAATCAGTTTTGTATTCTGCAGAAGCACCACTGGAAAAGGAATGATTTCTTAAATCCTGTGAGCTCCCCGGGATTCTGTTTTGTTGTTAACATCGAGTGAGTGAAAAGAAAATAAATATTTCAAGAGCCTATTTAATTGAATGGTGCGTCGCTCCATGCCAGCTCCCAGCCCTGCCTCACCCAGGATGGATGGCTGGTCAGGGATTTATGTGGTACTGGATTAAAAAAATGGATTCCAGGGACAGCAGCAGCACTGTGGGGGTGGGTTGGAAGGGAAATTCCTTTCGGCTCCATCAAGCTATTTACATTTTTGAGACTGTACTTTTGTCTGAGAAATATTAATGCTCTTGCTGCAGTTTCCAGGGGGCTGCAGGCTGGGATAAATGGCATTTGGTGAAGGATATACAGGCTGTGGTAAAAGTAACTGCAGAGACAAGGAATCTTCTCTTTGGCTCACAACAAACAGGGACACAGAGAAATTCCCCCGCAAAACTCCCAGCTTTGTATTTTTTCTGCAGCCTTTGGATTACTTAAAAACCTCTCTTGGTTTTGTTTCACTTGTTGGATTGAGGATCAGTGGCAACTTTCCCAATGGAAGGTTTGGCAGGAGCAGGAGATGCTCTTTGGGGGTGCTGGTTTGTTGCAGGCTTCATTTTAATTGAATAAATTAAATAAGTAAATGTCTAAGACCTAGGATGGGTTTTGCCAGATCACGTGCACTGGACAAAGCCGTCAGGGACTTGCAGATGACTGGAGCATTGGGACTGTTGTAAAAAGATTATTTCCTGTATTGCCAAAGCAGGTACTCTTGCTTTGAATAAATCAACCCTTGAGTAAGGAATTAAACTCGGGCCTGGGGCTGTCCAGACAGAACTTTCCCCTCAGATTGTGACAGGGGGTCTGCAGAGGTGATGTAGCAATAGGTAAAGTTATTTTTCCCCTTTTGGCAAGGGAAAGGCCTAGACAACCTGAGGATGCCCATTCCAGCCCTGTTTTCCACGTGTTTGTGATTTGCAAGCAGCGTTGGGATGCCTTGCAAAAGGCGGAGCTGGCCAACACAGACCTTGGAAAATGCCCCCAGGAGGGTCAACGAGGTATTAGGAAGAAGTGTTTTAACAATTTAGGCCCTGGCACAGGTTGCCCAGAGAGGCTGTGGCTTCCCCTGGGTCCCTGGAAGTGTCCAGGGCCAGGCTGGACAGTGCTTGGAGCAGCCTGGGACAGTGGAAGGTGTCCCTGCCCATGGCAGGGGGTGGGACTGGATGGGCTTTAAGGTTTCCCCCTACCCGAATTATTCTGATTCTGTGACTTCAGCACTGACATTTTTCCTCTTCTCCACTATTGCCTTTTCTTTTGGGAGCAGAAAGGCCTGGGAAAAGGGCTGTGTGGAGGTGCCTGGCAACCAGCCATTCACTGGCTTGAACTGGTAATCAACACTCTTGGAAATCGAGACCTGGATCTTTAGGCAAGGTCAAAAAATTGAGTTGATGGCTTTTCAATTCCAAGAAACCTTGGCCCTAGTGCATTCTACCACCCGTCTCCGAGCCTAGCGCTCTGCTCTCAGCCTGGAAGTGCCCTTTGTGTTTCCCAAACCTGCATCCCTTGGTTGTGTCACCTGTCCGGCGATGCTGCTGCCTCCACTGTGTCCATGTGGCATCCGACACAGCGAGAATGGGGTTGGGTGTTTGCTCCAAGTTTTGCTGCTGGATGCTTGGCCAGCTGTGGCTGAGCTTTCCCAGTGTGGCAGGGTGACCTCTTGCCACGTGCTGCTGTTTCCAGAAGGAAAATGTGTGTGTGTGTGTGTGTGTGCACATGTCAGTTCTCTGGAGACCATATGCTGTGTCCCGTGTCAGCCTCATCCTGGTCTTGTCTCGTTCTGTGTCTGTTTCCCTTGCCTACAAATAAAGCATTTGTGAAAAGCCTGGAGTAGGAATTCCTGCTTTCCCCTTAGCTGTGATACTTGGGCTCCTTGGAGCAGCCTGTGGAGAAAGGGGGTTGATCCAGCTGCTCCTGCACCAGACCCAACCCTTGGGTTTTTCTGGTGACTCACGGAAGCCTCTTGTCATCCAAAATGTTTCCCCATCCCTTCCCTGCACCCCAGTGTGGGGAGGAGGGGGATATTTAGCCACAGCTTTTGCTTCTCCCCCTCCTTTCCGTGACCGATGACTCCCACGTGTACAGAAACATCTGGAAGTAATAAACCGCTGAACTGGGGCTAGTGAGTAACCTGTGCTCTGTTCAGCCTTCTCTGACTCCCGCAGTGGTTGTTCCTGGCTGAAAAGCAGGAATTGGGAGGAACTGGAAATCTTCCAGGCTGTTTTACATTCAGGCAGGTTTAAGAGCCCTAAAGGGCTGCTGGAGCCTCTTCCCAGTGCTCCAGCTCCTGCTGTCCTGCCCAAATGCTCCTTGCAGTTCACCCCCTATCCCTGTGTGCCTACGGAAGGGTTAATCCATGGCTGGATGAACACAGCCGAGGAGTGATAAACGCACAGTTTGAACCCAAAGCAAGCAGGAGAGCCTTGGGAGAGGTCTGCCTGCTGTTTCTATTCCCCTCCCCACTTTTTGTCCTTTTCCTTCTAGCTGGGAAAGAGGCTAAGAGGTGACATAGTGACCTGGACCTCCCTGGGAAGCTGGGTTTCCATCTTGGAGGATTTGAATCTCATCCAAATGTCACCTAGATGAATGTCTTGGCTTAGAGACAAGTTTAGGAGAAAAGCGCTCTGGAACGAGTGTTTCGTCTAAAGAAAGGGTTCCAACAATCCCTTTCTGCCAATAGAAGGTTAACAGTAGTGGATGAAAGTGAAAATACCCCAATCGTTTATTGACAGAGTGCCCACACGGCACAGAAAAAGAAAATGAATAAATGCTAGATATTGAATTGTCCGACCCTACCACCACCCCCTCCCCACACCCACACCCACCGGATTAAAAAAAAAACCAAAACAACAACACCAAACAAACAAACAAACAACCCCAAAAAACCAAACAACAAAAAAACCCCAAAATGCCAGGGAAAGAGAAAAAACCCACAACGGCCGCGACGTGGTGGGGAGGGGAAAAATGGCTCCGGCTCCTGTCGCAGGGAAGGGAAAAAACCAAAGGGTTCACGCAAGAGCTCGGGGAAAACAGCTGGGAACCTGGTAAATCTCTGGCGCGGGGCCCCTCCTCACAGCAGATGAAGCCGGCGGATTCAGTGTCCTCTCTCGGCTCGGCTCGGCTGTACCAGGCCTGAGGCCGGGCCGCTCCCCGTCCCGCCCGTCCCGGGCCGCTGCTCCTCCCGGCGGCTCCCCAAAACCAAACCGAACACTTCAGGGAAAAGGCCGCCGAAGGATTGCTCCCACGGTGTCCAAGGCCAGGGAAAGGGAGAAAAATACCAACTTCTTGCCTAAGCTAACAAAACCCAAGCTAGCTAAGCAAGCGAAGAGAGCCCGGTGCGCCCGGCGCCGCGGAGGCCTGGGGACTGAGGCCTTGAAAAAGGCCACGCAGAGCCGCGAGGCTCCCCCGGCCAGACCCAGCTTGGAGCTGGGAGAGCCATCCCTGGCATGGAGCGGGGGTCAGGGAACAGAAAACTGCGGGAATCATCGCTGGCATGGAGCGATGGTCAGGG
>VZTG01004499.1:0-17835 GCA_013397845.1 Melanocharis versteri | reverse complement strand
CCCGCTCGCGGTACCTTGTCCAGGAGCCCGTTCCGGCCGCTTTTGGCCGCCATCTTCTCACCGCCTCCGCCCCCGGCCCGCCCGCGACACTTGGGCGCCCCTGATTGGTCGTGCGGGAGGAAGTCCCGCCCCCCTCGCGCCGCGCAGCACGCTGGGAAATGCAGTCCGTCCCGGCCGCCATTCCTATGACGTGGAGAAGGTGTTCCCATCATAGAATCACGAGATTTGAGTTGGGAGCGACCTTAAAACCCACCCAGTCCCACCCTCTGCCATGGGCAGGGACACCTTCCACTAGCCGAGGTTACTCCAAGCCCCGTCCGACCCCGAAAGGGTTGTCCAGCTCTGGCACAGCTGCCCAGGGCAGTGGTGGAGTCCCCATCCCTGGAGAGATTTAAAGCCATGCGGACGTGGCACTTGGGGACATGGGTTAGTGGTGGCCTTGCAGCGCTGGGGGACTCGATGACCTTGGAGGCCTTTTCCAGCCTTAACTATTCCATGGTTCTATGATCTCCAACAGGATACAGCAGCCCTGCTGTGTGGCCGAGCCATGTGAGGAGGACGCTGCTTCGCCCTCCTTAAACAGACCTTTCACGTAGAGCTTGGCCCCAGCTGCTATGACAAGGAACCCACTGTTTTCCATTGCAGGAGACGTAATGCTAAGCTAGATGGCCATTTGGACTGATCCAATTTAGCTGCTTTGATGTAGGATATCAGTTTTATGTTAAAAGAATAAACAACAGCTCCAGTCCGGTCTCCCGGCAGATGCATCTCCCTACAGCGAGAGCAAACGATGGGTTTTCACCTGTCTTTACTCAAGGCTGTTATTCATGAGCCTCTTTGCACCTTTGTTCCCTTTGGTGGGATTTGGGTCTGGCTTGTTGCCCTGGCTCTGCCAAGACATTCCCGGAGGAAGCCACACGCTGTCCTCAGTGTTTGCGAGAGCAGAGGGGGTGGCAGTGTTGCACGCACAAGTCCTCGAGCAGCCTCTGGCAGCATTCCTGCTCACACGGAGGTGCCAGCGGAGCTGGAAGTGGAGGAAGGACAGCTTGAGTATGTCCTGCTGCAGATGCCAGGGATCCCGACAGGATGGGCGAGCAGCACCTGCCTCTCCCTGCCCACACGGAAACCATGGGCGTGTTCCAGTGGGAGAGGGCTCAGCTCTGTCTGGGCGCCACACAGACACTGCTGGGATCCATGGGATCTACAGCTGGATTAACCCCAGCCCAAACCCAGTGTTGGGAGATCAGCCTCGGAGCAAAACGGGTTTGCCCCGAGAGGAAGTGGAACTTGGGTCTCTGAGCTTTTCCAGCCAAATGATTCTGTGATTCTACAATTACTCTGCAACCTCCTTCAGCTGGAGGGAAGTGTCACCTGTCTGGGACAAGCAGCAGTAGGATCTTTCTTGCTTGTTTCCAAGCACAGCAAGAAATGGGGAGTTTCACTGTCAGAACCTGGTTTTATTCTGTTTGAACCTCGGCCTTTGCCCTGCAGTTCAAGTCCTGGTTGCTGTTAAAACGAACACTGTTATTTGTACACATTTGTTGGCATATTTCTGGTTTGTGACAATTGTTTCACAAGCAGGATTTACTCTGTTTCAAACAACAGAAGCCACAACATGACAGACGCCCGCATGTCATTCCACTCACACATTTCACACATGCAAGTCAGCGGTCCTTTGGTGCCTTCCATCGCTTTGTAACACATTCAGGTGAAGCCACGGGGGTTCCGCTGAGGCCGAACGACCGTGAGAGTCTGCAGCCAGCCGGTGCTCTGCTGGCGAGCGGAGAACACGAAAGCACAATGATTTAAAGCGTTATTGGAGAAGAAGTGTAGCGACATCTAGATTGGTTTTGAACAGTTTGACAGCAAATCCCAAGGAAACCAGGCGCACACCGCTGTCCGTGACCAGCTGAAGGTTTTCCCGTTTGCATAGTGAAGAGCTAACTCCAGAGCGGATGCGCCGCTGTTTCACAGACACGGGGAGGGGACGGGGGGTGCCAGGCGCGTGCGGCACGCGGGGATCATCCCAGCTGCACTCCCATCCCTGGGACATCCCGCGGGGCTCCACCAGGGACAGCGGGTCCTTTCCATCTCACGTCCCCCGCTGGACGAGAGGGTCCAGGTTCTCCCGAAATGCTTCCCCTCACGTGTGGGACAAGCTCTTTGCCAACCTTCTGCTGGACAACTGGGAGACAAGACAGGGCTGTCGGAGGGCCCAGGCGGAGCCCTGCCCTCGGAGCATTGCTAAAGGCTTGTTTTCTAAAATCAGTGAGAGTCTTTAAGGCTTCGATCTCCCCCTCTGCTTTCACTGAGAAAATACAAAGAAGCGCTCGTTCAAGCTACACTTCATGACTACTGTGCACTGCATGTACAATAGCATTGGAAGAGAAATACTGACAATATAGAACAATGTCATACAATCACCTGGCATGATCCCTTTTGGCACTTTTCCTTCATTTATCTCATCTCGCTGACTCCAAATACGGACCTTTCCGTACGGCTTTTCCCGGGCAGAGAGCTCCACAGGGTCAGAAAGCAACTTTCTGTGAGTCGGTGGCATCTTTGGCAGACACAGTCCTTCTGTCATGGAACCAACCCCAGCCCCTCCGGATTACGCAGCTTCACATTTTGGGAGGACACTCCCATGCCCGTGCTGTCCCACAGCAGGCAAGGAATGCCTTCATTCCAGAGAGAAGGCGGCTGAGGGTTACAAAGGACTTTCAGAAAAGTGTGAATAAATACTTGGTTTAATCTCGTGCTGCGTCCACCGTTCAGCAGGAGGTATTTTCCTTCTCAGCTGGCACGATTTCTGGCAAAGCTGGTGTCATTCCTGACCTTTACAGGGAAGAGGCTGGGAATTCCTGCTCTTTTGAGTGTAATTATTTACAATTTTTGTTGTTTTGTGCAAGCTTACACAAACTTTGAGAGTGTTAAATTAATAAAACATTCATCCTGGCTTTGCATCGCCGCAACCCTTCCACGACATGATTGTGATTCCACATCCAAAGGTCTCCTTGAACGCAGATGCCATGGCCTGTGCGTGATGCTTGAGGAATTGAGATCTCTGTTTTGGGGGGCAGCCAGAAGCACGAGGGGTCCCATGAAGCTTTTTTTTGGCTGGGGACAAGCTCCAGCCCAGGCACTGCCTCCTGCACTTCTGCCCAGCTTGGATTTGGGATCAGCAAATTAACGTACAAACCCCTAAATATTTATAGTATCTTTACAAAAGAAGATATTTAAGACACTGGCCTAGTGCATTGGGCTGCGAAATCTGTTTTAAGAGGGGAAAGAAAAAATACATTCAGCATGTAAATCTATTTTTTTGTGGTGTAAGCAGCCCAGGCCCAGCTGAACCCCCCACAAACACCACCAGAAAAAAGGAAACCATTTAGGGAAGTCTGTTCGGGGCTCCAACGATGAGCCGCAGAGAAGGGGGCCTGTAAAAATAATTGTAAATCTAAATGCACCTGGAAAGTGCATATTTTAGCTCAAAATGTTGGGAAAAACAGCACGGATTCAGAGTTAAAGCTGTGGCTTTCCCTCCTGAGCTCCAAGGGCAAATCCAGGCCGTCACTACTTCTCTCTGCATTCTTCTTCTAGGTCCAGTCAAAGCTCTAATTCCTTAATTTCTTTCTAATTCACAGCTGGAAAGAGGAGCAGGATTTGGTTTGGGTCAAAAGTGCCTGCTTCAAGCAGCACCTGCTGAGGCTGTGGTGCAGGAGAGGGCCCGGAGTGCCGGGAAGGCAGAGCAGGCCGGGTCTCACCAGCCCCAGGTACAACTTTAACCATCCAGTAGTTTGTGTGGCAAGGAGATACAGAGATAGAGATATATATTATGGAATCATGGCTATAAGATTTCTCAAAACAAAAGTGTCAATCTGTTGAAATACAGTATTTAAAATATATAAATTTTACCCAATAAAATATAAGATTTCTTTTTCTTCATTTTTTTCTGTTTTTTTTTTTTAAATCCAGTTCAATTAGGGAAAAGAAAAACCCTGCCAGGGTCCTTGCAGTGAAACAGAAAACTAGTTCCTGTTTTCTTTTTGGCCGTTTAAGATGGAGGGAGAAAATTAAACCATTTTTAGATAGAGGAAACTGGGCAATGCTGTTGTCTTAGATCAGATCTGTCTATTTGTGTGCACTGGCTGCCCTCCCTTGACACCATCCATAGGGAAGTTTGCTCCAGCACCGTGCTCATCCCAAAAACAGCCCTGCCCCCGGCACACGGAGGGGCAGGATGGGTAATGCTGCAGCCCCACCCTGGACAAAGGTCCCCGCGGGCTCCGAGGGTCCCAGTGAATACTCCGCAAGGCAGCTGTCAAGGACTGAGTTGGAACGGTACTTTCTGAGCTACATTACTGGGAATAATCCATGAAATTAATCCATGGAAGAGTGTTAGAAACACTCAGAGGGTGGCCTGCCACATCTGGGCAGAGAACACACACTCTGCCAAGCCCAGGCTCCGAGCCAGCTCTGCTCCAGGCCTAGCTTCATGCCTGCAAGTGGAAGGTTTTAGTGCATCGCTCACCTGAGCTTTCTTAGTGGTTTGAACCCGAAGCCAGGAAGCTGGAGCAGGGGCAGGGCAGCCCTTGGGACAGCTGGGCTCCCGTCCCATCGGGTGCCTGGAGAGCACAGCAATGTGCCAGATCTCTCGGGATGCTCCTCTGGGACATGCAAGGACAGGCCTTGGGTGTGCTGAGAGAGCTCTTAACTGAGCAAGGGACGTGTCAGCTGGGAGGACGTCCTTCCGCAAACTCCCTGGCTGGCACTTCCCTTTCAACATTACAGGGAAGAACAGGAAACCCTCTTGGTTTGGAAAAGACATGGACTGGGAGAAAAGCTCCCTGGGTCCCAGTGCTCAGCGTGTGGCTCCAGCTGCTCCACCTGAGCTCTCTCCCCTGTCACGAAGATGAAACTACAAGTCCCTATAAGGTTTTTAAGTAAAATCCTTATTTTAGGTCTTTCTTTTCACTGCATTTGGCTTTCTGCTTCAAGAAAGTGATGAACGATCTGTACTGCTGGTGCAGACAGTGAGATACATTCATTTGGAAGTACTCTGCTGGGGGCTCTGTTTAGGACTCCCCAGGAGAAGTATGGAGCATGGATAAGAGCCTGACCTCACAACCAGATGCAGTCTGAGGGAGAAAATGGGGCAGACAGAGAGGAGAAGACTCAGACAATTTCCATGAGCAGAGCTCAGACTTCTCTTGGCAAGGGATGGTTCTCATACCCCACGTTCACAACCCTCCTAGCTGGGGATCCCACGTGTGCCCGACTGTGTGTGGAGGCCTTGCAGTGTATTCACAGGGATGACAGACAATTCCTTCAGACCAACGGACCAGAGAGGACCGCAGGACTTTTTTCTCATTGTTTTTTTTTTTTTTAAATCTGAAAGGACTCTGGCTTCTCTCTGAACTGGACCTAGAAATGTCTTACCACCGAAATGAAAAAACAATTGCGTGGGTGGAAGTAGGGCAAAAAATAGTTTTCCTATAAGATAATCTGATAAACCTCATCGTCCTCTAGAAAGGCAACATTGTCCAGCAGTGCTACTTGGCACCCAGAGTGCTCTTAGACCGCAGCAGATACCGATCTACACGGACTTTCCGCCTATCCACTGTCCTGTTCTCGCTGTCGAAAATCCGCTGCAGGTGCAGGGCCAACCTCCTGTCCTCCTCCTCTTGCTGGAGCTTCTGCTCCACGTCCCGAACCTCCGGAGGCAGGCCCACCTCCCCTGCCACATGCCTCAGTCTTTTGACGGAGCCGTTGTGCTCCAAGTGCTTTGTTTTGCAGCGTCTCTTCCGGCCCCGTCGCAGCAGCGGGGGCTGTTCCCCAATGATGTTCTCCACGGAATTGCAGGTGCTGTTCTGTACGTTGATCAACTCACTGTTGTTCAGGTATTTCAGCTGCTTTTTCCCCGATGGCTTGATGGGGACTCCGAGTGTGCTGTTGTCAGGCAGTGATGCGCTGATGCCCATGAGTCTTCTGCTCAGCATTTTTGGGCCTAGACTAAGACAGGATTTGTCCATGAATGTATTCACTTTTAGGTCAGGGACTTCAGACACTCGTGTGTTTAGGGAGGTTACATTTGATTTCACGTCTGGTTCAGCAGCACTGTCATCTGTGGTTAAGGCCTGTGAACCTCTGTTCTTCTCAGTTCCTCTTCCCAGCTTGGTTTCACTGACAGAAGGGAAGAAATCCAGCTCAGGGCGAGGCTCTCCTGTTGTGTCAGGTGGAAGGTGATCATCCTGCACTTGTGGCTGCTCTTTAGTGCAACTGCTGGCGTTGGTGATGTCAGGAACCATGATGTCTTCCCCGGGCTCTGAAGCCAGGGAAGTAAGGGTCGCTTTAGAGAGAGTCTTTTTGATCTGACGCTCCTGAAATATCTGCTCCCATTTTTTCAGTATTCTAGGACTGGCCTCATAGGTGGTCGGCTTCTGCAGGCTCCGGTTCAGGTTTCTGGGGGTGGATTTGATGATGAGGGGGCTCAGGACTCTGCCGTCAGGAAGCCTCTTCGGGGGAGTGCACGGGGAGCAGACGATGGGCTTGAAGTGGTTGAGCTCCTCCGAGATGCTGTCGTTGCTCTCGGGGCTGATGGAGCGCTCCGGCCGGTGCAGGGCCGACAGGGAGGACACGGCGTTGAGGACCAGGCGCTTCTCGGCCGTCAGGTCCGGGGCGGACAGGCAGCGGTTGTTCTGCGTGGACGACAGCACCCCGAGCAGCGGCGTCGACGCGCCGGTGACAGGCAGCACCTGCAAGGCAAGGCAGCACAGCTGGGAAAGCCGCTCACGGAGGTGCACACGGACAAGCACGCGACAGGAGGACAGGACAATGGATGGCTGCCATGCACGGCTGCCCCTGACAGCCTCTGCTGGTCACAGCACCTTCCATGGCTGATGTGCGACAAGAGCAGGAGACTCCGGAGTCCAGCATGATCCCAGTGTCAAATTTATTTCAGTCTAAGAGCTGCTCTTGCCACAAGTAACAACCACTCCGATGGCAAAATCACAGTCACAGGATGGTCTGGGTGAGGAGGGGCCTTAAAGACCATCTCATTCCACCCTCTGCCATGGGCAGCGACACCTTCCACTAGACCAGATTCCTACAAGCCCTGTCCAACCTGGCCTTGAAATGTGTTTTCTCTCTACCTGGATAAATCAGCCCATTTAGTGGTGTTAGGTTGATGGTTGGACTAGATGACCTTAAAGGTCTCTTCCAACCTGGATGATTCTGTGATTCTGTGAAGACAAGGAGAAGCCAAGAGGCACTGCACTGCCCTGGCTGAAGGAAACCATGCTCCTCAAGGGAAATGATCTCCAAATGATTTTTTGCTCCCTTCCAAGCTGTGGGAGAGAAAGAATAAAGACTTGGCTCAGGTATAAGAGGTGCCTGGATGTGGCACTTGGGGATGTGGGTTAGGGGTGATTGTGGTGGTGCTGTGTTGACAGTGGGACTTAATGGCCTTGAAGGTCTTTCCCAACCTGGATGATTCTGTGATTAAGAGAAACATTTCTTGTCATCTCTAAGACAGTTCCTGAATGCTGCTACACTTGGGCATAATCCCGGCACAAATAAATCAGAGAGGAAAGAACACACACAACTGCAAATGGTCTTATTCTTAGCACTGAGATGAAATATTTTTATCCAGCAGCTAGTTTGTACAATGACAGCCTTTCCCCGCTTAGTCCGAAAGGAAGTTTTTTCTACTCATTTATTTTGAGGTCAAAATAAGTTTTTGGAATACTCTGTACTGGAACTCTAACTGGTCATGTCCATAAGCCACCCTCTTAAAAAAGAAGAAAGTCCTGGGAGGAAAGGTAACTTATGGATCCTCACTTCAGGCTCAGTCCAGCTCCTATCAGCTCAGATGGCAAATTGCACAGGTTTCTGTTCCTCATGGGATCTGTTCCTCTGGATCTGAACCCTCTCCTTCTCCATCAGGGATGAAACCGAGCCCAAAAAGGAGGGGTGTCAGCACGAGGAGGTGGAACATCCTAGCAAGAGCAGCTGGGTGGCTGCCCCATCCGTGGAAGTGTTCAAGGCCAGGCTGGATGGGGCTTGGAGCAACCTGGGATAGTGGAAGGTGTCCCTGCCCAGGGTAGGGGGTTGGATGAGCTTTAACTTCCCTTCCAGCCCAAACCATTCTACGATCCTATGAAGGCCAGGCCTTTGGCTCTTCCTATAGTATAGAAGTGCCAATGTACCCTGATGTCAGGAAAGCAATGAGTTTTGCTCTGTTTAAACAACTTTGGATAGAAAGGGAAAGGAAGGGAGGATTATTTTCCTAAACTTCTAAAAGATTTTTCTTTACCGGGCTGGGGATTCAGCCTTGAAAAGAAAATGAATCACAAAACAAAAACCTGATGAGAACCCTTTCAACTTCCAATTAGCCTCCAATGCTACACAAGAACCCTGACACTTGTCTGCTTTTCTGTTTAGTAATTCCTAGCCCAGCTGGTTTTATTGCGAACTGCAAGGAAGCGATTGGCCCCAAGGCGATAACACAGCGTCACAAAGCCCATATTTTATATCTCCAGATTACTGGTGCTGTGTAACCTCAGATAAGAACATTTACACACAGGAACCTGTTTCCAGATGCTGTCTGTACCTTTGTTTTGGTGGCTGGGGCTGATCTCTGCCTGCTCTTGGATCTCTCCTGAATGGTGTCGTTGCAGCTCTGACTCCTCTCCACCTTGGAGGTTAAATTCCTGAAAAGCAGATGGGTGAGAACAGGAGACTGTTTGTGACCTTAGGAACAACCAGCTCAACAGCCCTGGAGAGGCATCTCCCTGTGGGAGAGGCATCAGCCTTGGCAGCACCTGGTTGGCAGAGATACTTCCTGTGCCCTCGGGGAAAAGGGATCCAGGAATCTTGGATTTGCGGCAGAGTCCTGGTCTGCGTTCGCGGGCTCCGCAAGGAACACACGGACACCTCCGCCCGCAGCTCGTAATTAACTGAGGTCAGTGCTAATGAGGAAGCCGGGGAAACCCCTTTGCTTCTCATGTGGAAACACACCTGGTTACTCAGCTGCTTCCACTGCGTCAGGAACAGCTTTCCAGGGAAAAAGCTGTTTGGGGCTGATGCTATCCCTTCATATCTGTGCTGGAGAAAGAACCAGCATCTTGAGTTCATCCTACAGAATTCTGATTTCTGACTAATGTTTTAAGTGTACAGGCAATGACTTTTCTCCTTCATGGGATGAACATTAACTTCCTTAACTTCCAAGTAGGAAGTAATCAGACAGACACCACGTTCTACCAATGAGTCTGCTCTAAAATTCCAGAAAAAAAATCCCTTATTTTAGATTGGGACCACCATTTGAATTAGAGCACCTCAGCTATGTTCAAAACAAGTTGAAAGAACATCTTTAAAGGACACTGAATAATCTTACCCTGAAAGGAAAGCAAAGGAGTAGGCACTGGTCTTGGAAACAAAAGCTGACCGGTGTGTTTGCTTGCCCTGGAATGGTTCTTCATTCTCGGAATCCGAGAGACGTTCAGGAAACTGAAGTCAATCAAGGAAGAGTTAGCTGACATGTACAACAAAAAGAATAACTTGGAAAATAAAGCTCTTTCTTGCAAAAGTGTTAAAGATCCCCCAAATCCCCCATTTCTGATTATACTGAGAGGACATAAGGCATAAATAATACGAAAATAAGTACATAGCTCCTATATATAGCTGTTAGTCATCGAAAAAGTTAATTTATTGATCAAGAAAATGTGGGAAAAATCTATGACAAAGGTTACTACAGGTTGTTGGTTACTCAGCCCCCATGGGTCAGCCTATCAAATGGAAATTTTAAGAGCATTTCCTGCAGAGCCTCCCAAATGAAATGGGAAATAGACAGAAGTCAGCATGAAGAATGTGCTGAACTTCAGTTGCACAACTTCACTGCAGAAGCTTCATGGAGAAATGTTCACGGAAATGCACGCAAGCCTGTAGACCAAGGATATCCCCAAGGCTGAGGGGATCTGCTGTGTTTGGAAGAGTCACGTAGTAAAGGGTAAAAAGGGGGACAGAAACCTCTAGAAGAACATCTGCAGTCATAACAAACCTTAGAAGACAGTTCTCATTAGCAAGGATCCTTATAATCTGCCAGCTCATAGCCTTCATAAACTATAAAAACTCAATCAAGGAATCCTGGAAAGCCAAAGAATGAAAATTTTGGTATGTGAGCAGGAAGGAGAAGCATGAGCTTACTTACACACTCTTGGTTCCCTTTCAGCACTACAGATTCATCTTTTTTCTGCTGTTCCTCCATTTTTCTTTTCCCTATGTCCATGTCATCTACAATGAACTTGTGAATCAGATCCTCAGATGTCTTTTCTTCTTGTAGCTTCTCTTCTCTCAGCTGGAAATAATGACAAAAGAGGTAGAGCAGTTATAATTTTAAGTCTTACACTTGCAGATTGGCAAGGCCAAAAGTTTGGTCACATAATTTAATTTTGTGCCTTCATTTCTCTACTCCAGGGTAGAGCCACTGCCTCTCTCTCACAATAATGTGAAGACTGGTTTGCTTCTGCACCACATTTGTGTTTTATACGCAAGTATCATGAATTCTATCTTCTTCGCAAAACAACAAAGGCATCATGAGGCCCAGGCCTGGATAAAGCCTTCTCTGCCACTGTATTTTCTAAAACAGACAAAAGACAAACAAAAGCTTTTCTATACTTGTAGATGATCACACTACATGTAAAAATGTGCAAAACTCTTTTTGTGCAAGTTGTCATATTTCAGTTTTAGCCTTCCGACGGCCTGACAGCAGCACACACGATTTGGCTGACACACAAGCAGCATCACCTAAAATAAAAGGTGAGATGCAGCAATTCCCATGTTAAAAGCTACATGAGAGATGAAATCCCATTGTTTCACTGACGTGTTGGGATGGAGAGGATCCAGAGAGGCCACCTTACCCCTGACAGCTGGCTCCAGGCTCAAAGCTTCAATTCAGTTACAAACACAGAGGAGAAGTGCAAGGGAATGCCAGGACCTGGGACACAAGGTACATGGACTCTGATGGGCTGCCTGTCCTGCTGCACTATTTTGCTCCTCACCTAAAGAATCAAACTCCCCTTTTCTGTCAGGACCTCCTTTTTTTTTTTTTTTTCAGACTTGCTATAAAAACCAACAACACCCCTTTTCTCCTCCTTTCCACCACCTTTTCCTGATGAACAGGCTCGGCAGAACACACTTCAGATAACACCTCCTGATTGTCCCTGCCCAGGGCAACATCACCCAGCTCCCCTCTCCCTCCATCACCCAGCCATTTTCCCATTTGTGTCTTGCCTCTTCCTCAACTTAGACACAGCTCAGGAATGTACTTGTATCTGTACATAGAACAGATCCTCCCTCCTTCCTCCGTCCACCCTCCATGCAGAAGTTATCTGGACCTTTGATTGACACATCTTCATCCTGCTCATGAACCACAGCACTAGGAATTCAAATCCCTGGGTTCTTCCTCATATTTGGGCATAGGCATCTCAGGTGCTTAAGAAGCTCCCTAACTCATAAAAAGGCAATGGGGGATGTTGCAACAACTCCTCATTCTTCCAGAAATATTTAGTGTTTTTCTTCCCTGCTGGAGGAGGGAAAAACCCCAAAAGTATGGACATATGGAAGACAAAGAAAACAGACTTTACGAGGCATTACATGAAAAGCACTTTGTGATTTTAAAATTGGGAAGGATCTGAATCCTGCTGAATCCAAACCCCCAGAGATGAGGAAGAGAGAAACAAGGAGGAAAACAAGGAGGAAACAAGGCAGAAACCAGGAAAAACTCCACTGTTTGGCTGATTGTGGGTGTTCAGCAAATATTGTCAAAGACCGGTTTGACTCCTTGCTTAGAGTTGTTTTAAATGTATCTTTAAATTCCCCATCTATTAATAATCTCAAGCAATAACTACAACAGTGTCTGACTAACATAGATTGTGACCACATGACGCAGACATGATGAATAGTTTGCTCTAAGTCAACAGTATTTCTGCCTTTTTTGAAGCATCTGAAAAACAAATTCACATCAAGATTTATCATAAAGATATTTCTTTTTGGCTGGCTGAAATACTACCCAGCACTCGTGTCCCTCTTGTATTTCTCATGTGGAAGAAAGTTATATGGAAATATTCACTTTTCTGGCTAAATTCTAAAATTATACTCAATTCCCAAATCAAAAGACACAAGAATATGCAACAACACACAGGAACATTTAAGGATCTTGGGGAAACCCATGGCATAATTAGTGTGAGGCGACAAACCAGGCTTTGCTGACAGTGAAGTCAAAAAGGCAACAACAGGATCCTAATCTTATCTTAATTAATAGGATACAAAAAAGAATTTAGGTCCAGGATTAAGGCTGCAAACAAAATCAAACTCTAATGATAAAATCTGTACTAATTACAAAAATAATAATTTGAAGTAGCCTTAATGTAAATTGCCTCCTAGAGAATTTCCTTCCAGACATGGCAATGCTGTGCTGGGACAGGAGGACAAGAAACTGAAACAATGTAGTGTGAAACATGTACCCTGGGAGAAAGATCTCATGTTATCTGAGGAGCATCTCTGAAATACCGGATGCAGGACCAACAGCTGCTGTTAACAGCACAGTTATCAGAAAATGCATTTTAGCCCTTTTGGATACCACAACTGCAGGGGAAAAAAAAGCTGTACAAGCAATCGATAATTTTTCACTCAAGAAATGCCCATTTCAGGACCATCATTCCTGACACTGACAGTTATTTCCAAAAGTTTGGCAAACTCACATTTGTTATCTTCTCGTCCCTCCACAAACTGTCCAGGTTTGCTGCCTCCCGGAGCCTGCTCCGTCTGCCCTGGCTCTGGAAGCTGCATGTCAGCACATGCCTCAGGTAGGAGTTTCCCTCCCACTGCGTGTGCTTACAAGCAACAGACTTGCTTGTGATAGAAAGACAGCTGGACAGGATGAGTTAGGGTTTTAGTACACAGAAATTACAGCCTCCTCTGGAAAAACATAAAATGCAAGAGCACCAAGGGCACAAAAGAGGAAAAACCAATCTCACTATCCTGAGCAGACAGCAAATATCTATCTCATTCTAAAAGCCAGTTGAGAAAATTCAAACTGTGAGATTATGCCCATCAAATAAAATTTCTTCACTACAAAATTATGGTACCATTTTGTTTTCAACTGCAAAAGCTGGGAAGCAGGTCAAGAGTTCAGATGTATAAAACAAGTCACATCTGGGGGATGTAAAAAGGTTTGGAAATGCTCCTGTCCCTTCCTCAGGAGAAAAGCCCGGGTTATCCCCATTCCATGCGCAGGGAAGCTGGGATGAAACCCCGTGCCTTGAGACGTGGAAGGAAACCCCACCATACACAAGCTTCGATTCCCAAACCTGAGTGCCTGTCTCCTCCTGCTTAATTCAGAAGTTCAGAGACACCAAGAAACTCTGGATAAGTAGCAGCAATCACAATTTTGCTTCCCTACAACTTCCTGACAGGAGGATAGAGCCAGATGGGACTCAGTCTCTCATCCCAGGTAACAAGTCGAGGACAAGAAGAAATGGCGTCAAGTTCCACCAGGGGAAGTTGAGGTTGGATATCAGAGAAAATTTCTTCCCTGAAAGGGCAGCCAGCCATTGGCACAGCTGCCCGGGGCAGTGGTGGAGTCCCCGTTCCTGGAGGGATTTAAAAGCCATGTGGATGTGGCACTGGGGGACATGGGATAGTGGTGGCCTTGGCAGTGCTGGGGGAACACCTGGACTCCATCTCAGAGAGCTCTTCCCATCAAAATGATTCTGAGACTCTATTCTGATTCTATGAATAAGGAAACAGTGTGACTGCATCATCAGTTGTCATTTTACCAGCAAAATTTCACTGCCATTTCCTCCTAGATGACGATTCACAAAATCTCCTCCCACACAGCTCTTTCAGCCGAGCTCCACAAAAAGTGAGTTTAAGCTGGCAGGGGGAAGAAATCCATCACCCATCTGGCAGGGAGCAAGAAGAGCAAGGCAGCAGGCTGAACGAGAACAAGACAAGAACATGCCAAAATGCCAAAAACATGGTAAAGCATTTCCCTCCGACTGGAAAGGAAGGGAGAAGTGTTGGCACTGGATTGCACAGAGTATCTTTTTGCCGAAGTCAAGCTGTAGACGTAAAAACCTTTTCAGCTGCAGCCTGACCATGCTTCAGAAGTGCTTCCTTAAACTTGATAGAGAATTGTTGCTGAAAATGGCACAAGTCCCATGACTTTGCACACAAAGTGTCCCTGCCTTCCTGGCAAGGCACCTGAATTGGAGAAGAGTTTGCAGTTCCTATGATCAGTTAATGAAACAGTCAGCCAAAGCCATCTTAGTAACCTGCAGTGGCACTGCCCGTCAGTGTCACTGCTAATTCCACACAAGGAGAAGCAGGAGGGAAGACCCTTCCATGCTTTTTAACTGTCTCCTCATACATATGCATTTCCCAGACTAGTTATTTACCTGAAATACCACCTAGGCAGTATTTTCCTACTCAGACAAGGCTGTTTTTCTAACTCAAGCAGCCTCTCAGCCCTTTTTACACTTGTTGAGATCTACAAGTGAAAACCCAAAGAAAATTCTTCAACAATGAAAAACCCCTCAGGTTCCTTTCCCCCAGCAGGTAAAATAATCAGTGGAAGGTTGGACCCATCTCAAGGGAAAACAAGATCAAAAATCTAGAAAATATTTTCATGGACTTTAATTCCAAACCAGATGAAAAGCCTTTATTCTCTTATCTTTTTTTTTTTTTTTTTTTTGGTCTTTAAATGACATTTTTTCTTGGCTAAAAATAAATAGAAAGCTCTAGTTTGGAATAGTTAGTTTTTCTGGAGAAGGATGTTACTGCAGGAGATGCCTTAAGCTGCAAAAGCCTTTATGGAATTACATCTGCAACCAAACAGCCACTCCAAAGAGGGTACACTTCCATGTTCTGGAAGGCAGACTAAGACAGCAAAATTTGGCTTCTACATGCTCAATTACAGCCATTTCCTGAACTGTCTGAACAGTAGAAAGAGAATAAATGACCTTTGTCACAGAACAGGAAAAAAGAGCCCTTTGGGTTTCCCTACAGGTGGGATGGCATTCCTGCAGGAAATCCAAGTTATTCTGGAAGAAAAAATAAAATTACCCCAAATACTGACCTTCCTTAGCTGGCTTTCATATTCTTCTCGGAGTTCCCCAGTTTTGCTTAATTTAATGGGTGCTCTGAATATAAAGTCTGGAAAGAAAAGGGAAAAAAAAGGAAATACTTTTTAGTGCAGGATAACTGGTGTTGGCCATTATTTCCCAAAAAGGGTGAGATCTCCACAGGCTGCACAAGAGGTTCTGCAGCACTTTTTTCAACCCCAGATGTTTATATTCTGCCACTGCTATCACAGCCCTGTTTAACATACAGAAACATTGGGAGGATGGTCAAGTAATCCGACTTTGCACTTCCCCAGTTTCCTCTGAGATTCTTAAGAGTCCTTGACAAGCAGTTAAGCAATCAGGGAGCACTGGGAGGATGTAAACACAGGGGTGAAGTAACAGCCCGGAGATGTCACAGGGAATCTGAGTGCCAGGAATAAACCCAGGTTTTAAGCACAGGGAATACGAGTGCCAGGAATAAAGCCAGGATTTAGGTGCCTGCTGCAGCCAGACACCCCGGGCACACAGGCTGCCAGCAGCAGCACCGCACCCCGAATTCACACCCCTGCCCTTCTGCCGCTGAGGCCAATGCATCGAGAAGGCTCCCTGTTTTCTCGGTAATGCTTCCTCCACATCCCCTTCCAGCCGTCTGCAGTGCTGTCCCACCAATCCGGAGCAAGCACAGCCCTCTTCCCGCTTGCACTGCACTCCCCAGATCAGTGTTTGGAACGAAGCTGAGCAGGCAGGATGCTCTGTCTGGCAGAAAGTCCCTGTCCTGCTCCCACTTCCTCCCTTTCCCCTCGGGAATTCAGAAACCAAAAGCATACTGGCACAGGGTTATAGCTTAACTTCCATCCCTGGAGTCTGTTATTCCCAAAGGACTCTCTTGCTTGTATCAGCCTCAAAGCTCCCTCCCACTTCTGTGCAGTGCAAGTCTGGGCAAGTTGCACTTCAATTGGTGGAGCCTGGAGGGAAGAGGGAACAACCAGAACTAAACAACAACCCCTGGACAACCATCCTAGCTCAATCCTTGTCAGTATTCTAGGCAAGGCACAGCACAGTTCATCATCCCAACGTGCTACAGTCAGGATGGAACAGGTTTGAGCAAGGAGAAAACATCAGGCGTACTTCCTTTTCCCAGCCTGCTAAAATTCAAGGATATAAATGAGCAGCTCCACCACATGTTTTCACGGAATCCCAAAATCAATTAGGTTGAGAAAGAAGTCTGAGACCATGGAGTCCAATCTGTGACCGATCCCACCTTGTCACCCAGTCCAGAGCACCGAGCGCCACATGCAGTCATTTCTTGGACACCTCCAGGGATGGGGACTGCACCACCTCCCTGGGCGGCCCCTGCCAATGCCTGACCACCCTTTCCATGGAGAAATTCCTCCTGGGGTCCAACTTGACCTTCCCTGGCCCAGCTTGAGGCCGTTTCCTCTTGTCTTGTCCCTGTTCCCTGGGAACAGAGCCCGACCCCCCCGGCTGCCCCCTCCTGTCAGGGAGTTGTGCAGAGACAGAAGGTCTCCTCGAGCCTCCCGTTCTCCAGGCTGAGCCCCCCTCACCAAACTTCCCTTATTTAGGAAGTGGTTTTATTTGGCTCAAAATGAAAGGTTCATGGCAGGGTGGGTGAATCAAACACCCAATGACCAGTTGCCGACTGTTTTGCCAGGCGTCCTCTGGTTCACGGCCACATTTCCCTTCTCCCTGGGGACGGGTCACAGCCCCGCTGCCCAAACGTGCCATTTACAGACTGATGAAATCCCGTTTCTGTCCTGCTTTCGCCTCGTTTCCCTTTTCAAAGTTTCTAGGGAGCCCTGTAACTTCATTCCCTCCCGCCGGCGAGGCTGAGTGCAAACGCCGCAGCCTCCGGAGCTCTGAACGGGCAATGCTGCCAATGCCAGAGCTGCACAAATCACAAAGCATTTCTTCAATATTCGCTTCAGAGGGAGAAAAATAACCTCATGTAAGCAAACATTAAGCACATAGATTATAAGGCTTTTTTTCTCAAAATAAACCTGCTATTTCCTCTTACTCACACGCCTGCACGAGCCAGGATTGTTTTTAAAGGAAAACATCCCAAATGTCCCTACGCATGTGATAAAAATCCCAAGCGATGTTGATGCTGGGGAGGCCAGGCTGCATTCCTTGCTCCTGCTTCTGCGCCCACAACTGGCCGTGCTGGAAACCTTCCACCAGCTTCCCAAATTGTTTTTTCAATTGTGTCCTTGAGCGGTTCCAGTTCTTTGTGAACTTTATCAAGCTGAATTTCCACGGAGACAGTCCCAAGAGCAGCAGCAATCTGTAACTCGCCTGCAGCAAACTTCAATTACTTCTCAATGTTTAAGGCTTGTCTCCAGAGCTAAAAAGGTGGAGTTTTTCCCTTCAGGGCACGAGCTAACCCGAAGGAAACATGCACCAGGAAAAATGAGCCACGTCAACTCTCTCATTTCTCACTTGGGTTCAGCAAGCCGGAAGAGATTTTAAATAATGGAATAACATTTATGTGTAAGTTGTGGTGGTTTAGCTAAAGGGGTCCAACAGCAGGTGGAAGCAACTTTATCAATAATATCTTCATGTACCAACTTGTATATTTTACAGATGGGTCAAAAAGATATGATACCCCAAATTTCCAACTCTGTATAGAAGAGATGAAAACAAAAACGTATGCAAAGCTGTAGATCTGCATTTCACAGAACTCCAGGGTGGGTCA
>VZTG01004498.1:0-14578 GCA_013397845.1 Melanocharis versteri | reverse complement strand
AAAACCCAACCCCACTAAACACCGAAAAACCCAATCCCGCTAAACACCAAAGAACCCAACCACATTAAACACCAAAAAACCCAACCCACTAAACACCATAAAACCCAACCACACTAAACACCATAAAACCCAACCCCACTGAACACCAAAAAACCCAACCCCACTGAACACCAAAAAACCCAACGCCATTAAACACTAAAGAACCTAACCACACTAAACACCAAAAAACCCAACCACACTAAACACCAAAGAACCCAACCACACTAAACACCATAAAACCCAATCCCACTAAACACCAAAAAACCCAACAACAAAAAAATACCAAAATCCAACAGAGAAAGAAAGAGACAAAACTTTTAAGTGTCCCAGTCATGGAAAAAAATCAAATTACAAACCAGGACAAGACCCAAAGTTGTAAAAAGCAGCTTCCTCAGACGTGAGGCTCGTGGTGTCCTTGGAGCCAGGAATGTTCCTGGGAATTTGCTGTTAAACTGGGTCATGCTCAGGATTTTTATTTTGCCAGTTCCAAAAAGCAAGGCCTTGTTGTCTGAACACCAAACCAAACCACACCAAATGCCATTTCCAAATAAAATCTTTCAGTGTGTATAAAACTCTAAGCAGGTAAATTTTCATCCATTTAACAACGCTCTTGGTTGCCTCAATTAAAATTTGCTCCATAAAACGCTTCCACAGAAAAACATTCAGAGGACGAAAACCACTGAAGAAAACTTCTCCCTTTTCCCACTTGAATATCAGATCTAAACCCAAGGTAGAAGATGCTTAAAAGCTCTGTTATCTGGGAAAAGGTAAGAAAATAATGATATTAATTTTTATAACATTATAAAATGCCTCAAAAATGCTTTGTGCTCTATTAAATGTTTAAGCAGTGCATGGCTTGGCAGATACAGGCTGAAAATAACTTAATAGCAGTGAAACTTCCATACTTAAACAGCAGCTGACAAAATGACTTTAAAACCTTCTCCGTCCTTGAAGACCAACCAAAGCCTGGTCATGCAGGAAAACAAAGAGCTCAGTAGATGTAGGGAAAAGAAAAGGTGCAAAAATAAATTATAGAGATGACTGCGCAAAAACAAATTGTAGAGATGTCTGTATCTGTGTACGTATTCTATAGAGTTCTATAAAATAGCTATTTTAGATGTATAAAATAGGTATTTTGGATGTATAAAATAGGTATTTTAGATGTATTTTTTGTATATTTATCTACGGATGACACACTCTCATCACCCAGCAGAGGCAGGAGGTAAAATGAGGACGACAAGGCCACTTAACCTTTCCTTGGGATGCGCGGAATCCACAACGTTTGCACTCCCCACAAACCACTCCTCGTTCCTATCTCCATGGATACCCCAAAAAACTCTTAATCCACCAAAAAACCTCCTCAGAAAAAAAAAACAAACCACAAAATCCCAGCGGGAATCCCGAGGATATCCAATTTGGATATTTCTGGACGGCTCCCAAGGCTGGATCCCAATCCCGCGCTCACCCGCTCCTCCAGCGCCGGCCCCGCCCTCGCTGGCCCCTTGGATCCTCCTGGAGAGGCCTGGAAGCTCCTTAAGAGCATGAAGACATCTCAAGAGATATTAACTCTTAATATCTTGCAGACTGGCATCTGCTTCCCCCGCAGTTTAGCCCCAAATGTACGTCTGGGAAGAAGCAGAGCCCTAAAAGCAGGCGGGATTTCTAGGAAATCCAGCCCTGCACTGGTTTGGCTTTAGAATCTTGTTATATGAACACGAGAATCCCAGGAAAACAAACTCCCTTTGGTGAAATGTTGAAGGTTGGGAAAGGCTGGTCATGCACAAAAACGAAGAGCTCGCTAGATGTAGCGAAAATAAAAGGTGCAAAAATAAATTCAACCCTGTTAAATATTTAAATATACATAATAATATGACATAATAGGCCAAATTGGTCATAAAAACACAGTAAATGTAAATTTTTAAAAAAATCTAAAAAAATCTAAAAAAAATCTAAAAAAACCAAAAAAAAATCTTTAAAAATCTAAAAAATTCTTAAAAAATCTAAAAGTTCAAAGGGTTTATTTTATCTCATGTATTTGTTTTATATATTATATGTTATAAATATATAACGTTATGTTCTAAATATATAATGCTATATTTATATAACACTACTATTATTTTATGTTTGGAGTGTCCCCACAAGCCTTACGTGGGGACACTCAAACGAACACCATTTCTACAAATACACAAATGAGCTCTAAACAAACTGCCCGTGCACAGCACCTGTGAAATCAATATTTGGGATGTGGAATTCAAGTGCTGCCCCTTGGGATTCTGGCCAGGAAAGCCCACGAGACCCCATGACTTGAGCAGCAGATGCACAGAGTGAGGTCTGGGGATGCTCAGATGTCACCAAGGGCTCCCATTCTTCTGGGGACAAGAGCCATTGTTCCCCCTCCCGCCAGGGCTCTTTGGGGACACTGCTGATGCACATCTGCCCAAATTAGGTTTGATTCAATCCCTCAAAAATACCATCTGAAAAGTAACCTGATGGAATTTGCTTCGTTTGTTCAAAAATTTGTTGATGATGTGCAACAACAAATAAATTCAAATCTGCAGGAGCTGGCGGAGAGAAAGCCAGGGGTTTAAATGAAGAATATTTTGGTTTGTTTGTCCTTCTCCTTCCTGCCAACCTCATTTTCAGGTGACTTTGTGGCACATATTTATGGCTTAACTTCACCTTATCTTCCAGACGCACAGTATTGACATTAAAAATCCATCCTACAGCTGATTAAACTCCAGAAATGAGCTTGTCAAGCCCTTCCCTCCACCAGCCAGACCCAAAAATTCCTGATTTCTGTAATGGGAGTGTGAATTTCGTGGCACAGAAGGACAATGAGCTGCAATCACCCCGACTGCACTCCAGGAGCAGAGCTGGAAAACACTGGACTCATGCTGTGAGGTGATTCCAGCTGGGAATCTCTGCTTGGATAAAGGAATGAGAACAGTGAAAGGGAATGGGGGCTGGAGATAAAAATTTCCAATTATTTCAGAGGAGAATGTAATCAGTAAGTAAATAAATTAATAATTAATAAAGACTAAGAGCAGCAGTTCATGAAATTTCCTGAGAAAAGAGATTTTTGAGGATTTTTTAAAAAATTGCCCCAGGGCACTTAAAACCCACATTTAATAAGCTCAAAATTAGGCAAGACCAGGATTGTGCAGCCTCCAGCATTCCTGGATATAAACCACCAGGAAAACACCCTCCTTCCATAACTTCCACTTTCCCAGAGTCATTTGATTCCCTGCACTGCAAACCAATCCTGAATCCCAATAATTTCCTCTGATAATCTGGTTTTATACATTTTTATTTTCAGAACAGCACAGGGCAACTCCCTCCTCGGGACAAACCGCAGGAATTCTGCGACCTGCCTGGCGCTGGAATATTTGCCTTCCCATTTTTCCAGCCAAATCCCTCCAGTATGCACAGGGATCATCCCACAGCGAGTCAGGCACCTGCCTGGGAGTCGTAATTCGTCTGCACAGCAGCTCAGCAGATGAAAGCAGAGACACACAAAAGCTCAGGCTTGACTGATAGGAAATAATCGCCAGCAGAATTCCACGAGAGGAATTTATGTGATTCTATTAAAGGCACTTGTAGAGGAAGAGAATGCAAAAAAAACCCACCTCAAATTTAAATAGAATTCGATAAAGTACAGGAATAATTGGCATTAAGCAAATAAAAGACATAAAAGGAAAACGTGATAAAATTTGAATTATAATTGAGTTCATTCCTCTCATCTTTTCCTATCATATTTGGCAGTTTATACAGCATATTTAGAGGTTTATATATAGAATACTTAGCAGTTTGTATATAGAATATTTAGCAGTTTATACAGCATATTTAGAGGTTTATATATAGAATATTTAGCAGTTTGTATATAGAATATTTAGCAGTTTATATATAGAATATTTATCAGTTTATATAGAATATTTAGCAGTTTATATATAGAATAGATAGCAGTTTATATAGAATATTTAGCAGTTAGATAGAAAATTTAGCAGTTTATATAGAACATTTAGTAATTTATATAGAATATTTAGCTGTTTATATCAAATATTTAGCTATTTATATAAAATTAAGAAGCCCTGGAAGAGCTTACTGAGGAATACACACCGATGGAGCAGCAGGAGGGATATTTTATGGCATCATCCCAAATCCATCCCAACTCTGAGGCTTCCACAAAGAATTTCCTGAGGATTCCAGCAAAACCAGCTCCTGGAGGAGGCGCAGCTCGTGCTGAGTGCATCTGCAGCATCCCTCGGGAGAGAGCCCCACTCTTAACTCCCTGCCCTGGCACTGCTGGCAGCCCGATAAATGGGAATATTGTGGATTCACAGGGAATCGCTGCAGAAGGGGCTGAACTGAGGATCACGTAGGCACAACTGGGCAATGAACAAATGGCCGTTTATACTGAATTTTTCCCCGTTTTAACACGTGCCAAAGGGATGAACCGTGGGCTTCTTGGGCGTGCAGATGTCAAAAATAGATATTTACGGGGTTAACAATGATTTATTGTTGGTGGGGAAGGAGTCCTGCCTCCAGACACACATCTCCACTGGAAACCCCTCAGAATTTCCACAGCAGATTTAGAAAAACTCAACCAGGGACAACAAAGTGGGCAGGGAAGAGCCCAAACAGCGGCCCTGATGGAAAATGATGATTATTTCTGGGAACATATGGCCACGGAGGGATAAGGACTCTGCTCCTCTCTCAGTAGGTCACACCACACCACAAAGAACACAGAAAACTCACCGGGGGCAAAATGGGTCTAGGAAAGGAAAAAACCACGAGGAATGGTTCACTTTGTAGGAAAAAAAGATGGATTTCTGACAAGTCTTGTCGTTCAAACTAAAAAAAAAATCATGGAATTCAAAATCATTTTTTAAAAAAGTGGTGGTATAATCATGGGATATATTTGCATTTTTGTTCCTCCTCTCCCATTACACCACAAGGAGGGATTGTTTGAGGTAAAAGTCTCTCCAGAGTGGCAAAGAGCCACCAGAAATTCTACCTTGCCACCTGCTTTGTGCTGTTCCCACCGAGCCAAGATCTCTTTCCAAAGGCAGATCCCAATCAGCGACGCAGACGCGGCGCCTTTCACCCTGGGCCCACGTCAGCCGCCCCAGGGCTGAAATAACAGTTTGTTTTCGAGCTAAATGAGTTCATTTTCACTAAATAGGTCTCGCTGAGTGAGTTTTCTGGAGGCAGACCATCAGCAGCACCTCCAGACACTTCCAGCTCTCCCCAGAGTTCTCCACGGCCGAGCTCGGCCCTCGGATCACTTGACCCCAAGGACTCGCTCTGCCCAATCCATCACATCAATGTGACAGACATGAGGAGCAACACGGGGCAGGAACAGGAGGAGGGGCAGAACTTCCTGCCCTCAGGTCCTAAAAATCATCTTGAGGGACGCCCAGCTTTTATTTTAGAGCTCCTTAAATCCTTTTATTCGTCCAGGCTGTGAGAAACTGGACGGATCAACAAATCATGGCGTGCAACTTGAGTTTCCATTGGAAAACCCGAGCCCTGCTCACGAGCAGAGCTGCAAAGAAACAATTTATTCAATTTCCAAGCTGTGTTGTAACTTATCCTTTACTTTTACACCAGAGAGTGGCAGGAAATCGGCCTCGAGATCAGACACGCGAGCGCCAAATAATGAAAGCAGCGGATCGCTGACGCATAAATAAAGCTTTAGATTTACAGGGAACAAGTCTCCCACTGTAACACGGCCAGGGGGACTTTTCAGATGTTTTTATGTCAGCCTTGGCCTAAAAAAAAATCCACTGGGAATGGGAAGGGTCAGGTTCCCTCCCTGCTGGCACCTCCTGGGGCTGTAGGGGGGCAGCGGGGTTAGACCCGAGGGCAAGCCTGGTTAAATCCTGTCCTCGGTGTTTGCATAACTAATGAGAGGATGTTGGGAATCATTTTATCCCAGCAGTCTTAATGAGCTAAATCATTTTGGGATCATTTGTCTCACCGAGGGTTTGTTTTTAGCTCGTTCTGCCGCCGAGCGAACGCGGATCTGGTGGAGAAACCTCATCCCGACCCTGGGAGCTGGACCCTGCCAGCTCATCCCTGACCACAATCAAGCAAAAAAAAGACCCAAATTTGTATTTTCCTGCGCTGGTTGCAGAGGGAACGGCACCGCTGAGTTTCCACAGCGGGAAAACAAGCGCGCAGCTCTGAAACGCGCGGGATTCCGCGAGGCTGGAGCGGGATGCGGAGCCAGCCCGACCTCCTGACACCGCCAGCGCCAGCTCAGAGCCAGCCAGGTCCTCCCACCTCGGAGCAAAACGGCTTTTCCACGGCAATAAAAGCAGAGAAAAATCCAGCAGAGGTTGTTCTAAAGGTATGTTATCCCACACCGGGGATTTCCACCCACTTCCCACTGGGATCTCTGTGGTTTACAATAATTCCCCACGGAACAAGCTCTCTAAAGCAGAATAATAATATATTTTTAATACAAAATACATTTATTGTGCCAGTTCTGCCCACTGGAAGTTCCCAATCCGTCAGCCCAGCAGCTGGTGTGGCCTGAAAATGGATCTTGAAGTGATTTTAAAAAATGAACCACAGCCTGGGCTCCTGACTCTGGAAAAATCAAGGAATACACCCCTGATAATGTGGATTGCACGTGATGGATATTCCTGCAGGGACTCCACAATTTTTGCAGGTTTTCATACCTGCCCGTGTTCATTGCCAAGTAAAAATTCCCAAAATATAAGAGGAATTATGTGGATATAGGAAAGAATTATCCAGCTCATTGTATTGCAAAGTGATGTAACTGAGTGTTTAGGAATGGAATTTAATAGTTATTATGAAATTAATATTAATGCTCCCTCCAAGAACAGAGGACTTAAGCAGGAAAGAGCACTGGAAACACAATTCTTTATCTATCAAACTGATTTAATTTTTAATTTAATTTAATCCAAAACTAGGCTGGGTGGGGCTTGGAGCAACCAGTGGAAGGCGTCCCTGCCCATGGCAGGGACTGGAACGGGATCAGCTTTAGGATCCCTTCCAACCCAAAACGTTCCACGATTTTTTACAGAGCGGCGTTTTTTAATTAACAGGGCAGAAGAGCAGGAAGCTCTTTAGCAGATTCCCAACAAATATAATTATTCCCTTTGCTTTCAGTCGGAAAACACCTTGTGAAGAGCCACAAACAACCGTGAAGAGCCACACTTCCATAAAGAGGCTCTCAGAAAAAATTAAAAACCATGATAATCACAGCCCCAGCCTCCTGCCAAGCCCCAGAGCCCCGCTGGGGAGCGGGGCAGGACCGGCTCCGGGAGCGCTTCCTTCGCCTCTCCGGAGCCAAAACCGCCCGGAGAACCCTCACCTGCGGCTGTGACCCCCCAAAAAGGGAATTTGGGGGGGAAAAGGTGTGTTTGGAAGGGAAGGGGGGGTTCCAAACACGGGAGGCTCCTCCGGCTCTCCCCGGCGCTCATCCCGGCGCTAACGCGGGGCCGGTTCTGCTCCTGGAGCGGAGGGAGAAGCCCCCAAATCCTGCTGGAATCACCGAGCCGGGGCTGAACGAAGGGAAAACGGACATTTCCCTTCAGCCCGACACGGGCACGGGTTGTTTTGCTACGCACGTGTCAACCCGAGGGACTTCCCGACTTAAAAAAAAAATCTCTTTTTTCGCTGTAACAATAGAGAAAACAATGGAGAAAACAATGGGGAAAACAATGGGGGAAACAATAGGGGAAAACAATAGGGGAAAGGGGTAGAAAGAAGGGGTTGGGGGGTTTATACAGACACAGGGATGTACCTTTGCCGCACGGGTTTTCCAGCCGCTGGCTCAGGGATTTTCCATCGCGCCGCCGGCGGCCGGGGCAGCCCGGGAGCCGGGAATGCGGGAGCCGGGAATGCGGGAGCCGGGAATGCGGGAGCGGGCTGGGCTCGCCTCCCTGCCGGGGCCGGCTCATGGAGCGGCAGTGCCCGCTCTGCTCTGCTGGGAAAGCGAGATTAGGATCTCCGGCGGGCAGGGAATTGTGCTGAGCTCCGGCTTTCCTCGGCGCTTCATTAAAAACGAGATGCTGCCTTACTCTCCGGGCTGCCGTGCACAGATCAAACAATCAGCGGGTGATCCTGCTCGTCTTTGTTCCGGGGAGGGGGAAAAAAAAATCTATGGATAGCAAAGGACGAATTCAAAAGCACAGGGAACTAGCAGGCAAAAAGGAGAGGAATCCTGCGAGCCGGGAGCGAGCAGCATCCAGGAGTGAAGCACCAACATTCCAGCCGGTGGGATTACCTTATTCCCGGCAGCTTTTCCGCTCGGCGGGGCTGATGCTGCTCTTCCCGAGCCAGTTCCAGCTCCCTGCCCCAGCCGGGAGTGTCTCCCCGGCCCTGAATCAGCGGCCGAGCCCAGCAGAGGCTTACGGAAAGCTTCACCCGAGCAGAACTCCGGCTGCGAGGCTGCGGGGTTTCATCTCGTGCCAGTTTCCAGCGCGGTTTGTTATCTCTGCTGCTCGCAGGTTTTTAAGGACGTTAATGAGGTTTAGCACACCGAAGTCACGTCTGCGTCTCGGCGGGCTGAGCTCAAAAACCCGCACGTATTTCCAGCCCATGACATCACATCTCAGCCCGGTTAAGTGGCTTTTAGATAGCAGGCGATGCCGCCTCCCTGAGAATTCCGAGATAAAATGTTGAAGAAGGGCCGTTTGTAGGCACGGGGTGAAGTTTAACGGCGCAGCTTAATTCATTTCGGGCCATTAATTAGTCATGCAGAAGGTATTCAAAACAGAAAGTATTCAAAACAGTCTGAGCACCAATTCATGAAAAAGGCATTGCTATGAAATCAGCACTGGCTGCCAGCTGAAAGCTGCTCAGAAAAGCAGGAATGCTCCTGGGAGAAGCTCCACCGCCTCTCTCCCGCTGCCGTCCCCACTCCCAGAACTCAAATCAGGGGCTCCACGGCAGCACCGACCTTTCCTGCTCCCTGCTGCTCCTGTTTCCCCTTCCAGTGTTTATGGGAAGAGCATCTCCAAATTGGAACCTCCCCCAGACAGGTCCGACACGGCCCGAGACGCTCCTGTCCTCTGGGGTTTGGGCGCTGCCACGCGTTCTCTCCTCCGCGTAATTTCCTATAAATCATAGAATCCCAGAATATCCTGAGCTGGAAGGGACCCACGAGGATCATCCAGTCCAAAAATCCTTCCCGGGAGCACTCCTGGAGTTCTGGCAGCCTTGGGGCCATGCCCATTCCCTGGGGAGTAGTTCCAGTGCCCCAGAACTCTCTGGAGGAAGAATTTTTCCTAAGATTTGCTCTGTTGATAGAAATAGCGATCACTCCCTGAAAAAGCTGCAAAGTCAGGCCCAAATCACGAATTAATTGCTTATTATTTAGCTACATGGAATCTTGGAGATGTTTTCCTCTTAGCATTACTAAAGTATAAATATTAATTTTAATAATTCCTTAGGCCTTTGCATGAAAAATGCCGTAGAATTGAGCACTGACTCAGGGTCAAGGATAGACCTCCTCAGATCCCTGGATCCCGAAATTCAGATAAAAGGCTGGAGGAGGACTTGAAAAAATTACTGGAAGGAGGCCTGGGAGAACAGGCAATGAATCAAGAGGATTGGGGAAACCTTTAAGGGAGTAAGGAACAAATCTCTGTGAGGGCAGGGAACGATCCCTGTCCTTGCCCTGCTGCAGGAGCAGCTCTGGGGTGGTTCTGGACCCTGAACTGCTCGGGCAGGAGATCTGAAAGGCAGATCTGGGTGGCAGGACTGAGTCAGGGCTGGGTGTGGAAGCCGAGAGCCCCGTGCTGAGCAGGCACCGGGATGGAGAGGGCAGGAACTGGGAATTCCATGTGGGAAAGAAGCCGTGGCAGCCCCAGAAAGAGACAGGCTGAAAATTCCAGAATCCAGACTGGTTGGAAGAGACCTTAAAGCCCGTTCAGTGCCACCCCTGCCATGGGCAGGGACACTTCCACTGTCCCAGGCTGCTCCAACCTGGCCTTGGACACTTCCAGGGATCCAGGGGCAGCCACAGCTGCTTTGGGCACCCTTTGCCAGGGCCTCCCCACCCTCCCAGCCAAGAATTTCTTCCTAAAATCCAATCTAAATCTCCCCTCTTTCAGTTTAAGGAAGCATCTCCCTGGATTTTATCAGGTGGCAGCTGTAGAAGTGGCTGAGGCACAGCAAATATTCAGTGGTTCTCCACAGAGGCCTCATCCCAAAAATAGATGGGTAGAGAAAGAAATCTCCTTTTCAGGAGTGAAAACACGGTTAGAAGAGTGGAACAGACCCTGAGCACTGCTAACAGAGGGTGGACACCCTCCTGACTCAGCACAAATCATCCATCAGACCAAAAACCCTCACCTGACACACGGGATTTAATAACACACCCTAATTATTTCCACATTTATCCCTACAGATGCCATGAATAGAACAGAACGATCTGTCTGCTGCTCTCAGGGCCTGTGAATCATCCCAATGAATCAATCAGAACAAAACGAGATTTAGTGATGAGAAAAGGAGCAGCGAGGCTCTGGCACAGCAGCAGGAAGACGAAAACTTCGACAGAAACCAAGAAATCCCAACCCGGAATCAGGATTAGAAGGGCTGGAAGTCTCGGGGAGGCTACAAAAGCCTCGTGTTCCTGCAGGGAGATTAGGAGGTCAAAATGCCTCATCGAGGAGGGGTTTGGATAAATCAATTTATTCCATCAGGATCCTGAGAAGTGAACCCCTCCCTGCCTGTGGGGGCACGCATGGAGCGATTCCAAACCTTTGTGTGAAACCCCACTGTGAAAAACCCTCGTAAAACCACGTCAGTCGTGAAATAAATCGTGAAATAAATCGTGAAGCGTTTGAAGGCTCCCCTACAGAGGTGGGGATTAGAGGAGTAATTGGTGTCAAGCATTTAAAAGAAAAAAGCTGGGTGATCCTTCGGGAAAGACATTTCTCTCTTCTCCTGAGGAGCAGCCGGGCTCCTCGTGCTGAGTTCGGGCCCTGATTTGGGGGATTTGGGGCAGCATTAACCACAACATCCCAGCAGATTCTGGGGTGTCTCAAACCACGCCAAACTGGGCAATCCTGGCGCGTCAAAAGCCAGCTATTAACAGCAATTATTTACTCATTAATTTAAAATATTACATGGAAGAATTAATGCTCACAGAGGGCAGCATTAGCTCTGCTGACAACAAATCCTGGGGTCGTCCTTCTGAGGGACATCTGCTCCTTCAGGAATGGCTTTGAGGGCTGTGGCTCTGCCTTTGGGCACCCAGGAAAAACAGGTTTGAATTTTCACACCTCTTCAGACGCTCCCTAATTGGCCGGGAATGAGCCCTGTCAGTGTTTCACGGGATCTGCAGCTCAGCCCTCGGCTCCTGGGCCAGCTCTCAATGGCCTGGATTCATTTCTGCCTCGGTTCATGAGTGACCAGCTCATGGCTGGGGGAGATAAAACCTCATTTTTAGCACAATCAGCTGCTAAAAAGGATTCCTCAAATTCCCCATAAACGCTGGGGAAAGAGCTAAACAGGGACTGTAATAATTTCATTCTCTGTGTTCACTGGACCCAGTCTGGTCTAGCACAAAGCTGGGCTTTATCTGTGTCTCAGATCAGTAATTCTGCTGTTTAATATAACTTATTATTACTATTTATAGCTCTCTACACTCAGCATCAAATAAAACATGTCTGACTAAATGAAATTTTGCTGTATCCTTTTTAAAAAACCCTTCTGGGCAGTTTTAATCCCATTTAAAACTTTGCTGAAGCAAAGAGCACCCAGAATTTGGTGTTTCTGGAAAATCAGCTCGGTTATTGCAGGTAATCCCTGAAGGAAGATTAATTTTTGATAAACTTTGGGATTTAGACCAAGATTTTGGAGGCAAAGCACCTTCGGGCCTGTGGAATTGGGGCTGAGTGTTAGAGCAGCCCTGAGGAGAAGGATTTGGTGGATGAGAGGATGGATGTGACCTGGCCCTATGTGCCAGAAATCCCAGAAATCCCAGAAATCCCAGAGCTGCATCCCGAGATTTTCCAAATTATGACCCAAATTCCTCCAAACCTCAGGAACTGAAGTGTTTGTGTGCTGACCCCGGGGAGCATCACCCAAACCCAGCAGTGCCGGCAAGAAACGGCTCAAAATCAACATGGAAATATTCCAATTCACATCCGAGAAATACCATCAAAATCTTGAGTTTGGACACTTTGAGCTCAAAATTTGCCACCAAAATTTCACCAAATGAGCTCCTTTGGGAGAAGATTCCGTGACAGATTCCTTGGAGACCAATCCCAAGCTCTTGGTGTTTTACAGGCGAGTTGCAAATGTAGGGTTGAGGTTCCTGCAAGCCCGAACAGTCCTGGGTTTCACCTGGAATTAGTGACATAATTAACAACATTTAATAACCTTCTGCAGATTCTCAGAGCCAGAAGGAGCAGTTTAAAGACTGAATTTTCCAGTCCTGCAGAGGGAAGAAAAGGAAAAATCTGTGGTGTTGCTGGTCTCCAGCATTTGACTTCTTTCCCAGTATTAAAACTGGAAACAGGTTATTAAATCCCAGCATTTTAGGAAGAACGGGATAAACTGGGAATTCCTGTCTCCCTCATTTCACTTCAGGCTTCCTGGTTTAAGAATCATTTGAACAGAGGAAGAGATCTGATAATTATGAATTCTAATTCCATCCAGTTTAACACCCCAGCCAGCAAAGCACCTCAAAAATAAAAGGAATTCTGCTCACCCCTTAATTTTTCACGGTAATTCCCAAAGAAGATTCCTCTTGGACATCCCTGTGAGAGAAATTGGGTGACAGAACAAAACAATTAAAAAATAATGAATACCTCAAATAAACGAGGACCTTTTCCAGGGAAGAGTGAGGTAAGAAAGATGGGCAGGTGAAGGAAAGTTGGAAGGAAAAATAGGAATATTTCAAGGGAACAGGGGCAACGTAACACGGAGCAACAATTCCAGGCTGGCCAAAGAAGATGTGGGAATGTGGAAATGTTCAAGGATGGGCTTGGAGGTTTTGAGGTGTGTGGTCTGTTTGAACAACACCCCACAATTTACAAACTCCACTCTCAATGTGCCCAACGAGAACGAGATTTCAGCCAACAACTCACAAGGTGTTTTTCCTGCTCTGCCAGGCTTTCCTGGGCCAGGAAGAAAATTCCAGAGGCAGGAGAAACTCCAGCTGTGAGGCTTTTTGCTGGATGGAAAATGCTCCACAGAAGGAGCACTTCTGGATCAGCAGCAGCTGGAAAAAGCATGGAATAAAGAATAAAGAAAAAAGAGAATTAATGGTGTAGAAAGGGGTTAATTTTTTTCCCCACAATGTTATTTTTTTTGCCAAAGAAAGGAGACAAATGAGAGGAATGAAAGAGCCCCTGTTTGCCTCTGATTATCTGCCAGGAGCACCAGGACTTCAATTCCTGGAGTGAAAACTAAGAAGGAGCCTAAGGAGAGGTGGGGTTGGAGGCTTTGTGGAATTTCTGCTGGAAAATTGGGAAGGAAGCCGATGGCTCTGGATTGCAGTCGCTCTTCCTCTCGGATTGGCAGAAAAATGCAAACACAGGAGAGCTCCTAAGGGATTTTGGACAACTTTGGAGGATTTCTTTCTGTTTTTCCTCTTTCCACCTGGAACTGAAGTACTCCAGCATTAAAATTCATTTAGTATCAACCACAGCTGTGGATGCTCCATCCCTGGAAGTGTCCAAGGCCAGGCTGGATGGGGCTTGGAACAACCTGGGACAGTGGAAGGTGTCCCTGCCCATGGGATCAGCTTTGAGGTCCCTTCCACCCCAAACCATCCTGGGATTGTGTGAAAATAAAAGAAATATCTCTATATTTCCCCCCGTAATTAAATTGCATCAATCAATTCTTTTTTTGAGCTTAATTTTAAAAAGAAGAAACAAAAAGAAGAGGAAAATCCATTGGGAAATCCTTTGCACGTCTTTAGAGCTGAGATGTGAATGGTCCAAACCAACATCTGTGTTCTTCCTACATTCTCAAAATACATTTTAAAAGCCCCTTGCTGGTGATGTCAGCTCGCTTTGAAAGCCCACAGCAGATTTATTATTTCCTTTTGGGGAAAAAAATGCACTTTGTTCTTCCTACGAGATCGCTCCCATCAGCTCCAGCGTGCCAAGAGAAGCTGCTTTGGGAAGAAGCCAAGAAGATGGAGACAATGTGGGGGACCCTCAGCACAGACTGTTTACGGGCTGGGGGAGAAAATCCTTGCGTAATTTTGGATGCCAGCATTTGCTGGGAATTAATGAGAAAGTCGGAGAGCCCGAGAGGTCTCATTAAGAGATGTCGCTCCAAGATCCCATCTTTGTTCCCTTAATTTTCCTTCAAGCTGCTCCCAAGCTGGCTGAAAAGGAATCTTTATGAGAGAGGATGAGATAAACGTTGGGAATTTGAAGGCAAAGATGGCCTGGACAGATTTGATGCAGATATTTCACTCTTGTGCTGAGAACTGACTGTGACAGAGCTCTGAAAGCCCAGCTGTGTTTCCTTCCCGCTGCTCCAGCATCTTTTTGGGATGAGCAGATGTCGGAAACCAAGAGGTTAAAACTTCTGAAGA
>VZTG01004497.1:209745-238383 GCA_013397845.1 Melanocharis versteri | reverse complement strand
CCTACCAGTTTGCAACCTGAAGAGGGTTTGGAAGTCACAGAATCAAACCCTTCTAAAACATCTGAACTATTTCCACACACACCAATGCCACATATACTGCAACAGCAGACAATTCAAGTCTGGTACATGAATCAAATCAGGAAACAAACAAAATTCAAAGCTCATCCTGTTCTAACATTGGCAGGAGGAGATGATGCAAATCATGTTGTCTTGCATCTCTTTCCATTGAGCATCCAGGAAAAAGCTCACAAGATTGTCTAGGTAACTGCTCACACGTAACATAAAACAATGAGGCCAGCTTTTGAAAAAAAGCTCTTTCCCATTAAAGACACTCTTCTGGGTTTCTGTAATTTATCAATGAAAAAAGTCATCCGTGAGTAATTCAGAGGAACAAAGTCAGCAGTTCCATTTATTTTCTAAAGCACAGTTTTTTCCAAGTACCGAAACAGTAATTTGATTAGAGTCATTAGCTCAGGGCAAGAAATGCAAATATCTACACGAGAGATCCCTACAGGATCCCTGTCTGATTTGCATTCCCATAAGCACAGCTGGAATTTTCATAATGGAAATTCTGGAAGACATCTGATGGACTCTGCTTTCAATGCCCATCAGGACATGATTTAAGAATTGGGAGCACACACACATATTGGCAACTATTTGACCATATTATATGATGGTCCTTTATTAGCTCTGCAAGTACATATTGAAATGAAAGGCAGAAATGGAACATTTAACTGCATAGCGTCTTAAACCAAAATACATCTATTAAAGGGATACAGTTTCTTCATCAAAATTCTTTTTCTTTCATCTCAGTGAAGCTTAGTTTGTTGAGATATGGAAATGCAAGTGTTACTCATACCTACAGGTTGCAAGAGTCACAAGCCAAATTTAGTTGTTTATTCAGGCCAATTTATTGAGCTCTTTTTGCATCCTTTACTTACACAGTGAAATCTCTTAGAACAGTATCTTTGTTTTATGAACGGAAGTTAAAATGATGATACCTGCACTTAGCCTTTGAATTGCTTTCCCTTGTCCTATGAAATGGAATTACTTTCCTTCTTTTTTTGAAACCTGGAACACTGTACTAAGCTCAGAGTTGAAAAATGACAATTCTATTATCTTCAAGTAGTTGCACACATATATAAATATGAGTGTGTTGAATTAATCTAAAATGCAGGATGGGCAGAAATTTCAGTTCAGCTATGACAGCATATATGCGTTCATGAAAGCCCAGGAGCACTATAACATCAGTTGCTTGAAAACTGAAGGAAATTTCTGCTTAAGGGAGTTGTCAGCAAATCACTGTTTGTTTTTACCACAGTCACAGAAAGGGTGTAACTACAAGTACATCTTACACTCATGGATTCCCAGATCCCTTACTTTACAGGGACAAAAGAGACCTGAATAGAAAACCTCATCATGCAGTGTTACGAAAGTTGAGATGGCTTAAAAAATCACCAGCAAGGGTATCAGTAAAAATCAGATTTAATACTAAGCAACAGCATGACAAAGTTCATTGGCAAGGTTCACTCTACTACTTACTAGCTGGTTAAGGCACACCAAGGGTAAAACAGCAACAAACAAAATCCACTCAATCAAAACAGAAATGAGCCGAGAACTATCTATTGTGTGTGTGTTCAGGTGTGTGTGACAAAAGGACAGAAAGGGCAAGGATAAAAAAGAATACAGCCTAAAAGCTTAAAAGCACTCAAACTTAACAGTATTTAAACTTAACTTGTACCTTAGACTTAACAATTTAGCAAAGGAACAACACTTAACAGCATTTAACGTAACTTAACATATACTTTAAACTTAACCATTTAGCAAAGGAATAACACTCAACAGCATTTAACTTTGCTTATAACTTAAATTAAACTTACTTACAGGCCTAACTTGCTTAGATCTCTAAGGTATTCAAACACCTAAGAGAGCAGCATTTCTCCCCTTTTGCCAGAACATATGCACACTTGTATGCACACAGACATAAAGAGTCAGTGCAAGGTACCTGTGAAAAATTCCCCTGAAGGTAGTGACATACTCACCTCTGATGCCTTTGCATCTCCTCAATGGGCAAAGGGTTGAGCCTCGAGGAGTGGGGGCATCAGCCCAGGATCCATCGTTGTTTGGTGATCTCCGAGGGCAGCAAACGAGAGTTTGCTGGCTCTGAGAGGCCGCTCTCAGAGGGAGGTTCCTGGTCACAGCCACTGCGGACCAGGAGAGCTCCAAGTCTCGTTTTGGACGGCTCTTTATAGGCCGCAAGCAAGTGGGCCTTAGTCGTAACCATGTTCCATCCGGCCCACGCTTTGGGTCGGCACCCTTTCTTTGAAAGTGTGAGAGAATAAGGTGTTATGCCATTCAGGCGAGAAAAATAGTTTTTGAGGCTGTTGACAAAAAAACCAGGAGCCTGCTAGGCAGCACGAGTTCCTGAGAGCAGCCAGTGTTTCTCATAGGCACAAGGGGAGCTGGGCCCAGGCGCTGCTCGTCAAGGCCGAGGCCTAACGAGCATTTCTCAGATCACGGTGCGGCCTGAAAAGGGCAGGGGTGGCCGATAAACCACCACAGCCAGTAAAAAGCTGAAGTGACAGACATCAGCCTTAATGGTCTATGAGGAAAAAGCTACCAAATCCTTTCCCAACCCTGTCTCAACAAACCCTGACGAGATTCCACTGCATAAGAATAAGGCATGAAATAACTAGCACTCTCAAAAGTGGGAAGAGAGTTGAAAGGGAAGATGAACATGACACACAGTCTTGGTACAGGACCAAGAGAACAAAAAGGTCAGAGAAAAGCAGAAGGGAACAAGGTAGACAATTGTATAACTGGGTGCAAGAGACCAGTAAAACAAAGGGAATTAATTAATTAATTAATTGATGGAGCTTTCCTTAATTATCTGTTGCTTTATCTCCTCATCCAGCTATTGTATTTCGTCATCATTTATGTCGGACACCACCACAGTTTTCAACTCCTAGACGGGCAAGATCATCAGAGTCTTCAGTGTTTGACACGTTACTTCCAATCAGAGGCAGGAGCATAAGGACACATTATGTATCCCTAAGGGGATCCAATCACTTTGCTTTACCAAATCAATTTCATACAACCTCCAGAGCTCTGGTTATTGATGTTAGCTAGGTTGACTCTATTCTACGTGTACGATGCTCAGTTTTTCTTTTGTAATCTCTTCAGACAGCAGTCACAAAGCAGATGCAGTTTAATTGACATAGCTTGCACTGAATTCATGATTTTTTTATTGCCTGTTCTTTCTGGGCACAGTATGGAAACGTAAAGGAGGACGATACACAGGTTCTATTCATTTAACACAGAAAGAGTTAAATTCAGCAACTAACAGAATATGCAAACAGCTATTCACTGTAGTTTGCATCCTTGTGATTACTAGTCAGGCTTTTACAATCAAAACATTCTATCCTCAGCTAAGAGAAATGGAAAATCCTATTGCATTTTTGAGGTTTTCCTGGACACCCACAGCTTTGTCTTTTTCTGAGTACATACCTTAAGGGCAATACTATCATTATGATATTAGTTTGGTTAATGCCTATGCACAAATGACACTTCTGAAATGTGACAAATAACTTAAACATAGCATCTTGAGAATACGCCTAATACATTTGTATATAATAAAAAATTATAAAACCCTCCAAACATTAGTAAAAGTTAATTAGTAAAAATCATACCTGATGCCTAAATTTTCAGTGCTGGCCTTATTGCCTTGTAAAGATACAATCATTCTTCTATTTTCCAAATATGAAAATTTAAGGATTCAATCAGCCATACATAATAGCAGAATTGGCAAATCTTGAACAGATTTTCTCCTTCTATGTATCAAGACATGAGACATAATGTTTCCTGCAAATTCCATTTTCCTCAACAGAGGATTATGCTATGGAGAAACTCAGAGCACAAAAAATATTTACTTCAATGTCTTTTATTACCTAAGGGGCTATTCTATTAGAATGCATTTTTCATTAATAAATAGCTATTTACAAAGGAAATACACTTAACTTGCATAGTTCTCACTCTCTTTCTGCCTCACATGCACACACACACCCTCATAGCAACCTGTAATTGAATTACTAAGGGAAAACAGATTTAAATTATTAGCAATAATCAATCACCAGTGCTGCAGGAAGAAAATATGCAAACATTGCAAGCAGCAGTAGAATGTTGATTTATGAGTGATTTGCATCCCTCAGATCACATCTGAAATGCCTTTCTTAAGCTAGAACTGTGGTGTTGTGCTGGTTTGGGCTGGAGAAATTGTGGGTCTGGAGACCAGCTACCAGAGAGACCTAGTCCACTGTTTTTAATTTGTGCCTTCAAATTCAGGGATGAAAGATTTAAATATTCAGAGGAAAAGTTTAGAAACCTTATCTTACAAAAAGGGATAAATACAGACATACACGTCACCTGGTTCCTATTGAAACTTGAATCATTTTGATCTTGAGAACTGAGATGCTGGCACTTAATTAAAAACTAGATGTGACCTCACGATTCTTTAAAGCAAAGGTCAGAGCATAATCTGTCATAATTTATGCAAATTTTCAGTGGCCATTGGATAAGTAGTTCCATTGTTAGCTGACTGCACACTTACCGTGAAATCCTAGACAGTGACCCCAAGTTAATTTTAATACACATGGTTTGAATAAATAGTGATTTCATGATTACTTGGAATTAACAAAACTTGAGGGGAAAAAAAAGTAACAGAGAATAATATAAAAAGATTTTTTTTAAATTATTGTTTTAAGGAAAAATGGTACAGAAAGCAACAATAGTCACAAAAACCCCTGTATAAATGTGTGTATAAATTGAAATGTCTCAGAGGAAGTGCACTGAAAACATCTGCCTTAGACCACAATTGAAAGAAGTCATTAAAACTTTACTTTCAATTTGTTTAACCCTTCATTCAATGGATCATAAGATCAAAATACAGTTTATTCTGAAACTGAATAATATATTATCTTTTCTTATAATAAAAATCATATTGGCTCGCACTTGAAGTCTCCCTGAAACCAAATTTTGTCAAATATTAATATTTCTTTAGAGTCTACTTTCTTCAAGTGATACTTTTGCTGAAAAATTTCTGACTGACACTTCTCCAAAAGCATTTGGGCTCACAAGACAGTAAATATATAACTAGCTTTTGGAAGGTTTTGACAAATACATTCACAAAGATAACACAAAAGTAAATACCACTCCAGATAACTTCATTTCAGATGTCTGTTTAAACCATTGTCAGTTTGAGATACAGAGATTAATCCTTCTCAAAGCTCAGGTTTATCTTAACCACAGGATACATCTCATTTCTCTGAAACTCAAAATCCCTCCAGCACAGCCCGAGTAAGGAAGAAAGTGGTTTCCTTCCTAACTGCTTGTTTTCCTTCAGGCAGCCCCATTTTTATCTTAGCACTTAGTATATTACCTTAATCTCTTGGCTCCATCGAAGTTTTATTTAAAGATAATGACAGTTCAAAGGCATATGTACTTACATAGCCCCAAAACAAGTTTTGAAGCAGCCTGTATTAACTTTGGACCACAAGACATGCATTTGGGTGTGCTTATCTTTCTCACTTTCACAGGCGTATGGGACTGACAGTCGTAAGAGCTGGAGGAAGCCTTCAGAATTGTACAGCCCTCTGCACAAAAGGGTTCATACTCTGAAGTGAGACAATCAGGCAAGAGTGGTTTGTCTCGTAGTTATCTTGCAGTTAGTGATGTACCTTGAAATTCTATGTTATAATGTATAGCAGTAAAGGTATAAATTTCACATAGATACAAAAGAACTGTGTTCAGAGGGATTGGAGGTAAAGATTACTGCTGCAAGCTGAAATCATGGGACAGGACAGCGTCCTGTGGGACGCATGATGGCTTTTGGATCAACACTGGCTCTGCACTTCTGTCATAAAAGCCCACATGGGGTGAATTTGCATGAATGAGCAGCGCCTGTGCATATGATACCAGAAACCAGATCAAAGAAAGAATGGGTAGGTGCTGAGAGGCAGCAAGTAAAACTCTCCTAAGAATACATAAGGTCTGGAGACTCTCCGTCCTGTGGATCACAAGAACAGAAAAACTCAGAACATTAAGATTCTCAAGTCTCTCAAGGCCACGAGAACATCGTGATATCAGGTAACTGTCAGTTAGTGTCTGAGTGTGAGGCAATAACTGAGCATAATATATGAATTGTTATCCGCTATTAATAATAACAGCTTGATTCTACTAACAGTCTAACTAGTAAGAAGTGATCTAATAGACATTAAGTGTGGTCTTTTTCTCTCCTGACTTGAATACCAACCAGGAAATTTTGCAAATTTACTCATGAAACCATCATGTCCTTGCTTGACTCTCTAGGACTAGTACAGGCTCATTAGTGGTTGCCTGCCTGAGCCCCATCTGTGCCTCACTTGACCAATAAATATTCCACTAATCCTGCCCATTGTCGCTTCACAGACCTGCCTATTTTGCATTGTGTTGATCATGGTATAGGGAAGTCTCAGATGTTGCACATCCTCAGGGCAGAGTTTGTTGTCAAGTACCAGGTTAAAATGCTAGATGGTCACTATGGAGTAAGACCTTTTTGTCTGCTCTACAGCAATCTTCTCTTGTATCTGCAGCAAAAGTATGATTTATTCAGAGGGTCTGTTGTGGTAATTCCTGAACAATGGAGAAGGAATTTAAGGGGATCATTGAAGTCATCAAATCTACACTTGTGTTAACCAAATGAAACATGCCCAATAGTTCCTTTCAGTGCTTATGACCTTGGTCATTATTGCAAAAGTTCTTTCTGTCACCATTTTAACTGGGAGCTTATTCCAGAGCCTTATTTTTCTGATTGTTAGAAACCTCCTTGTGACATCCAGTCTTACATGTCTTCATAGCAACTTTATGCTTTTCCTCACATTATATAGTCCTTGTTCCAGTTAGTGTTAACCTGTCTCAAAATACTTAGAAGCAAAAGTTTGTTTTGTTAGGCTGACAACTTTTTGAAGTCTCTTCATTACCCTTTGACTGTAAAATGGACTTTGTATTCATCTGATCATCCCTGAAGACCTTCTTTGTATTGTTCCAACTCTAGCACATCATTTTGGTGGGCAAGGTGTTCAGTTTCCTAAGCAAAATATCTCAGAGCTGTTCTGCTGTTTCCTGCTTGATTTTCCCAGAATCATAGCACCACTTTAGTTGGCAAAGATGTTTAATATCATCCAGTCCAACCATTAACCTAGAACTAAACCGAAGGGCCTGTGGCCCTAAGTGCCTCATCTACATATCTTTGAAATAAATCTGTGGATGGCAACTCAACCTTCCCTGGGGAGCCTGTCCCAGTGCTTGACAACCCTTTCAGTGAAGAAATTTTTCCCAGTATCTCACCTGAGCCTCCTCTAGCACAACATGAGGTAATTTTCTTTCATGCTGTCTCTTTTAACATCTTTTAACATCTTCTAACATGGGCACTGGCACGTACCTGGCTACACGGACATAGTGCCCATTAAAGAGGCTCTGGTCATCAAGGGCCTGCATGCTGAGAAACAGACAGAAACTCTAAAGCTTCCTGGAATGGGTTTAAAATGTCAGTGAGAATTCAGTTGGTGGACACCAATCAGCAAAGAATAGTGCTCAGTGAAACCGCTGAATCTCAGTACAGGAACAGACACGATAATGGATACCTTACCTATCTCTCACTAGCATATCTGTAGTGGGGTTTTCCCCACCCTGACCACATTTCCAATGGAATGGCAGTGACTTTCTGTTTTCCAGAGGTCTGTATCAGGTAGCAAAGGCAGGATGCTCTGCAAGGGAAGGTCAGCCAGGAACTAAAGCTGACAGCAAACGAGGCATGAAGCAAGATCCTCACAAGAGATGCAGTCCCATAGTACCTGAACAAAAAAACCTCCAGAATAGGTCAGCAGCAGCAGCAAGGTTAAGCCAGTAGTCCAGGCAAGCCAGACAAAACCAAGATCAAGCCATAACGTCAAGTCAGCAGATTAGGGCCAGGTATCAGCAAAGTTGATGGCCAGACCCCCGCCTGGATGCCCTGTAGCTCTAGCAGAGACCATAGGCAAGTGTCTGAGCTCCTGAGCAAAGAACAGGCAGCCTCTGGCCAGACTCTGCTCTTGCTCATGGAGCTCTTTCTGCAGCAGTCTGACACGAGGCTATCCTGCTGCAAGGTTACACAGACCTTAAACAAGCAAAGCCCAGTGAGAAGGGGAAGAGGTTGCAAAGCTTGGTGTTCTAAGTATCCAACACCATGGATGTTACTGAACTTCGGAATCTGGATAAAGAGCAGATAGACGCCATCAGACAAAAGGAGGATGCTGCCAGTGTCATAAACACTGTGTGTTTAGACTGGTGTAAACAGCACTCTGCCACTTGTTCCAGTTGTCAGAACGAGTCAAGTAGCCACTGTTTAATTCACAGCAGCTTTTATTTCCTTAAAGTCACCATTCTAGTGACTTTACTATGAGATGAGAGAGGGGGTAGAACTACCAGCAGTGGTCACCTGAAACAAAAAGAAACTCAGCAGAGGAAACAGGAAGGCCTGTAATTCAAATCCTAAGGAAGATATTTTTTTAAGAGCTTCTGCCCAAGAAGTTTTGACCAAATAAGAAGGCATTAAAGAGGGAGACAGAGAGGGTATAATTTTTTACTCACCGAACCACCTCTAGTGATAAACACCATTTCTGTTGATCGGAGTACAATTTTTTCCCAATGAGATGGATAAGCTACAAATTTAGGGATTTTCCTTGCCTTTTTCTCTTCTAAAGTGATTCATAAATGACCAGCGTTCTGCTCTTTCACATTCCTTTGTCAGGTGATAAATAACCACTTTGCGCACTGCTCTGCCTGTGCCATCAATGTTGGTCCCACAGTAAAACCATTCCGATGATGACATCAAATACACAATCATCCTTCATATAAGGTCACAAGCACACTTTCTGAATTTTATTGGAGGTTTTGGCTCCTTCAGACTGGAGATTAATCTGCTGATAACGTCTAAAAAGGTGAACAATATTTCTATTGGTTCCTTCAGGTAGTTCGTGCTAGCACGTGAATCTATATATTTCCTCCTTTGTAGTCATTTGTGAGATACAGGAATGCCCAGGCAGAGTTTGATCTAGGCAGTGCCTGGAGAGTGAAGTTTCATCCATCTGCAGTCAGGATGGCAACAAAAGGACATCTTTCTTCTCCAGTGCTGTGGCTGACTCTCCTCTCCATTCAGGTCTCCCTGGGTAAGTACATACTTTATTTCACATAAGGCAGTGAGATAAAAAAAGTATGCAAACTTAATATAGATAGGTCGTTATCCTACCAATCTCTAAAGCAAAGTGACAAAAAGGTGTTTAAGTATGTTTCTGTCTTTGATTCAATCTCCTGGGTAATCCTGAAATAAAGAGGGTAAGCCATTTGTAAAAGTTTTATATTTTACTTAGATATCAGTGACTGCCCATTCCCATAGGAATTCAAGTCCAAATTTTGTAAACAGTCAAGCTGTACTAAAAACCAGCTGGGTATTCTTACTGCCATCTTATCTCTCCTGCTGAGCTCTTTGTAGGCAGAATTAATAATTCCAGGTCTTCGCTCAACACCAGTTAAAATGATGTACCTCTACCCTGTGTGTCCAGCGGAGTTTGGGTGACACAACATCCCCTCAGTTGTTCCTGCATATCTGAGGCTTATCACTATTTGTCTCTCTGCTCTTCTAGAGCTATGTATAGATGCTTGGCACTCTCATCACTTGGTGATGAGAGACAGATTTTGGAAACCTCATTTCTTTCTCTCTACACATGGGGGTGGCATTGTGGTGATGGTGGTCGCATCCCCGTATGATGAGAACAACACTTCATGGTTGATGCTTTGCTATAGCATAGCCCCAGTCTTGAAGGTTTTCACCAGTTGTGTGGATGAAGTCAGAGTTCACATGGCAGTGAACAGGAGGCACTCTTCACATACATTTTCATACTATGAAACATTTTTTTTATTTGGACACCTTTGTAGTGATGTTTTAGTGTCAGCCGAGCGGTACTGTAGAAATGACAGTGAGTTTTCTGCCACTGTTCCCTGTTAACATCAGGGAATAGTAACAGACCGACTGGAAGATGCAGACAAGAGTAGCTTTACCATGCCACCATAATCAGCACCTACCACCCTCATCTCTGCTCTGGCAGCACTTGCACTCTCCTGACGTTCCCCAGGCACAGAGCACTGTGCAGAGCAGTGCAGGAGCCACAACCCGCAGGGAGTGAGCTGGCAATCTGCCCCTGAGGCAGCAGGCCTGGGCTGGACACCTCCTCTTAGGGCTTGGGGACAGGAATGCATGGTGCATTCTCTTCCTCTGCCTATGAGAAGAACTGGGTCTTCAGCAAGCAAAAATCTCATGCCTTCTCAGCCAAGCAGAACACCAAACCACTGAATTCAATGAAGGTACTTTTGGGACATACTGTGGTGTGTGAGGAAATACAAAACTGTACCTGTACATATCATAAAAAATTCACAGAAGAGTGATTACAGCAAATTATAGCTTTTATCAGGAAATATTTAAATCTGTCGACTGGGTTATGCCTACCTCTGCATCCAGTCTTGCATGCTGTTACATGTTGAAAATATCAGATGTACAATTCTTTGAAAATTCAGGGGCAGAGAGGTTGTGTGGTTGATTGAAGAGGTGTTTGTTTCACTCCTGGATATGGCTAATAGAAATAGGTTATCTTGTTCCTTTAAAAATGTACTATGAATTCAACTTTTCTCAGAATTAATTTCTCTTTTAAATGTGTAAATGTTATAGCTGAGAAAATTCTTTTTTTGGACTACGTTCTTCACATAGCCTGGGGGTTGGTCTCCAGAATACCTTTCAAGAGACTTATAAGACTTATTACAGAAAGATTATGCTCCCTCTGAGACAACGTGTTGCAGGCACAAAATGGTTTTGTAGTTATCTGAGGATTGTTCTATGCATGTGAGAGACTTTCTTACTCAGGAAACTTGAGGAGAGAGGATATTTTGCAGAAAAAAATAGGTTTTGGAAGTTACCAATTGTCAGTCACTTCAATAACCACCTTTATTTTGTTTGTTCGTTTGTTTCCAAATTTAAATGATAGGCAGGAAACTGTGAGGAAATCCAGCAGTGTTAGCAAAGAGGTAAAACCTTTGCCTATGTATGAGAGGTGATCATGTGTCAAAGCCACACTGTGTCTGATGAAGCAGTTACAGACTACAGGAAGATGGAGGCAAAACTGCCTTCCAATTGACTACTGCTAGCAGTTTACTCTGGAATAAGAAATGAAACAATGGTTAGTTTTGGAAAGAAGTGGCTGCATTAGCACCAGCTCATGGGCTGAGACTGATACACTTGCAATGAGTAGAGAGAAGAATTCCATTTGTTTCCAAATGAGAAGAAAAATTATAAGTCCTCATTTCACAATGTCAGACAACAGCAAGATGTGTGATAAGTAGAAACACCTCTCTCTTTTGAGGAAGAGAGGGAAGGTGATATTTTACATAACAGATTGTTTTGAAAAAATCTTACAGGAAAACCCAAGGCTCTTAGTGCAAATTATCTTTTGTCACTTATCAAGCACCATCATTGATAAGAGATGATCTTTGCAAGACTTGCAGAGCTGCACTGCTGTCCATTTACATCAGTGCCCAGTGCTGGATCTGGATGAGTACTGCAGGTTTCTCTTGGCACCTGGTCGCTGTGGCTGTGAGTGCAGATAAACAGGGCTCATAGCCAGGCACGGCTGTGCCAGCATGGAGCACAGATGCACCTCCCACATAGCCCAGGCAGTGAGAGAAGGTCCGGGTCTGTGCTTAAATGGGCCCACAGGCAGAGCATTTGGGTGGAAAACTCAGGTGGGGAAGGCCAAGACCATTAAGGATTCTTAGTGCACTCAGGACACTGACAATTGGATCGAACCTGTCCTGTAAATGTTTGCTTTAGTAAACATTTATTTTGTGTGTCAGGTCTTGAAACAGTGCAAATTTGTGACCAGAGTTATTAGGCTTCTTATGTGACTGTCCTATAAACCTCTTTTAGCTATGTGGTCAATCTGAATAATCCCCCAGGCCCAAAAGAAGTTGCCAGCCCTCTTCAGGGATTTACCTGTTCCATAACATGCTGAAACCCAAATCTCATCAAACCAAAGACAAAACTCAGATGTAGCAGCCAACTTCTTCCTGTTTCCTTTGCACATTTAGCTTGTAGTTCGTCCTTAACCTGGGAACGCAACAGTCCTGCATAAGGTTTTCTACCATTTGATTTTCCACCCATTTCATGGGTATCCTCTTTCATGCTCTAAACAGCAGTGACTTTGACTCCAATTGGTAGTGAGGCTAACTTTTAGTCCAAACACTCACACATATGTAATACTCACACACCAATACGTACCCACACACACCACAGCTGTACACAGCTGCCAACACAGATAGAAACATGTGACACGTGACACATGTGACACAAACATAAACAGCACCAGTGGCCTCACAATGATCTATCTTAACTTCTGTAAGGCCTTAGACATGGTCTCACACAACAGTGTTGTCATTAAATCGGACATAGGTGGGTTTGATGGATGGACTATTCAATGGATAAGAAATTGGCTGGATGGATGCATCCAAAGAGTTGCAGTCAATGGCTCAATGTCCAGATGGAGGTCAGTGACAAGTGGTGTTCCTCAGGGGATGGGAACTGTTCAAAACCCTTATTACTGACACTGGTAGTGGGATTGAGTTCACCCTTGGGAAGTTTCCAGAGGACACCAAGCTCAGTGGTGCAGCCATTGAGGGAAGGAATCCTATCCAAAGGAATCTTGACAGGCTTGAAAAATGAGCTTCACCCCATGAAGTTCAACGAGGCCAAGTACAAGGTGCTGTATCTGGCTCAGGACAAGCATCAGGATCAGCACGGATGGGAGGCTGCATGCCTGGAGAGCAGTCCCATGGAGAGGGACTCAAGGACACTGGTGGGGACAAATTGGGCATGAGCCACCAATGCGCCCCTGCAGCCCAGAAAGCCAACTTCAAGCTGAGTCTTCGAGTAGACGCCCTGACTTTACCACCTCTCCAGTAGCTGGCCTGGCCCCTCTGGTCCCTCTGGTAGCCAACTCCTCCAGTTACCTCACTCCCAAAGACACAAACACAAACTTGGCTTCGAGGCCAATTAACTCACAGGATAATGAAGCTTGATCTACCATAGCAATCACACACTGACATGTGGTCCCCTCACCCACTCCAGTTGCCAGTGTCTATCGTGGCAGGTTTTGTGAATCAAAAAGCAGGGACATTACTCAGCATTTCCCAGCCTTGATAAGTCAAGAAAAGAGAAAGCTTGCCTGTCATTAGAAATGACTTACATTTTAGCAGTGCAGTTACCTCAAACTTGTAAATACAGACATAACTCCTTGCAAAAAAAAACCTTTAAGTTGGACTATTTAGAAAGCTGAACCAAATAAGTCTGATGTAAGAGCAATAATGATCTCATTAACATCTGCAATAGATAATCATGATTAAGCTCTGTCCTTTCTATAACCTTGCTCTGTCTGAAGGTGCTGATGAATTGAGGCTGTCAAACGGAACTGGCCCCTGCTCTGGGAGAGTGGAAGTAAAACATAAGGAGCAGTGGGGAACCGTGTGTGATGGCGACTGGACCATAAAGGATGCTGAGGTTGTTTGTAAGCAACTACAATGTGGATCTGCTGTTAAGGCCCTAAATCAAGCTCCTTTTGGAGAAGGAACTGGACCAACATGGTTGTTCCGAGTTGAGTGCCGTGGTGATGAATCGGCTCTCTGGAACTGCACACATATGGGATGGGGTGCTTTTACCTGCCCTCATTACTTTGATATTGGAGTGATCTGCTCAGGTAAGAAATGATCCAACCTTAAATAGTAGAAAAAAGATACAAGCCTGGGATCAAACTTTGTCCTAGTTGGATAAAGCCAAGTACTCCCTCTACTCATCCAAAGCAAGTTGCTCCAGCGTTAAATCTTCTGCTGACTACAAGTGCAAGCTGAATTTGCCTGGGCACAGCAATGACATAGAATGAGCACATTAAATGTCACAGAACTGAAAAAAAAAGGTGCTATTTGTTTCTACCACAGCTCTCCCAGGCAACAGGAGAGCAGTACTGAAATTTGACCAGGAATGGGGGCTAAAAAAGCAGGTGTAGGTGGAGAAGCAAGCAAATGCAATGTCATGTCATACAGCTGCCCTTCTTCAGGTAAACTAGGACAGGACAGTCTGCAATGGCAAAAGAAGTCCAATATCTGTTTGGCTGCTTCCTGGGCAAGATGTGCTTGGTTTTACTCTTTGGATAAAGAACCATTGCAAGAGGTTTTTCCTTCCCAGCTTCAGGAATTTACACTTGTCCTTTTTTGATTTTTGTAAGGTTCCTATCCGCCCATTAGTCTAGCCTGTCTCGATCTCTCTGAATGGCAGCTCTGCCCTTGTGGTTATCTCCCCACCCCCCAAAATCATAAGCATGTACTCCATCACCACCTCCATGAAGAGAAGACACTGAGCAGAACAGGCCCCTGGAAAGACCCAAAAAGTGATATTCCACTTGCTGACAGTCTTCAGGTAGAGTGCAACTCACTAATGACTGAGCCTGACCATTCAATCAGCTGCTTAACTATGTTGTCCTTCCACCCTGACTGTAACATCCTAGTTTTTGGACATAAGAATATTGTGCTAGACAGTGTTAATGGCTGTGCTAAATGTGAGGTAAATGGCATGTGCTGTCCCCTCATCCATAAATCTGTTTTTATCAGAGGAAGCAATACAGTCCCACAGGCATGATACACGCTTGATAAAAGCATGCTGACTCTTGCCATTCATCTCCTTGTGCCCACAAATGAGTTCCTAGAAGTCTCATACCATATTTTTTCCAAGTACTATAGGGAGGCTGGTCAGCCTGTAGATCTCCAGACTGTCTTTTCAGCAATTTCCGAAATTGCGTGCAACATTTTCTGTTTCTTCTTCCTGGGGTGCTTCAGCTTCCTATTCACTGAAATAATGAAGTCTCAAGGACACACACTAGTAATGGCTATTTGTCTATCTATCTATTTGGGGATTGCTACTTCTTAGTCATTAGCAGATGTTCAAAGCTTCCCTCCTTCTTTCCCAATGATTCAGTATTTTCACATACTGAGAAATAAGCAATCTCATACACCATTTTCTTCCTTATCAGTGGTATACAGAAATTGCCCCAATTCAAAAGTATCAGTGGTCCTTTGACAAGCGACACGTGTCTTGCCCATTAAAGTACAGGAGTTATGGAAATAGGTCAGTACAACCAACCCTTGATGCTGGATTTCTTGCTTTTTGGTTTTTTCCAGGCTTCTCTCGTCTGCGTCTGACTGGAGGGGACACTGCCTGCTCAGGACATCTCAAAGTAAAGCAAAAAGAAACTTGGGCAACTGTCTGTTTTTCACAGATCGATTTCAAAACTGCCTCTGTTGTATGTAATGAGTTAGAGTGTGGCCAGGCTGTGGATACCTTGAGAGGAGCTCACTTTGGAGACAGACATGAACTGATCTGGCAAGAAGAGTTTCACTGTGTAGGGAAAGAGACTCACCTTGCGGACTGTCCCAGGAATATACACCATACTGACACATGCTCTCATGATGCCACAGTTGTGTGTTCAGGTGAGACTTTGGGCTGATGGACATAATTCACCCATGCCCTATGAGCCTTTTTCCTGTTAACCCACAGTTCAGAGCCTCTGCACACTTCTGTGGTCCTCAGGATCCTTGGATGCTTCCCCTACCGTGCCTTGAGCCATTCGAGGGGGACCAGGAAATAACAGAGAGCAGCCTCACAATGTCTAATTCACTCTACTGAGAGTCTGCATCTAACATGGCCTGTTCTAATCACTTCACTACCACACAAGACACAGATCTCAAAAGGGCTGTTATTTCTTTTATGCTATCAGACATGCACTCAACCGTGCCAAGAATGCTTTACATGTCTTTCTCTTATGAATAAAAGGAAAAATGGCCAGAGCAGACAAGCAGGAATACTGAGACATTAATTTACTTCCTGTGGTGCCAGTGTGTACGTTAATCCCTGGCACTTCAGTTAATTATAAAACTGGGAGAGGTACCATATATCTCCAAAAGGTTGAAGTCGGCACAAGTTCCAAATGTAAGTGATTAAAAAAAAAAAGGTTGCCAGAGGCCTAGATGACTTTCATTGTGACTGGAAAGTAACATTACTTAAGAGCTCCATGTAGTCATGGCTGCTGGGGGCTCTGAATACAGCTATGTATTTGCCACCCACTGCAAAAGTGAGGTTCAGGCCTAGCAAACACAACATTTTTCCTGAGGCCACAGTTTTAAAGGGGTAAACTAAACCTGGGGCAGAGCCACTGGCAACACCTTGTCATAAAACAAGTCTGGAAAATGACTGCACTTCATTTCCCGTCTAAGGGCTCCAGTCTATTTCAAGATTGCCTTGGACACTGTCCCTCTGGCCATGGTGACCTGGACCATTGGCTGGGGAGCTGTGGCAGCCAAATAGCTCAGTTGAGGCATCTAACAGGCCTTGGCTCCTGCCTCTATCTTGCAAGAGTCTCAGCTCAGAGCTGAAATCCCGGGCTCATTAGGGGTACAATGCAAGGACAGGGTAAGTGTAGAAAGAAACAGAAGGGACTGCATGGGGCTGGCAGTAGGACACCACAGTGCCACCCATGCTGCCCTTAATTTATCATGAATATGCTGATGGGTATGGCCTGTGGTGTTCAGAGCCTTGCTCTGGGGCATGGATGAAAGCTGAGAATTCCCCACTGCAGCTTCTGCTTACTCGGAAACGTGACATGATTGACTACTGGGAGAGAGGGTGATACCAGTTGCTCCTACTCTGAGTTCCTCACATGCGAGGCAGTGCTGAAACTGCCTCTGCAAGAGAAGATGTTGTAAGGTAACAGCAGTATTGTGAGGGGAGGAGAGAGCAGAGCAAGGATGAGACACTGAATTAAAGAGTCAAAAGACTTTTAGTCATACAGTGCAGGCTACAACATGGACAATACAGACTTTTTTTCAGAGCTGGCTTATCAGCATGCTGTTCTAACAAACTTTCCAGTAGCCTGATCCATAAATAAGTGCTAGTTCCTTGCAGCTAGAGTTCTCTTACAGTGCAATAGCCCAAAAACCCAAAAGTAACTGCTACGCTCCTTTTTTCTTTCTGCAGGCTACGGTGGGTACAGGCTGGCAAATGGCAGTACCGCATGTTCAGGGAGAGTAGAGCTTCTTCACGGAGGCACATGGGGAACCCTGTGTGACTACCTGTGGGATTTGCCAGCTGCCAATATCCTCTGCCAGCAGCTAGACTGTGGAGTTGCACTACTGATACCAAGTGGACAGTCCTTTGGGGGAGGAAACGGATCTGTCTGGAACGGCACGTTCAGCTGCGAGAAGAATGGCTCACGCCCGAGAGACTGTCCCGTGCGTGCTCTAGGTCATGATGAATGCCCTGCTGGAAAAGAGGCTCGTGTGGTATGTTCAGGTGAGCAGCGGAAAGGTCTAAGAAGAGAACTGAAAAACTCCTTCCTTGAGGAAAAATATGGACTCAAAATTCAGAGGGCATATGTGGAGTCTGACTCCATCTTTTGTCTGCTGCAACAGGAGTCAAGGCTGCACTTCAGCTGTACCACAAGGTTGCTCTCTCTGAAATGCTCCTAGTGTCAGGTAACAGCAAGAGCAGGGCTGCTGCACAAGTCAGGATAAGCTGGGCACAGCACAGGCAGAGTCCTTGCCACCAAGGCACAATCCAAAACACCTGCATAGAGGAAAGTACTGGTAATAAGGTCTGCGTGCAGTCCCAGACAAGTCAAAGCCATCAATGAGATGCAGGGTCCAGCTGGAGAGAACAGCCAGGTGTAGCATGAGGCAAGACTGGAGACAGTTGCACCTGTCATGTACTTGAGGCAAGGACTGAATTCCTGGTCCAGGTTTAAGTGAGGACTTGGACCAAACTGAAGGATGCAGAGCTGTAGGCCCTAGGTGATACTGGTCTGAAAAATTAAGGTCTATTGGTTGACCTAGAGCCCCAAAACCTAGTGCCCTGATTTTAAAAATTGCAAATGGGACCTGATCCTGATTTCTAGTCATTCTTCTCAGTAAAATAGGCTGGACTGAAGTCTAGTTATGAGTATGGAAATTTATAGTTAAGAGTATGGCCCAGTTAAGTCATTTTTACTACTGAATGATAAGGAAAGCTCATTCCCATTTTCCAGTCACTTCCAGGTCATGCGCATGAGCAGTTGCAAATGTAACACTCCAGTACTCCCTTTCTCTTACAATCAGGGTGTCCAGGGGGCAGGTTGGTGAACGGCACCACATGCTCTGGCATAGTGGAGATCCGCCATGGAGACACCTGGGGAAGACTCTGCCACTCCTACTGGAATTTGCAAGCTGCCAGTGTTCTCTGCCGTCAGCTGAAGTGTGGCTATGCAAAATCAATCCAGATGGAAGACGGCTTTGTGGATGGAAATGGACCTATATGGAGGGATGCTTTTCACTGTGAAGGGACAGAGTCCTGCCTGTGGGATTGTGCTCAGGTGACTTTGGGCAATCCAACCTGTTCAGCCAAAGGAGCAGCCACTGTAACTTGCTCAGGTAAGTCAGGAGTGGCCGTTTATGAGTGGTGCAACTTCAGACCAAAGCAGTGCTGACGATCTCACTGACAGGATCCAGTCTTTGAGCTGGAGAAGCCTTTCTCGCTTCCCGTTGCAGGCCCTTGTGTGCATGAAAGCAAACAAAGCCTTAACAGGGGCAGTCTCCTGAATCAGTGGTGAGAATTAATATTTTACCAGCACAGAAATCTGTCTTCCATAGCTTTCCTGCAAGTTATTTCTACTGCAGTGAGAGCAGTAGATGTTACTCAATGTATTTCCCAACTGTCTTGAGCCCAGGTCTTGCTGAATCACTCAGACTCTCAGGGGGTGAGAGCCGCTGTGATGGGCGAGTTGAGATCTCCCTCCATGGTGTGTGGAGCAGAGTCCTGGATGACGACTGGGACATTAAGGATGCTCATGTGGTGTGCAGACAGCTCCAGTGTGGAACTGCTGAGAAAGCCTATTACCTCCCAAAGTCTGAGCGAGGGATGGGTCTTGTGGGCCTAAGGAGTGTCCAGTGTACTGGAAACGAGACTCAGCTGATGCTCTGCAACACCTCCCACTATCAGACAGTGCCAACGGGAGTTTCTGAAGATGTTGGTGTGATTTGTTCAGGTGAGTCACTGTGTGAAAGGTACAGAATGTTTCCTAGGGTTTCTCCAGCCCATGCTGTGCTGTGGTGTCACAGATCTTAAGTAGGCATGAGTCTGAGCTTGATGATAGCTAAGGAAGCAAGTGTAATTTACATAATGCTTTCTTCATCTGAATTTCTTACAGAATTATCTTCCAGAATCAAAAAGACGTATTAGAACACAGAAGCCATAAGAACACTAATTTGGCTATGATTGCCAAGCATTCTTACTGCCACTTGAGAATTAAATAGCTTTTATTTTGTGACATTTCTGTATTTATAGATAACTGCAGCCTTTCTACAGAATATTACAACTTCTCTGGTTTTGTAATCCATCTGTAAGAGGAACAGTCTCTGTCTCTGCCTAACTAAATGAGTATAGATAGAAAACAGGTTATTTTTCTAAGATAAGGTAACCTCTGCATACACTTAATATGATTAGACACTCCTTGTTTGCAACATCTCACAGAAATTATTCAAATATCTACCTGGTGCAGGAGTAGGCCTTTCCCTTTACAGAGTTTTAGCCTCACAGGACTTCTACCCAAGCAACTATAGCAGAAAAATTGGGATATAACAAGAATATGATGCCTTAAAAGTGCTTTAAAAATACTGCCATTACACTGACCTGTGAGTTATAGTTGTGTTGCATCTTGACAGCTGGATTTTCTTCCTACAGGTAGCAGACAGGTGAGGCTGGTGAATGGAACAAACCGCTGCGCTGGGAGAGTAGAGCTTTATCACCATGGCATCTGGGGCACCATCTGTGATGATAACTGGGATCTGTCAGATGCCAGTGTTGTTTGCAAACAGCTTGGATGTGGGCATGCCATCGAGGCCTTTGTCTCTGCCCATTACGGCGAAGGGTCAGGGCAGATCTGGCTGGATGACGTGAATTGCACTGGGGCTGAACCTGATCTCTGGGCATGTCCCTCTAGGCCGTGGGGCCAGCACAACTGCCAACACAAAGAGGATGCTGGAGTGCTCTGCTCAGGTGTGTTTGGAAAACCCTCTTCTGAGCCTGTGGGTTCAAACAGGAGGGCTGCATGAAAGGGAGATTGAGAATACTGGGGACCTGCTTGGACAGCCTCTTCCTGTCTTGATGACAAGCACAGTTGGTCAGCACATCTTCTTGGTCCTACTAGGATGCAAAGGAACTACAGAAGCCCATATTATGTACCAACACACACACACAGCCACACACACACAGAGAAGTCTGTGGTGTGGTAGGATTTTTGGGGGATAAATTGGAGGGGTTTGTAAAGATTTCCACAGCAAGGGGTGATACGCTCATTACAGTCAGTTACAGCTGGCTCTGAAACCAATGGGAACAACCCGCTGTGCACCAAAGCATCAGACAATCAAGTAGCTTATGGTGGCTCTGCTCACACATATTTAAGACAGAATGGCAGCAGCAAGAGAGAGGAGAAATGAAAGAGAAGAGGAAAAAAACACTGATGACCCCTGAAGGGAGTGCAGCCTGTTAGGGCCCATGATGGAGCCAGTGCAAACCCCAAAAGGACTGCAGCCTCTGGAGCATCCATGCTCCCCAGTACAGGTAGAACCAATACAGGTAGTTAGCACTGTAAAAAAAGTGTTATTACACAGGCAGGAAAGCAACATATCACAAGAAGTTTGTGGCACTAATTCCATTTTTATGTCTTCACCTCCAGATTTCCTGGCTCTGAGGCTGGTGAATGGCGATGACTGTGCTGGGCGTGTAGAAGTTTTCTACAACGGGACATGGGGGAGCGTTTGTTCCAACCACATGTCCCAGCTCACCGCAGTAACTGTGTGCAAACACTTGGGCTGCGGAGAGGGAGGAGGAATAGCAACGGACTTCAAATACGGCAGAGGGTCTGGGCCCACGTGGCTGGACCACATTGAGTGCACTGAGCAGCACAGCTCGCTCTGGCACTGTCAGTCAGACCCCTGGGACCCTCGGTCGTGCGATAACCGAGCAGAAGAGACCCATATTACTTGCACTGGTAATCAGAAATGCATTTGTATATGGCCAGACATGTACACTAACCTATGCATGCACATATTGCAGTAATTACCTTATGTTCACTTGTTATCTGCTGTATATTATTTCTAGTTTCATACAAATGGCAGTGACATTTTTTTTGTCTATATCCTTGACTTAAATGAGCGAATTAAAATTACCAGACTATCACAGAGTGTTGTTGCTCAGTGAAATCCTAAGGAATTCCCTAATAGGACGGTGCCATTGCATATTTTTTAATGCAAAAATCTATGATGCACAGTCAGTCTGTGAGATCTGAGTCAGGATGAGACTGCCCAAGAGGTCTAGAGGCAAGTCTATGTTTCCACACGTAAGGAGGCGTATCAGTGTATACACATAGCCATGGACAAGCGTACAAATTGGTTTGGTTCTAAAGGTCCATTTCTAATGCCTGCTCTTATGACAGTATTTCATACCTATGGGTATCAATTTCTGTGTCCATATATATATTCACTACAATACAAATGAATTCTAGATGACATTTAGATATCCTGAAAGGGATTGCAGCTGCCTCACGAGAAGAAGGAAAGCATAACCATCAGGAAGACTATTACGCACAGCAACAGCCAAACAGCCATCCACCAAGAACTAAACAGGCCATACACATATTTCAGGAAATAATTTACTTGATGGTTAATTTTCAGGTACTTTATTCTCCCTCGATTTTTTTCAGGGAATAATTAAATTATTTACTTCATTATTTAAATTCTGCAGGAAGAAAGAAGGCAATGTCTCCAGCTCCATTTTCTGAATGTCCAAACTCTACAAGTTGTTCAGGTACCTCCACCTCTTTGATTTTCCTTATTGGTCCCTGTGGACCTTCCTGCTTTTTCAGTAAAACAGAAGGCTTCTGTGTTCTGTAGACAGGGAGAAGTTACGAGTCATGGGAGGAGAGGATGAATGTTCAGGCAGAGTGGAGATTTGGCACCAAGGTTCCTGGGGAACAATCTGTGATGACGCCTGGGACGTGGCAGATGCCAATGTTGTGTGCAGGCAGCTGGGCTGTGGGTCTGCTGTGTCTGCCCTGAGTGAAGCTGCCTTTGGGGAAGGGACTGGTCCCATCTGGTTGGAGAAGGTGCACTGTAAAGGAACAGAGCTGTCTCTTTGGGACTGTCCTGCCAAGCCTCTGTTTGGCAAAAACTGTGATCATAAGGAAGATGCTGCTGTGAATTGCTCTGGTTAGTGACTGGTCCTTTGCTACACAGGTCTGGGAAGGAGGTGGGTAGGGGAGCATTATGCCAGCTGTACTTCCCAGTGACTAGCCCTTTCATAATTTTGACTGCAAAAACCTCACAAATTATATGATGTTCTCCCTATTTTTCACACTTGCCTCTTCCTTAATCTGGACTCACCCTCCTTTTGCAGGTGTAACAGAAACAACAGCATCGCTCACGAGAGCAGGTAAATTCCTTCTCCTCCTTTCTTTCTCCCATCAAATGACAATTTAATGTCCCTGTTACTTAGCAGATAAAACAGAAAAACAGCAGTTTATTTCAGCTCATCAGAAAGCGCTTCCCACAGCCTTTCATAAAGGAAAACTGAGTGGCACCACCCCCAGCTGCTGAATTTTATCTGCTTGATCAGGACCCATAACAGAGCAGCAGGTGCCCTGCCTCACCCTGCTAGCATGGGCACAGCAAGGGGCTGCAGAGGAGCAGCCCTTTGGGACACCTGATTCTCTACCTGTTTCCTCTTCGTTTCCATTCAGATCGTCCCCGCCGCCCCACCACAGGCAGTACGAGATTTTCAGTGCCTGTCATCCTCTGCATTGTCCTGGGGACCCTCCTCTGCCTGGTCCTTGCCATTCTTGCTGGGCAGATCCGACGTGCCAGGGCACAGCAGAGAGGTGAGTCTCTCAGGACTGGTATGAAATGCCTCCTTTACATGGCCCCAAATGTTTAGTTGGCTGGGGAGGCAGTGGGGACAGGTGACTGAGATGAACGGCATCTGTTGCCACACTGAGATTTTCACTTACTTTCTGGCAGTGAAAGAGCCCAGCAGTGCTTATCCTCAGTCAGCATCTCTTGGTGCCTTTCTGGGTACCAACCAGGCCATGTAGACCCTTTTAAGGCACTTCTCCTTTTCATGACCCCAGCCTGAGTATGAACAGAGACTGTGTGAGTGATCATTACCTTCTGCTTTCAGGCTCCAGACTATCCTATGACCCCTTCACCGAGGCTGTCTATGAAGAGATTGATTATAACCTGATGAGGGAAAAGCAGGGCGTGACTTTCCTCTCAGGTCTGTGTGTGTGTCTTGCTTTTCTCAAGGGAAAGCTCCTCCTTTCTCATCCCAATCTGATACTTTGCAGCTCCCAAATCTACTGGGAAATTAAAAATTCCTGGATTTGAGGAGAGGAGTTTCCTGCCCAGTGGACCCTGTCAATTCCTCTCCTAGGGACAATTTGTTCTGTGCAGTCCTCACTGCAGCCATAGACTACAGATCAGTATAGGCCAAACAAACAAACAAAAACCTCTTGCTGCAATTATTTAAAGCAGGGATAAATAAAGGAATAATTTGTACCTCCCTCACAGCAACTGGGTCGCTGTAGGTTTCCCCCAGTGGATTGCTTTTCTCCCTTCGTGGCTTGCCTCCCCCATGATCCACGAGAGGTGTTATGGAGCCCCTGAGGGATTCTTGGTTATTCCATTGTAAACCTTGCAGACTGCCAAAGAATCTGCTGGACTTGGTTGCTATTACTGCAGCCTGCTCTTTTTCTCATGGTGCAGTCTTGGCACTTAAAGAGAGTTTAATCTGGTATCATGCTCTTTCTCATTTGCCTAAATTCTTATTCAGAGAGCTCAAAACCCAAGGAGCAGTTTTATAGAGGGGACAGTGATGAAGAAAATGGTCCTGGAGCAACTCAAGGTGATGAAAGAAAGGGTTTGTACAAAGAAAGAGACCCCAAATCAGGGTTACTTTTAATATCCAAAGCATTACAGCCCATTAAGACTTTCATTTCTTGTCCTAATGATGTTTTGATGTAAGCCAAAATTTTCTGTGCAACTCTTGTGGTGGAAGAGTGTCATACAATCTCATACACAAGTGCTTGTTTTCTCTTCTATATGAGAAATTCAAAATAAATATTTGTTGGTAGTTCTGCACACACTTCACAGGATCCAGTCACATGAATCCAACAATGTGACAACTGCTCCTCCCAGACATTGCAACCATAATAGTCTGTGAGCCGTTGCCTTATTTCTGAGACAAATGAGGAGAATTAAAGCAGAGGAGAGACATAATAACAAATAGGAACACTGGCATATGATTTGAGCTAATTAGGGAATTTTAATCCAAGTGATAAAAAAAAAATACAAGTGATCTGAAAAAAAATACAAGTGATATGAAGAAAATCCGGATTGCTAGCTGTGGGGGTTTTGCAGGGGGGTGGGGGGAGATATTTGGTTTGTTGGTTGTTTTTTTATATAATTTGAAATATGTGAGGGAGAGCAAGTGTTTGGAGAAGACCTGCATTTTCCTAGAACTGATTAAAAAGCTCTCTTAGATATTGCCTGGTGTCCAAGAGATCAACTGCCAAAGGCACAAGCAGATTTGGACCTCAGCTGCCCATATCCCAGACTCTGTTGCACCATGTCTTTATTTTCTATTGCTTTTTTTATATTGAGGACTTTTTTCTAGTTAAAAATAAACTAAAAGCTTTTCCCTACTTGTTCTGAAGTGCTTATAGAGAAGATAATTATTCCAGATATTATCTCCTTTTCTTATTCAGATTGAATATTGATTTCCAGGTAAAAAGTAAAACAGGAGTACTTTGATTTACTTTTATGTTTACACATGTATTATTTGTAAGCATATGTATATACCATAAAATTGTGCACACTAACATTCTCTGAGGGATGGATTCCAGTTAAGTACAGACATGTCAGAATTACAGCCCTGTGTTGCTGGATCATCAGCTACTCCCCAGTGGAAGATCTCTCTGTTATAGTTAATACCTGTACTGTTCCAGACACCTCTCCACTGCCGGAAAATGCCCTGGAAGATGGTTATGATGATGCAAGAGAAGCTCCTGGACCTAGAGATGCTTCTCTTTCTGGGCAGAATGAACAGGAAATCATTGGGATCCCAGGAGAAAGTGACAGAAACAAGGATTCACGGACAGGTGAGGCTAGAAGAGCAGAGCTGTTCTGTTCTTACAGCCAGCTAATCTGCACCTGTGCTCTGCTTTCCTTACAGCCATAAAATTCTTGCCTGTGGCCAACCCAACCTAAGTTTCCAGTGCTGCAAATTAAAATTGTTACTTCTTATTAGAATGGCCATGGGGACAGAGGGTTGCAGTCATCTTTGTAACAGCCTTTTAGGTACTTGAAGGCTGAAAATAGTCTGTTCACATACCTGTCCCCAGTTCGGTTTGGTATTTTGTTTCTCTAGGCAGCCACAACCTAAATTAGTCAACTTTCCACTTAGGCCTTGTAGACTACACTCTGCTCATGATGTGTCTCCACTCAGCCTGTGTCAGTAGGTCTATATCTTTCAAAAATGGTTTAAAACCCAAAATTTTACAGTATTACTGTAGGGCATGGCACTGAGATCTTACCAGTGTCAGGTAGAGCAGAAGGGCCAGTTTGTCTTTCTTACAGGATATCCTTCTGTTTATGGATGCTGGTGTGATACTTCCCTTTTTTTCCAAAAACAAGACACTCTTGAGAATGCTCAATGTCTGATGCAGCTTCAAATCCTGCTCTGTAAAATACTACATATCATTAGACATGGATTTTTCAAATTATGCAGTTGACTATTTCTCCCTTCATCTGTAGTCTTGTAAGAGTCCTTATTAGATTTCATTCTATGCCCATGGAGGATGGTTTCAACTAGGTTTTTAACCTGGCACTAAATTTTGTCAGGCCCATGTAATTCAATAAGAATTAACAATAAATATTTAAGACAGGCTTTTCTTTATCTGTGCATTTAATATAACTGCGGAACACCTTCTGATCCAAACTCTGCTTTTTGGGGTAGTGATAAATATTTCTGGCCTATTGGAGACATGGAAAAATAATCAAAATATAGGACTCAAAGTAACTAGAGAAACATCAGGGATTTTTTTTTAACAGCCCATGAATATATTCATTTTAACATTGTGTATAAAGCTTGATCCTTGGATATGTATACACACAGCAGAAGGCAGAGTGACATACGCATTTCTCAGTCACTCCTGCCTAAGGTTCTGATTTCTGGAGGAGACAACTGGCAGCTGCACAACCACACAAAGGTAATACACACAGGATGTGCGTTTCTCTATCTCAGTGCTCTTCCCTTCATGTTCCCAGACTGGACTCCCAGAAACAGGACCCCTGAGGCTGAGGGACCCTGGTCCCCTGCTCTTGAAGATACAGGCTATGACGACATTGAGGAGCTGGGACACTGACAGAGACTGCTGAGCTGTACTACTTTTGGAAATACACCACTGTTCATACAATGCTAATACAGTACTAGCAGAACCAGAACAACCTGCATTTAGGATTAGTTTGCATAAGTTTGGGTTATTTCCAGAGAAGCGATTACATACTTAAAAGATAAACAAGCATGGCTGTTAAGAAAATCTTTCAAATTTCTCTTATAATTTCTTGTTGCTAAGACTTACTGGACACTTTTTGCTTTTATTGTTAAATGTCTTCATTCTAATTATTTTTTTACTGAGTTAATTTTTAAAATTATGATATTTTCTTATTAGAAACTGTCCAAAGATCTGAAATTTATGCTTTTCCTCCCAGATATATGGGGGCAGCTTCTGGGGATTATTTGGCATGGAGACTTAACTGCAAGAAAATCATCAAAATTCTGTTTCAGCCAAGTCTTTGAGAAAGGAATTCTTGCTGATTGCTTCTGCAGCAACATCAGCAAGACCTGACAGGCATGCTGCAGGCATGCTGTGAGGCAAAGAAGGAGGGAAACACATGGGATTTAACTGCGTCTATTTTTCCTGGCTAAGAGAAAAACTGGGAATATAGAAATAGAGAGTGTTTGCAAGGAATAGGAAAAGACAGCAGAAACTGACAGGAGCAACCGATTCTATGCTAGAAAAAGGTGTAGCAGGCTATTTGCCCCTGTCAGGACTATCTACACGGGACAGAACTTCTCCTCTCCAGGTGCACCAGGTAGTGACCAGGAAGAAAGAATCCCTGGGGACTCAGAGATGGCAACAACAGATGTCATTGGCATGATCCAGTTGAGCTGAGTGCTCTCCAGGTGACTGGGGTATATAATCCTCAATGCGACTGAGGAGGTGGACTGATATTGGGAATGTGCTAAAATCTGTAGCCAAACTCTTAACAGCATTCTGCCTGCACCTGAATGGGATCCGCACAAGGAAATTTTTAGGGTAATTGGAGGAATTGGATTGAAAGCATATTAAGAACACAAGATTAATAAAATATGTACTATGGCTTAACTGTGGGATCTATCAGGCAAAATTTCTCTTCTAAAGGACAAAAACAGATGCATACAGGATGAAACCCAAGATAATCAGGCTACAGCTGAGCTCATTACAAATCCATCTTTCAAACTTTCGAAAAAAAACAGGTACGAAAGGAAATTGTTTGTGAGTGGGGTTACAGGCAGTGCTTGTTGCAGTCTGTGCAGCCAGCTGTGTTGGAGTCGTCTCTGCGTGTACATATTTATCTCTCTGGGACACACACTCAGCCTCACTGCTGGCTGAACCAGCACTTGAGAAAGCAGCAGTCACATCCATAGGATCCAGTGCCCTGGAAAGAGGAACCCAGACCCCAGAGGATGCCTGAGGCAGTGACTTACAGCAACTCTCTAAAGTCACACTGTGGAGTATATTTGACCCCTTGAGAAAAACGTAAAGCAGGATTTCCCTTTGGAGAAGCCCTACCAATTCTCCTTAATAGAATTTTTATTCAGTCACTCATTCATTTTTTTTTTTGCCACCAATATGCTTGGTGAGACTTCATNGGTGAGACTTCATACCTAAGTTTTCCAGCTCTCTCCCAAATATTTTCTTAACGATTGGCTCATTGCCCGGTACTCAGGTGTTAAGAAAGACTTCAGTGAGGGGTCACAAACTGTTGTTGGCAGTTCAGCCTTTTCATTCTTGAGTTAAAGCTGCCCATAATTCAGAAAGTTGCTTTGCTAAAAAAATCAAGATTACAGCCAGAGGATCGATCCAGGAGCACGTTCCAGCTCACATCCAGGACTAACGCGAGCGGCTGCATCCCGCACGGAACCGCGGCACAAGAAAAGCGTTTTGGGATTGCACAGGACTTCCTGTGGGATGGGCAGGGGAGGAACCAAGGGTGGGGAAAGGGATGGGCTTAGGTGAATGGAGGAGGAACAAGTGTGGGAAAATGGAGGGTAGGGGGATAAAAGGGCCAGTGGCA
>VZTG01004497.1:159244-207161 GCA_013397845.1 Melanocharis versteri | reverse complement strand
GGGCGGCGGGGGAGGCTCCGTCCCGCAGCGGCGGAAGGGCCGCCCCGCTGCCGCTGCCGCTGCCTGCCCGGGGCGGGACGGGGCCAGCATGGGCCGGACGGTCGTGGAGCTGTTTTACGATGTGATCTCGCCGTACTCCTGGCTGGGGTTCGAGGTGAGCGGGCCCCTCCCGGTCTCCGCGGTGCCCGAGCGGCTGTGGCGCCCGGCCGGTCCCGTCGCCGCCTCCCGTTCGGAAGGGCCGCTCAAGGGCAGCTCGGCCGGCCGGCTGCGGGCAGTGCCCTCCCAGCCCCGCACTTACGTGTTCTCTCACCTCTGAGGGGTGCCTGCGCTTCTCCCTCGCGTGCTGGAATCCGGGGACACCAGGGAAGCGTGTCCGAGCCAAACGGCAGTGTAGGAGTTAGTGCTGAACGTTTTGCTTCAGGGCTAGTTTTCGTGTTTAACAAGTGCGAGCGTCCACTCAAGAGCCTGATCTTTCCCTTACTTACCCCTGCTTAGACTTGGATAGAGACACGAATAGAGACTCCTCAGTTTTTCTGAGATCAGAGTTCTCTGGCAGCATCCAGAAAAGGCTTTAGGACTAGCCCGAATACCATAGGAAAGGATTTACCTGCAGTGTTTATTTACTGCCTTAGCTGCACACAGCTCTATCGACATCTCTGACTGTGAATCCCTCACTACTCTTTCACGTTGCAGGTTCTCTGCCGGTACCGGCACATCTGGAATATTGACCTGCACTTCCGTCCAGCTTTCCTTGCTGGCATAATGCAACAAACTGGTACGGAGTACAGGGAGATGAGCTCTGGAGGGGGATACCTTCTTCACTAACAGAGCACTTCACTAACAGGCCCTTGGTGTGTGCAGAGCCCAGGGAGAGCCAGCTCTGAACTGAGTTTTGGCACCAGTAACAAATTAACTATAGGATTGTGGAGCTCCAGACGGGTTGGGAAGTTAGTCACAAGGTATTTCACAGTGTTGCAACTACACAGACTGTCTGCACCAAAGTTCATCAGTTCTAAAATACAATAATAATGGTAATAATTATAATATGTGGACTGTTTTCCTGAAGTTAGGTTTTAAACCAGAATTAATGTGTGGAACACTTGCACTTTGTAATATGCAGGAAGGATACAAGGATGTCCTGAAACAGTACTCGTGGCCTTAATCAGATCAACAAGACTTATAAATCAGGAATTAACAAGTCTTTACATCGGTTTACCCATGCATTAGGAGTTGTCTAGCTTAAAAGTCATCTGTCTGAATCAACATAAATCCCTGCTAGGACATTTGTACCCAGGTTTAAAACTGATTCAGCTATCTTAAAGGTTTGATCTGTGCAAAACTGAAATAAACCATGTTTAAATCACAGCATTATATTTGGAAAAGCCGAGTATGTTTCAGTAAGCCAATATGAAATGATACCACGACATTATACTTTTCCTTAGGCACATGTATGCATGAGGCATAATTTGTCCAGTGTGGGTTTGTTCAGTGTTATTATAATACAGTTGGAAATCTCAACAGAACTTTTTCCTAAAAGGTAACAAGCCACCAGGGATGTTACCAAAGCGAGCTGAATACCTGATGAAGGATATGAAGAGGATGGCAAAATACTACCAGGTGCCTGTACACATGTCCGCAGATGCCTTCCAGCGTATCATGGGCACAAGTAAGAGTCTTAGCTGGTATTTCTCATCCCTAGCACTTCTGCTTCCAGTTCTCCCTAGCAGTAAAGGTGAAGATGAATTCCCTGTGTGCAGCCTTCTCCTGAATCTGTGAGCAGTATGAAGTCTGTTCATTCTTAGCCATGAAGGAAATTTCTGGAGAAATATGGCTGTGAACGATACTAGCATGGGAGGAAACTGTGGGCCAACACGAGCTTTATTGTACAGACTGTGGGTTTCTCAGGACTGTTACAGGGGAGATCACACTGTTCTTAGGCAGCTCTCGTGCAGACCACACCTGCTCCTGATGCTGTGCCTTGCTCAGTGTTTCTCTGTCTCCCCACGAATCCAGGCAGTCTGGCAGCCATGCGCTTTATCACAGCCATTGACATGACGAACCCACAGTACCTGGAACCCTTATCTAGGGAGTTCTGGATACGGTTCTGGTCACAGGTCAGTATTTTATGCAGCCAACTTCTTGACCCTTTCTGTCACCCCTCCTGTCCCACATCATTCAAATGTGGAATTCCAGCAAGAGGAAGAAAATATCTTTTAATGAAAAGTTGTAGCAGGAACTTAAGGTCACAGTGGTTCGGGAGCCACTATGAAAAGAACTAGCTTATAATCAGCTTAATTTGCCATCTTTTAGGTATATATTAGTGGTTTGTGTCAGAAAACACTTTAATACATTCCTAGATTAGGTGGCTGAAGGCCTTTTCTGAAATAATTTCTCCAGCAACCAGGGTTTATTTCTGTTTTCTTAGAAAATTTGCTTTTAAGTCCAGAGCTGAGCTTTTGTTTCTTAAATACTGATTAACTTATTTTATTCTTTTATCAGAATGAAGATATCAGTCAGCCAGAGAACATATTGGCTGTAAGTGTCTCCTTTTTCTTGGTGCTTCTGCATTTCTGATAGAGATTCTTACTGATGACTTTGATCAGCAATAGACATAAAGACAACTTGGTCAAATAAACACTTTAACTGTTGAAAAATTTCAGATAGAAAAAAATGGATTTAATTTCCCTTGGAGCCTTGTTTGGAATTTTTAAAATTTTTTTTTCTTGTCATGTTTTGCATAACAGTCAGAACCAAAATACACTTATTTTTTTGTTAATTCATGTGGTGAGATACCCAGGCTGGACAATGAGCCATGAAAGTATAAATAGTTTCTCCAGAATATATTGAGTTATTGCTGCTACATGAAATGTTCAGGTGAAATGCAACACTTTGGGGGAAGCTGACTTTCCTCGGAGTGATGGAGCCAGGTTTTCTATTAAGCTCAGCGCTATATTTCCCTTTTATATACATGGAAATTATACTCTTGATGTATTTTCTTTTGTTTTGATTTTGTTTATTATGCTAAAAGCTGTGATGGCAGGTAAGTTAGTATATCAGGAGATCCTCCTGAGGGGCCCTCCTTTCTTCATTATTTTATAAGTTCTTGGAATACAAAGAAAAGAGGGGAATTGTCCATGACTAATCTCTCCTATCCAACATCCCTAGTTGAAATCTGAAACTTGCAGTCTTGCCATTCCCCCCAGAGTCTAGTCCTTGCACTTCAGCTTCATCTTAGTGTAGCTTTTTAGCCAAAATTTCAGCAAATGTTTGCATTTTGCCTTTTTAGGAAGCAATATTTGAAGGATATAATTAAAATGTGGTACTTTCACCCTGGTAGGCAGCCAAGCACCACACAGGTGCTCACTTGCTTCCTCCCACTGCCCAGGAGGACAGGGGAAGAGGAAAAGAAGAATAAAAGCCAGAAGACTTGTGGGTTGAGATAAAATTGCTTAATAAGCAAAAGAGAAGTGGAAGAGTGAAAGAAAACAAAGAAAAGGCAATCACTCACCACCTCCTACGTACAGACTGATGTCTAGTCAGTTCCCAAGAAAAAGGTTAACTTGCCTAAACCCCCTTCTCACCAATTGCTGCTGAGCATGGTATATCTCTTTGGTTAGTTCAGGTCATCTCCCGGCCTCTGGTGAAGCCCCAGTTTATTCACTGTGGGGGGAGAGTGAGAACCAGAGACTACCTCAACACTGTGCAAACACCATTCATCAACAGCTAAAATAATTAGGATGTTATCAGCATTGTTTTGGTCACAGACCTGAAACACAGCCAGTGTACACTTGTTTAACCTCCAGTTCAAGCACAGTCAAAAAGAGCTCCTCATCTCCCTGATGTGTAAGTAGAAGGTACAAGAAAATGTGGGTGCTAAACAAAAAAAGTGATTGAAAGAAAGAGTCATTAACACCTGCCTGTGCAGGATTACTTGTCCATGTGCAATATTGGTTTTTTTGTTTGGCTTTGGTTTATTTGTTTTGTGGGGTTTTGGGGGGTTTGTTTGCTTGTTTGTTTGTGTTTGGTTTGGTTTTTTGGGGGTTGGTTTCTTTTTGTGGGGTTTTGTTGTTGTTGTTGGGGGTTTTGGGGGGTTTTTTTGGGTTTTTCTTGGGTTTTTTTGGGGAACACTTTATTAAAAGGGATACTTGTAATTCAGTGTTACAGGATAAACATTGTACCATTAAATTTGGCTACTTTGTCTCATTCCTGACAGAGGCACAGGGGAGGTGAAAAAGACACAGCAGTAACACCAGCAACTGTTTAACCTCTGTGACTTACAGTGTCTTTCATGCAGTGTCACTTACAGATCCCATATGGCCACGTTTGTCATACAAACTGTTTCTGTCTTGGTAGGCTTGTACAGTGAGATTTTATTTTTCATAACACCAGTTTGAGTTTTTTTGTAAGTTATCTGATGAGTCATTGTATCAAAGGTTCTTCCCTTTTTTTTGTTTTCTTTGGTTTAGGAACTACTGAAAAAAAAGTGCAGATTTGGGGCTTGGAAGTTTAAACTGTTTCTTCTATTTTGTATCTGAAGGATGTTAAATGATGAACAGGTTTGGAATACAGCAAGACAGTTGTGCAAGAAGTGCTTCAAGAGCATTTCGAAATTTTTTTGGCAATAGACCTTAGGTGATAATACTGAAGATTAAATTAATTAGACCAGGGTAGGAATTAGAATATTTACTATTAGAGTATTCTTAATGATATCATCTTTTCTCAGGTTGCCCAACAGGCTGGGCTCTCAGCAGAGCTCTCCCAGACGACTCTTGAAATGATTTCATCCCCTACAGTGAAGGACCGACTGAAAGAGACAACAGCTGAAGCAATTAAATACGGGGTGAGATGCTCCCAATGGCACTGGGCTTCACAGCTATGCATTCCTTCCCTATTAAGAATACAGGGGAGCAAGGAACAATGAGGGTGATGATTAGGAAGCACTATACAGACTCCTTGTTTTTCAGCGTGTGAAAGCCACCTCAGTGTTGTTGGTAGTTTATCTCGCTGTCATCTGGGAAAACAAGGTTGACCCACTCAGCTCATTCCAGCTGGACAGCAAGGACAGGACCAGTACTAAGAGATACCATTTACTGCTACTTGAAATAGAACTGTGGATTAGTCAGGTTGTTTTTTATGCTCCTCCAAGAGGGACACACGGGCTCTGGAGAGTCACCTACTTTATGATGGCTTCATTAGACTTATCTTTAAGAATGAAGAAGGTGAAAGAAGGGGAGGAAAAAAATTAAAAGTTACTGGGATTTATTCCTTAAGATTGACGATATGTCTGCAAGAAATTCTCTCATTATAACATTCTCTGTTTCATCTCCATGGTGTCAATAGGCATTTGGGATGCCTGCTGTTGTGGCACATTATGATGGGGAACCTCAACTCTTTTTTGGCTCTGATCGTTTGGAGCTGCTGGGCAGTGTTATAGGTGAGTCTGCCTCATTACATCACTTTGGTTTCATGCTTTCACCCTCCTGTAATGAAATACGTAAAGCAGCTGAGTAAAACACTCTTAAGGGCTTTCAAATGTTAATGTTGGTTATCCTTCTCCTGGAATGAAACTGCGGACTGAAATCTGTCTCAGTACACTTAGAGTGACCAAATATATGGTCCTTCTCCAGACCAGAAACAACTTCAGTTCTCCATCCTCTCTTGGTATGTTTCAAGGCTTTGTGCTCCATGCGCCATTCTCAAAATACTACTGAAACACTTTTGTTCTCAAAATATTAATATTTAAACTTTTGGTACAGGAAAGTAGGCCTTGTCTAAGATTACGACTACAGCTGGTACTGCTTTTTTCTTCTTTTGTTTGTAGTTTTAACATTTTCATATCTGCTCCTTCTTAGTAAAAGCACATTATTACAGCTCCCCAATCCATACTTGTGTCTACCTACACAACTTTTTAAAAGCCATTCATATATTGACCATCCTTCTTTTCATTCTTCTACTAACAGAATACACACTTTAAATTTTTTAAGACATTGAAGTAGGTTGTGATAAATAATAAAACCAAAGTCACCTGTTTTTATGAGTTAGAGGGCATTTGACTACTGATCTCAAGATTTGGCACTTGAGAGAGTTATGTGCATAACTCTTAGAAAGAGTTATGCACATAATTAGCTCTGATGGATTTGTGGAAAACATTCAGCAGAAAGAATTAATGCAAATTAGTATTAGTCATAGGCTTAAACAGAAGGGAAATTTTTTGAGTTTTTTTTTTTTTAAGTCTTCTGGATGAGTTTCTGATTATGTACAATATTCTTGATGAACATGAGAGTGAGGAAGAAGACTACCCAACACCCCCCACTACAGTAGTCACTAATACTGACTGGAATGTTGTGGCCTGGTTTCTAGTCTCAGCTCCAAGGACTTAAACCAATTTTCCTTTTGATTCTCTGACTCCTCAGCCTTGCACCATTTTTTTTCTTTAACCCCCAGCCCCCCCAAAAACAAGTCCTAAAAAGAACTGATTTGACCCTTATGTGGAATACGCCAGACCTGCAGAATGTCTCATCTGTAATAGAGGAAAATAATTCTTCTGTACAGTTTCAGTTGTGACTAGACTGTGAAAGATTTATGGAGCTGGCTGAAGCACACCAAACAAGATATAAATCTGTATTCCATCACCAGTAGTTACCCTTCAAAAGAGTAGGAACAGTAATCCTGCTGCAGAAAAATGACTGGCCAATCACTTCTATGGATTACATTTTAACATCTCTTTTGTGCTGGTTTGTCTTGCAGGTGAAAAATGGCTGGGACCAGTTCCAAGCCCCAAGCTGTGAAAAGTCCTGGGGAAATTTATAGGAAGGAAAATATATATGTCAATGTTCATTGATTATCTGAACATATTCAATTTTATGGAGAGATGGCTTTCTCATCCTTAACAGTTAACTTTATTGCTCGGTCTCATCTCTAATTTTGAAGAATGTCAAGGTTTGCCAGTATTACCAGCCTGGTGAGGTGTTTACTAATACAAATGTGCTTCCTTTCTTTCAACAGATCAAAGTTTTTCATTAAAGATTAAAGATTAAAGATATAACATTTTGCAGAGTGAACATTCTTCATTCCTGGTTGGTTTTCTTTCCTTTACCCTAAAAACATGAGGATTACATAGTTACTGGACAGCGATCTCTGGGTTTCTCATGTCTTCCTGCTTGTCCTTTATAAACTCACACACACACGGCCTAAGAGAAGCTGGCCACATTCTCCTTTTATTTTAACTCCAATGTACTACACAGACACAAGAAGCACAGGCTAAGGTATTAATGCTTCCTTTTACTTTGCATCATGGCAGCTGGAAAGGACACAATTCAAGCCCAAAGAAGAGTCTAGGGAACCAATCAAGTATTTCAAAAGGAACTGTCCCAATCCTGAACAATATTTGATACACCTTTCTCGGCAGTGACTGACATTTCAGGAAACCACCACACACATGCATTCTTGGGCACCAACCCCAAACCTTGCAGGGGTTTTTAATTAATGCAAGTTTTACAGCAATGTCTTTGGAGGACGGTTGTGAATACCACTGTAGGTTTAGCTGGTAACTGAACTAGACCCTGTTTTGCCTCCTCAAGGATGCCCTAATTGCTGCCTATCCAAAGGTGATTTGGATATGGCTGTGAGGGACTTCCCATCATGTAGTCTGCAGACGGAAAGGTATGCAAACAATAAAATTAAGAAATTTCACACGGAAACAGTTTGAGCCTGGCCCTGTATTGGCTGAATTGGAATAACACATGGAAATTTGATTTATATGAAGTTTGACTTCTTAATGATTCCACACTGTCTCTGATGCATCACTGAATGAAACAGCAGCAGCTGGAATTCCCTTTTTTGTCTTTTTCTGAACTTTAAGGTAAGGCATATTCATGAGTTTTCACTTGAACAGCAAATCCTGGAACAAAGCATCAGAAAAAAAATCTGTATCCTCCATGTTGTTACAGCTGTAAGTGTTGTGGGAGTATCATTTGTTCTCCCATCCACAATTTTTACTTCTTTCAGCTCTTCAGGAAATACCCTAGGACTGGAGGAGTCCTTCCTCCTTTCTACCGGCGCACCCATTAGTCTTTGGGCAAATCCAGGCTGGAACTTAAGGAAATCTTTGTGAGAGATAAGAGAAGTTAGAATGACAGGGAAGTTACCATGGATGTGGGTGCCACAGGTTTCTTTGAGTCCCTTGAAGATATGTTAAATTTTTTACCATTTCTCCCCTGAAAATTGCTAGTCTCCAATCTGTGCTATCAAACTGATTCAGAGGTTGTGATAAAATGGAATGACTAAAACATCACTTTAAGCCAGTAGTGCTGTCTCAGGAGAGGGTAAAATGCCCTTTTGTGGAAACAATGAACTCTGGTAGGGAGCCGGTGAGAATTCAAAGAACATCTGGAAATAATCTCACAGTGAAAACCAGGATCTCATGAAACTTTGTTCTTTGAACCAGATTGATTGAAAAATAACGAGCCTTTGTGGCAGAACGTTGTTGATTTGGCAGATGGACCAAAAGAGATGGATCCGACAGACTGCAATATATTTCACAAAATTATCTTAAATGCTCATCGACCTACTTCAAATCAGTGGAAATTAACTGCTCAAAACCCTTCAGCACTTAAGCACTACTGAGATACATTGTTTATTGCCTGTAACAGCCACCAGTAAATGCAAAACCACAGCCTTATAGTTTGTATCAGTGAGTTTGCGTATTATTGAAATTCGGACTCTGTACCTATTTTGAGCAAAATTTGCCTGTTTGGGAGCAGAAATCTGAGGGAGTTCTGCCCCTCGTTTAGACAAGCCTTGATCCTGTGTTACAGAGCCGTGATGTGAGCACAAGCTCTGGGCAGACACTCTGGGGATGACCCCAGCGAAGCCTGGCTGGCAGCTGCACTGCCATGCCCAGTTCTGGTCTCTGTCGTGGCACACCCTGAAGCAGTCTCAGTGGCGAGTACCAGCTCCCCTCTGATCTGCTGTGGCAGCAGTGGCTGCCACCACATGGAGCTGACTGTTCACCTGACTGCTCTGAATGCCACAAGGTGGCAGGGCAGCTAAAACTTGAGCACTGAGCATCCGAACAGCAATAATAAGAACTACCAGCTATTTAGGAATATTTAGGAAGAGCTGGAAGAATTTTCTTCCATAAAGATAATGCATCTTCTACTCAGCTAAAGACTAAACTAGTTCCTGAGAGCCTCACATCCGCACCACTTTCAAGGCAGCTGTTCAGCTGTCAGGCCAGAGAAGATACTGGGCAAGGAAAGGGATTCTGAGCAAAAAGAGAGACTCTCAGCAACACAGGCAAAACTGGACTGTGAATTCTAGGGAGCAAACCTGAAGTTGTGTTCCCCTTTGCTCAATTACAGACCTCACCAGGAAATCAAGTCCCACTTCCCATGTGTGGAAAAGCTGTGAAACTGGCATGGACGAGTAGGTCCCACCAATGCTAGGCTGGAAGCAAATAAGCATGTGTACAGATAGGCACAACATCAGAAAATGCGCAACAGAAAGGGGTTCTGTAAAGTAATGAAACTATAAAAAGCAGAGGTTAGGCACAGAGGAAGGTCGGTTGAATCTGAGCAAGGGAAACTGAACAATCAAAGACAAAGAAGAGAAAGAAACTGTGCCTAGATTAGGGCAGAGAGCAGAATCTCAATGCAAAAGGCTGTTCCCTGAGAGGGAGGAGGCAGCCAAGAAAGGGAGAGCGTAGGTAAATCAGACAGGCCAGAGTTGCTGGCCATGGAAGATCGCTTGGGGAGGAGGGTAAAGGACTAACTCTGCTCCTGAGAAGCTGTACAGCACTTGCTGCACTGTCTCAGTGAGGCAGGGATGGCCAGGGGTCCGTGGCTCTCCTCCCCGTGTCCATTACCTGTGCTCCTCACCCCGCGTGCAGCAGACAGGGCTCCAGCGCTGACATCACACACAGCACAGAATGGAGGCCTGCAGAACAAGGCACCGCTTTAACCTCCCCCTGCAAGCACCTTCCTGCTGCCCTTTCAACCCTCAGCAAGCAACGCCTCCTAAACCAAGCCTCTCTCTTTTCTCCCATCCTTATCTCTGCGCAAGTGAGAAGGAAACATTTTATTAACGCACTTACTGGATTATGGTGCTGAGCCTCTGCTTTGCTGCCTTTTCCTTTTCCAGTGGAGCCAGCAACACTGCTGGAAGGAAGCAACCTGCTTCCTAGAAGGGAACCAAGCACAGAACAATACAGAAATAATCAAGAGGGTATCCCAGGAGCTGCACACATAGCTGGTTTTACCCCAAAGTTTTCACAGATCTGTGGCTGATCCACAGGTAAGAGTGAAAGGAATTCACTAGTGTTACCTTGACCTATTTCTTATTCCAGCTTGAAACATGAGGAAAGTGACTGCTTCCATTTCATTAAAAAAAAACCAAACCATCAGCCACTGGTTCCAGACAATCTGAATGCCTTATTCCCAAGGATATACATTTGTGAAGCAGACTCTCACCTTATGCTCTCAGTGTTTCTCTTCCTCTCCCTCTGACCCCTCCCTTGAGATTCCCACATCTGATCTCAGGGTTTAAGGAATTTGCCTCTCATCACATATCAACACCATGGCAAAACCAGGGATTAAATACTTGCAAAATTCACAAATTAAAAGCGTTCTTTTGCTTTCTGTAATCATCTTATATTCACCATAGACATTTCTCAATAAATGAGTATGATGTCTTTAACATCACAGCCTTCTTAAACCATTCTAAATTTATTTGTAGGTGATCCACCATTCCATCCATTCTATGTTTAAAATTACTAAGTATGGTAATTTCATAACCAGTATAGTTTGTGGGAGTTTATGCATAGCTGCATCACAACAGTAAATCTGTATCATAACTCTTTTCCTTACGTCAGAGGAAAATGGAAAGAGTTTGAATTAAAGAGCTGATGTCAGTGTGGAATGTGCTAACGGGTAGAATGAGCAGGTGAATAGCCCTGATGGCATATCTAGCCACCATTCAATCAGGAAAGTGAAGAAAGCTAATGAAGGATTCCTGCAGTAAGACGGTAAGCTAAGATGCTTTTCCCAGGAACACTTTTTTCTTTTTTTTTTCACTTGTATGTGATCACACCAGTATTTTCTAGGAAACAGATGGGATGCAACTATTTTTTTCAGCATTTTTTCCAAGGTAGACTATCCCCTTTCCCAGTTTCATTACGTAATTTAAAACTGAGATTTAAAAACAAAACTGGTAAATCACTGCCAAATGTTGCTAAACTGTGGTTTTAAACAACATGAATTTACAGTATGAGGGTTCTTCTCTATTTGGTATGCGTCCCAGTTCCACTATGCTGAAATTTAATTATGATGTATGTATTTTGTAGGAAGTGACCAATAGGCCAAGTAACCGAATAAAAACACATCTAACACAACTGGTAGTGTCTAAGTGTTAAGGAGAGTTATAGCTGAATTTTTATCCTGCCCTTGAGGCTAGGGGGAAGGTCACCTCTGCCTCATGTGATATGCACTGGCACATGAGACATCTTGGTGCTTTAAAGCCAACTCAGAAAATATTTTGGCAATGGCAGTTCTCTATGTCATGATCTGGGAGCATAATGACCACAGACTGCTGACATTTTTTCTTCCTTTTCCTGTAACTTTGCTCTCTCAAACTGAAAGGCAAATTGGAGAATCCAAGAGTGTGTACATGGGTTAGGAATGCTGGAATCATTCAGCATAGGATCTAGACTCACAGTGGGCATGTCTTAAGTTTCTCCATTAAAAAAAAAATCAGTTCGGTCTGATTTTACACAGTGCATTACTGTGGCTGAATAGTTACTGGATAACTCAATAAGGGCAAAACTAAAACACCAGGATACTGCTCTCTGTTCCCAGGGTTGTAAAACCTAAAAATTATGTTGAACTTTACGTTGCATTCTCTGTAATGATTATTCTCAGTGATGCATATTAATGATTTCTATACTGTGAGACAATAAGGAGTCAGCAGACAGAGAAACTGTCCGTGAAGAGCAGCAGAGGCCACTGGAAAGCATCCCTGCCTCCAGCACTCCCAACAAAAGAGGAAGATCTCACAGAACAGAGGTCTCTGCAGAACACCTGACGGTAGCACATCTTCAATGCTGTTGCTAAGATACAGACCATTTTAAGCTGGGATCTATCTGATGGCCACTTTTGATATCTCATATATGGCAGCTGTGGAGACTGAGACCTAACTCTATCTTCAAGGTAAACTGGCTCCACTTTCTGACCCTTGTAATCTTTACAAACAATCCTTTTTCATGCAACTCCTATAAAGATTTCACAGTTCCTTCCAACCAACTCTCTTCCTTGCCATACACATAATCCCTAGTACCTCTTACCACCTCAACATGCTCCTATTCCAGTCTTTCAGCAACAAATGTTAAGTTTTGCCTTTCACAGTTTCTAATGAATCCCCAAACTCAAAAGCTTAGTCTTTTCATTCATACTTTTCCAAAATCTTTCCTCATTCTCAGAAACAGACCGAAACTGATTTTAACTTTCCCTAATTTTAGCTTGAGGCTGATGCTCAACAAGAAATGCTTCAATCCAAACCAGTTCATTTTAACAAAGTGAAACGCAACTGCAAACAGGGTCTGAGATCAGGGCAGGTGATCCATCTCCACAGCAGGAAATGCAACAGTTGTCCCTGCTACGGGATTGAAGAGAACTGCTAAGGACTATAATCATCTCTGCACTGTGAATGGATCCAAGCTGATTTTAATCAACTACGTCAGCTTTAATCAAGTACTAGACTAAGAGCCCAGCCTTGGCAAAAAACTCTCAGTGCAGGTTAGCTTCCTGATTAACCACCTTCTCAGGAGCTTACTGCTTTGTTCAGGAAGCAGTTCCTATCATCCCATATCCAAACTATCTAGTTTACATGGGGACTGCATTCAGAAACGCAACCATAGCTCTCCACAGAAAACACATAAACATTTAAATTCTTTGCAGTCTACTGTAACTCCTTTTGCAGTATGTACAGCACTGTTTAATCATGCCACTGAAACATTCTTTCCCTATTAAAGCTTGCACGGCAGCTTCTCTCCCCATTTTCCTGGGCTATCACCTACCTGTGCTTCTAAAATATTAAGTACAGCATACAAAAGATTTTGCTCAACCTCTCATACGCTTCTAGAAGCATAAGTAGAGGGGTTTTTCTATTTTTCTTTTTTACCTGGTGAGCTAGAAGTACTGGGTGTGCAGTCACTGTCATCCAGCCACATACTGTGAACCATTGAATCCTGTTTTGGAGGGCCCTTAAGTGAGCACGTCAGCTCCTGGAGAGGGCAAAGAAGACGTGTTTTAATAATGCACCAGGTAAAATCAGGGAGGGTAGCCTCTGTTTGTTAGAGATCATACACCCACCCTGTCATTCTCCTCTTCCTCAGATGTTCCATTTTCCCTCAATCCACTACAACAACTGCTTACACTGGATGATGAACGTGAGAGTGGCTGCATCACACAGTATCCTGAAGTCTGACTCCTGAGCATTCTGCGAAATGCAAGCATTCAACATCAACATGTTTATTGTTACACACAGGTTTAACTTTTTGAGGCACAGCTTTATTATATAGCAGTCAGAAACAGTAAGAATAAAGTATTCATCCACAGCTAGTTCTTCCACCTAGGAACAGAATTCAGGTGAGCTGGCATGCATACCTTAATTCCTAGTTGCTACATCATTTAGAAGAAACACCAGTTCTCTGTCTCCATTCTAGAAAACCGTATGAAAGGACAAGTCTAAACTAATTTTTAAGTCACAGACCTAAGTGTAATAAAGCGGAGCAACTCGAACCATCTGCGTTGAAGTATTAAATACATCTAGACATTCATTAAAATCAACAGATGCCCTATTTTGTAGATCAGAGATTTTAAGAGCCTAAATACAGTATGAAGAGGTGTTAAACTGAGTATAAAGGACAGGTGCAACCCAGTCTAGGCCACCCTTTCACACAGCCACTCCCAGGATATCATGTTTCGTCTTATGTGAAATTTCAGACAGAACAAAGGGACCATAAAAAGCATACTTTTGATGTCATAGAGCTTATAACTTGTTACTGCTGTTTTCTGTACAAGTGTAACAGGAGGAGGCAGGAAAGCATGCAGACATTAACCAGTATTACAGAACAGTTAACTTAGAAAGTTTAAGGAAGCAATGGGGAGGTAGAAACACGTTACTGAGTTCTGCATTATTGCAGGATGTCTCAGCGTCAAACTATTTAGGATCAAGTGCCAAGCTCTTGCACAGACATGTCAGAGCCTTCCTCCTGCTTCCAGACAGGAATACACCTAGGTCAGGATTCCCATCCTGGTGATTTTCCATGTGCCCAGTTGCCAATAGACTGACTCCTGTAGGTCCATCCCATTAAAATTTAGCTCCCACAAGGCCATTCAAAGCAAACTGTATTGGATCCCTTTACTACCACTCTCCCAAATGGAACAGACATTGAGGTAGCCTGGTGCATGTTTCAGATCTATCAAAAAAGACCCTTAAGGTCATCTCTTCCCAGCTGAGAATTTGGGATCCATAGCTTGCAGTCATCCAGGAGATACAGCAGCCCATGAGGCTGACATGCTTACATAGTAGAAGGTGCACTGTGCATGTAAGCCTCAAATTTATGGTAAAATACTCACTGTCTGCATAAAAGACCAGCTAGTAAGAGAGAGATGAAGTGCTTAAAAATGTTAAGGAACAAAAAAATTTACAAGAGGCAAGAAAGATAAGACACCTTTAACATACTAAATATATTTATTCCTTCAGAAACACTGCAAAATGTGGCCAGTCTTGACCTACAAGCAGTAATGAAACCTAAAGTCCCAGGCACATTACATGCCAGCATGCAACAAGGAGAACAGTAAAGACAGGGCCAATATAGGCCAAAGATATTTCCTCAAGAGATTAGGAAATATATTTTGGAGGAAATGAAGGCCAACATGCTTCTCCCTCAGCAGAGCAAATCAATAACATGAATCTAAGTGAAGTGGGATCTAGATTTCCACAAAGTATCTCCTTCTCAGCACCCTTCCTCAGCAGGTTTCTCCATCCTCATTCTCTGCACTGCATTTCTTGACCTGCGCCAAGGCACTAGAGACAGAGGTGGAGTTGTGTTCTTCTGCTCCTGCCTTCTGCAGGCCAAACTATTCTCACTCATCTGAGGGGGGAGGAAGGGAAGAGAAGGGGTCACACTCAAGGTGGCCTCCATTCCCCATCACTAGTAGAGGTTGGTTCAGTGGCTGCTTATTTGGCAATGGGAAGGTCACAGAACCAAAATGCTCCAAGAGGAGCGATCTGTCCATCTCCCTCTCACAGAATTCATGCTCCAGGAACTGCCAGTGGAGCGTTACTTGGTGCCACTCGGTCTCTCCACAGTCCTTGAGGTCCTCTAAGTACGTTCATGCTCCTCTTAGCCAGGACTCTGATTTCACCCCAAAAGTCTTGCCAGTGTCTTCAGTGAGGTACCCAATGACTGAGTAGCATCCGGTCCACTCCTGATTGGCTTGATGTCCCCACTCAGATGTGTCTGAGGAGGGAAAACACACATACAAAAAACCCATGTACTTTTCCTAGGATATGGACATACACAGTACAGTGACTGATGTTTCAGATGCAACCCAGAGAGCCGTCTGATCCTCAGGAGTTCTACTACTTGCTTACATAGGCTGGGTTCATTCTTTTGCATCTGTCCCTTGGGAAGAAGGATTATTTGGAAGCCTACCTGGACAGTAAAGCAGAAAAGCTAAGGACAATTGTCCCTGTATGTGGGAGAGAAGACACCGTTAGCTCAAGTGAACAATGCAGTTTCATGGATTGCTGGCTGATCACTGCATAAACGTGTGTTAAAGTCAGCATGCAAGGGCAGAAAGTAAGTGCTGCTTTGCCTCTAAACTAAAATAATTAATCTATTACTTGTGCGTTCCCTTTGCATTTATTTCCAGGTTGGTTTTATAAGAACACAGGTGAAAAGGTTGATCATTCCAAGTTTTGAATCTGAAATGATTACTTAAGACCAGTAGCAACATGCTGGACATTTCTGAGGTAACAGAAATTTCTTGTGACTCTATGGAGAGAACCAGGAGTGGACTGATGACATACTACCAGGGGCAGTCCATTCTGTTATCTAGTAAGAACTACATAAATTATTCTAGAACCAGGCAGAACTCTTGCATTGGAAGTATACTTACATCTTGATCCTGGTTTCACAGCTGATGAACAACAGGTAGCCTATTTCAGCAGAACACCAGTAAACTGTCTCCAAGACAGACTTTACACTCCCAGCCTTTTCCTGCAATATTGTGCTAATACTGTCTTTCTGGAAATGGTGTGCTTTACATGGTGGAATTACATGTTCTTAATTCCCTGTCCCAGATGTCATGCAAAAAGTATGCCTGCACATGAGCTAGTCCCTGACTCTGAGATCACAACTCTGACTAATCACTAATTGTGCAAAACTCCATGCTGCATCCCACCTTGTAAATGAACTCTCCAGGAATGGGCTAAACCACCACAGTTATGAAAATACTTCTTTTTTCTGGTGATCCTAAGTGGGTTTGAGTCCACGACTGGAAAAAGAATCCTGGGGACAGAACTAGACAGACTGACAAATCATACAGGTCATGCCTCATGTGCATAAACAATATTCATGCAGTATTGTTAGTAAATTCCCATGCTATGTTTGCTCTCTGAAAGCACGTGAATACCAACTTGAAACAGCCACTGCAGCTGGCTCACCTCCTCAGCTGATGGAGAATGGGGGTTGGGAAGTAGGGAAAGCAGAATTCTTGGTGATTATGCCAGGTAATCAGCTACCTAACCAGAGCAAGAGTCCCTCACACATGCCTGTCAAGAACTTCTAGTTCACTAACAAGGTAGGATGAGGAAGGAAAGGCAGAATGATGTGGAAATGCTGGAAGATGGGGGGTGCTGACCAATCAGCAGTTCCATGTCCTGCATTCCCTCTAGGTCTTAGCTGCCAGAGCTAGCACCTTAAATGGTCTGTATCTCCTAGATGTGCTCCCATCCTCCTCCACACCAGAATTCTGGGCACTCATCCAACCCAAAAACTAGTACACACACAAAAACATACCAGAACGCTGCACCTTGGCTGTGACAAAATTCTGGCTAGTCCTACAGCATACAACTGGGTAGCTGAACTACTGCAGATAGTCACCAGCTTGTAATTCTTGGAGAGCATTGGGTCTAGTTGGAAGGGAGGCCCTTCTTTGTCAAATTTGGCACCTGAAGCAACTATAACCATAGATGCCTGGTTCTAGGGAACCTCCTGAAATTTTCTTAAGAGTCTCCACAGCCCTGAGAAAGGGAAATGCCCTAATACAAAGTATTTGGTACCTTTTTTGCCACAGGTCTCATCCAAGTTCTCTTGAAAAAATTAGGTGTGGTAAACCATTCCAAAAAGTCAGCTGCAGCCTTTGACATAGTGACAGGCTGTTCTGGAGTCTTGGAAATGTAAATGGGTGGCTTCCATGAAGTGTTCTAGGTAGGATCACATCCCAGTATAATACAGCTTAGCAACAGCAAAGCTCCACTACCAGGAAATTGCATTTTTCCAGTTTTTGCCAACCAGAAACTGGAGAATTAACTTGCAGACTACTGCATGAAGTGTTTTGCACATACCACTGGGTGTGGTATGGCGTGCTTTAGCAATGAGACATAGGTGCGACACAGGGGACCGTGCTGGAATCCTGCTGTAACACTTTGGGAAGACTGGAGACAGGTTAGTTCACGCTGGTTGGGAGCAGCGGCATGAATCCTGCTTAAAGGGGCAGACCTTGAGTACAACCCAACATCCCAACATACCCTTGTCCAAGCTTCTCCATGAAGCTCCAAAATCACTCCAGAGCAAACTATAGAGGAAACATACACATGAGTAAACATGGATAATTGGACAGCTAGGACTCTGCGTATCCTGTTGGATGCAAGCTAACATTACAGCAAAGACATAACCAAAATCACCTTAAAGTTTTCCAATCTTTCATCACGGTCTGTTTAAGAAAGCCAAGTTCCTGACAGGCTCTGAATTACTGTGCCACAGCCAGACATCCAACTTTTGAGATGCTACAATGCCTGATGTGGACAATTTCAGTAAAGCCTCCAACAGAGCAAGACATGCATCACACTTAAGCCAATACCAGAGACAGTGAGCATCTCTCAGACACTGATTTCTTTTCAACTCACTTGCTCTTCCTGCTGGGGAACTCTGGAGAGCTGGGACTGGATGATCCGTCAGACTTCAGGTCAAAGAAAGTTCCTGGACTGTCCAACACCCTCTGTATCCTCTCTGTGTTGTCTCTGCTGGGAGAAAAGAGAAACCAGCTATACCCCAGGGCCAGAGTTATCTACCATCTATTCTAACACTCCCACAAGACACAGTACAAAGCTGTATCTCCTATATACACATAATAGGGAAGCAAAGAGTTGTGCTGAAAAGGGCAGACCCCTTAGATGTGACATGCGACACCTAGAAATGGCCAACTTTAAGCTCCTTTCAAATTGATATAAAAGCCTGAATTAATTTCAGTATTCACCTTTAATTTTTCAACTTTTTCTTCTATCCTCCCCATTTCACTGGTCTTAAGCTATAGGATTTAATAGAGAGTGTAAATAGGATGGTTACAAAAGTGTTATTGCTACTAGGACTTGTCAAGATACCTCTGAAGAAAGTTGTCTGTGTGAGTAACTGAAATGAGAGGTATGTATAATTAAGGAAAGGAAAACTAAGGGATTTTGGGGGGTTTTTTAAGGATTCAGTGATGGAGTTCGTCACAAAGTTCTTCCTCTGCTTTCTTGGTCAGTTGATCCTACCTGTGCCCCATAAATCAGAGTTTCTGATATCCTCACTTACACTAATACAATTGTTTGTGAGACAGGAAATTATCCTGACAAAAAGTAATTCCATTATTAAAACAACCCCGAAACTCCTACGACACACTAACAAGAGGGATGGACTGGGTCAGCTCTACCAGCAAAGCCTGCATATCATTAAGTTACAGCTTCGGGGTGAAGTCAGGTGACACTCTGAGCTCACTGTTCCCAGAAAGAGAGCATGCTCCAGCCTCCTTCATTCTTGCTGAGTGCACTTTCCACCAGTCCTGGTACCCATCAGACTTCTCCGTGAGCCAGTTCGTGGCAGAACCTGGCAGACAATTAATCCAGTGAAAGAAAGTTGATACTTTTTCTATTTGATTAATGGGCTGAATCAGTTCCATGAAAGGCCCACTAGGGACCTGAGCAAACATCACAAGGAATAGTCAGGACTGGGTAGCTGAAAGGGACAGAGGGGAAGTATCACATCTGCTTTCAATAACAATGAACTGTTAGAGCAGTTGCTAGTGAAACTGCACCTTCAAGAATGATCCAAAAAGTCTTTCAGAAAATACAAGCTAAGGCTCCCTGTTCCTCATCTCTAAGTTTACAAGTAAGCAAAAGGAAAGCTAAATAAGCCAATTAATCAATCAGATCCCTCCAAGCAAAGAGCAGGAGAAAAGAAAAGATAATAAATCCAGGGGTCTTCCTTGTAGTAGGAAAGTTTTACAGATGCTTCAAGTGGATAGAAAAGGTTGTCGTACACAAAATAATGGATTGAGGGACACAGCTGCCTAAGCTACAAAAGTATTTAAAGCAGTGAGGAGCTGTGGCTACTGTGTTGGCTTAGACTGTTACAGGGCAGTTGTCCCCGAAGATTTACTTTTTCTCAAAAAGAGTTATATTCTATTTTTATTCAGATTAGGTCATAGGCACCTCATTAAGAAAGAAGGGAAAATGCAGTCATTTCCTCCTAAAATACCTAGTTTCCACATTAGAGATGGCTTTCCCCCTTTTGCACCCAGTCGTTAAGCTGTTTCCTGGAATTCCTACAACTGAGAAAACTGCATATTAGATGCAGAGCTTCATGTGACTTTTGAGACTCATATAATCTTAAAAAGGTGTCCCAGCTAGAGCTGAGAGAATTTTATAATTTAAGTAAATAATCTCTCATGACCAGTAGACAATTTTTGAATGGTTATAATTCTGTCAAATATGCCAAATCACTCCTTGAAGCTGTGTATTATCCATTCATTGTAATTATTTCTCAGATGATCTAACTTAAACACTAGTCATTTTGATTTAAAGCTTTTTTAAAAAAATCCTTTAAGTCACCAGAAGTTTTGCCTATTTGAGTATTTTAACATGAAAGCAAACAAACAACAAGCATCCCCTTCCCAAATACCAGCCTTTCATCTCACTCTCTACTAAAAGTGGTGAGTACAGAACAGGAAACTCGAGAGTCCTGGATCATACTGCACAATATTTAAGAGTGATCTTATAATGTTCCTCCACCCGCTTCCTCCATTCTTCCTTAAATACTGATTCTCTACAATCCCAAACATCCTCTTTTAATTTTGTCTGTTTCTGTTATTTGTCCATTTTTCCATCAGTTGATAATCAGTCCCTTTTCTTCCCATTCCAACCATTTCCATTTCAATTCTCATTCCTGATGGCTCCCTTTCTGCCTGTATGTGCTTTTCTATGTTCCTTTTCTCAACTCTTATTGTTTTTTTTACCCTCTTTGTCTCATCTTCCCACAGCTCATACCTCTTTTCCTCCTGTATGTTTTCAATGCCAATGGCACTACTCCGTCGCCCGTGGAAGCGGCTGGCTCGAGTACGTGATGGGCTCCTACCAGGCAAGGCAAAAGACTAGAAAAAAGGAAAGCGTGACAGAAAGGAGAGGAACAAGACAGGAAAAGCTGTGGAGAACTGAAAGCATAGGAGAAGAGTTTGCAGCGTGGATCCAGATCCTCTCCTCTACTGCCATACAAGAGCTCAGCTCCACCTGTGCAAGGAGTACTTTCTGTCAGCGAGCAAGGGCAGCCAGGGCTTACAAAGGTGGTGTGAAAAAGGGACAGAGATATAAAGAAAGAAAGACAGAATACAGCCAGTATGCAGAGAAACAGGCTTGGGAAGGGAGATATCCCCATACGGTGAGAGGAGAGGCAGAACCAGAAAGGAAAAGAAAACCAGAAGTTAAAGGAGCAAAGGAGGCAGCAAACCCAAGTCATTAGTTCGCTGTGACTTTGTTGTATTGACATGAAGAATGCATACAACCACGTAAACTGTCACCAAGAAATCTTCACACTGAAGGGCACCTTCTTGGCTTACTCAGAGATGGCTTTTGTAGTTTGCCTGTATTGACATCACCAGTGCAGAGACCACAACGAGCTGGATGCAATTTGGCCAAGGTAACCATATTTTCAATATCAGAAACATGGATCCTTCTCTGGAAAGATTTGCCATAGATTTTTAATTCATTGGTCACATATGTTTAGTATCCCTATCAAATAAGAAAGGCTTTGATAGTGACTAGAAATATTCATTCTTTTTCTCACCCCAAACTTTATTACTTCTGCTGTTTGTTCCCAACATGCGAATTCTATTTACAGCAAAACAGCACCCTGAATATCTTGTGCACCTGTTTGTATTACAGAAAATAGTCTGATTGGTGAAATTGAAGAAAATGAAACAGTTCTAGTGTCCTTATGTTGTTAGCTCTTGCCATATGACAATACAGTACCATTCCAGCCAAACCACAGTGCATGCATTTTTTAACACATGGCACCATACAGGATCTAATCCAGGACAGCAGAGGTAGATGTCTGATGCAGAATCATGTTTGGCTTTCTTCTCCCAGTCTGCATCAATCTCAGCTCTAGTTTACACACGAACTGGGGCTAGAGATGGGCACAGACAAAACAGACTGCAACACATGCTGTCACCACTTGTGAAATGGGATGATACAACAAAAAGATTCACAGTGGGACAAGAGGACAAACTAATAGGGAAAGGAAATGTATGAGTGGTTCCAAAGGTATGCCGGGTTCTCTTCTTACAGCCCACCCGAATACCTTACCGCAGCAATGGCCTTAGGGCCCTCGGCGACACTCTGGCTGAGGGCAAGGCCAGCTGTAGCTGGGCGGCTGGGCAGGGTGGCTGGCTGCTGCTTTCTCATGGATATCCCCATGGTATCCAGGCTCTGGCTGCGGCCTCTGATCACCCGCTGAACAGGAGGGAGGCAGGGAAACAGACAAACACAGATATACACATATAGACATGCACACGGTAGGGTAGTATGAGAAGCACCACAGATTGAGTGGGAAGTTGTGACAGACCAACACCAGAACCACACAGATCCTAACTCCTAGAAGGCAGCACCTTAGATACTGCCCAGTTTTGGTCTTGGCTGATTCATGGAGCTCTGGGAAGAGCTCTTCCTCAAGTATATTCTCTAGTTTCACTTCCCTTCTCCTATCGCAATGAATAGAGATTTCCTACTAGTATCCCAGCACACTGGATAAACCAGCATCACCTGGAGCAGTCCTATCCAGTACAGGCTATAAAACACAAAATTAAACTCCTGTTCAAGGCTGTAAGGCTCAGTCTCATATAAACTTGAGTTCTGGTTTCAAGGGGAAAGCAGCCATATCAAAATCTGCAGCATTTGAAAAAGCCATTTTCTGACTTAACTCAGCCTTTTCCAGCCTTTTACAAATCTCATCTGTGTACCTGACATGCAATTCATAGCATCTGCCAGAAGTGATAAAAGGACATTTTGGGAGAATTAGTGTAAGACATGGATGGGTTAAAATTCATGGTTAGCAGCAAAGGCAGTTTGTATGTAAAAATACACCTCATCAAAGCATCCCAGACCTGACCAAAGCTATGCACACAGCTACCAAACCTATTTGTGAACAGGTTAGTTTTCCACACCTTAATAACTCTAATTGAGCCACCATACAAAGCCATAAAGTCATCTGAAGAAATGCTACTTACAACACATCTCCCTTTCCAGACAGATAATTTATTATATAAAACAAGTGTCAAGGCACTTCCCACAGAAGTGGGAAAGGGCAAGCAGATAGGAAAGGAGATATAAGATTCTCTCTACATAACCAGTTCAAAACTCAGTTCGCCCATTCATACGAAAACTTTGCTTTCTCATATCAATCATCTTGATCACTTTTAAAAGCAAGTTCTGTCACCTAGTTTATTAAAAATTCAACAATAAAACCCCCCAAACATGCCATTTACACTGAATAAGGTCAATTAACTCTGGCTTTTAGAGGGTAAGTAAAGCATCACAGTTTTTCTAGACAGTACACTCACAGATAGGTTAGAAACTCTTGCAGTGCTCCTGCAATTCTTTCAGTCACAATGAAACTGAATTGAAAGAGATCTGCCATAGGAACTGAAAGCCCCTTGCTCCTAGTTATTACAATTCCTCTTGCAAACACTGACTCCTTTTTCTGTAAGTCATGGAATAAAACCACATCTGACACTTGACACCAGCACGACGCATAAAGTGTTTGACTTCTAAGGGCCAGTATGGAATTCTGGACCACACTGTAGGTCTGTAGAAAGGCTCACCTTGAAGTTCTCGAGGAAGCCCCCACTGCCATTCTCTATCTTGTCATCCTCCCCGACAGGTAATCCCATCATGCTGCGGCTGCGAAGCTGCAGCTCCTCAAAAAGGCTCTCCAAGAGGGCACTCCGTGTTCTTTCCTGCATCAACATTGGGAATGAGAACAGCTTTTCTTGGGAGGGGAGAGATTATTTTTCCTGTTTTCTCAATATCTCACATCCTTCTTAAAAAAACCCCAACAAACAAAAAACCCCAAAAGACTAACAACAACAACAACAACAAAAACCCATGAAAATTACNTAACAACAACAACAACAACAACAACCCATGAAAATTATTTTAAACAGTATGAAGTGGTTTTAACCGCATAGTTACAGAATATATTGCAGTAACACCCAGCCCTTTTAAACTCTTTCTAAAGAAAGTCATAAAGGACACTTCTTTACAGCTGATGAAACAGAGACATGTTTTTTCCTAGATCAGGCAGCAGGGTCTGGAACAGAATTTTGGTACCTTGAACCAAAAATCAGTAATATCAGCATGTATCCTGTAGCATAATACTGAATTTCAGCTAATACAGAATTTCCTCCAGCAAAATATATGCATCATATTCCCATCCTTACTTGAGGACTAGGTCTTTATATTAAAATATATCTCTTCATATTCTATCACACCTGCTAAGAAATACAAAGGAAATATCCCACAACAGAGTATAATCACATTTCATCTTCCTTTCTGAAGCAACACAAAATTAGAAGTCAGAAATTTTACTTCATTTTCTTTATCTGATAATAATATATTTATTATATATACATAATTATAATTTTTAATGGAAGCAGCCAGGTAATAGACCCACCTCTAATTTAGCAAATTTCTCAGCTCGATAGCAGCTGTACTCAGCATTGATGAGCTTGACCAGAAGGAATTCACGAAACTCTGCACTCTACAAGATAAGATGAAGACTAAACTAAACTGGAGATGAAAACACTAAAAAAAGCATCACATTATAAAAGCTCTTCTTACTACTCTTTGGACCTCCAAAGTCCTCTAGCCAGACTGACAATACCAACTCAGAACACAAGAGTGTGCAGCACATCCCCTGCCAACTAACACTGGACCAGAGAAACAAACCTTTTTAAATATGGCTGGATTTGGCAGAGGTGGTCCAAAGAAGGGGACATCATCTCGGGCTGTGACTGAAACCTGAAATAATATAAGGAGAAAAAAATGAGTATCAGAACACGAGTGAGACCATCAAACTACGCTGATAGATCTGATTCCTCCTAAGTAATGTACCTATACAAAAGAGATGTAATATAGTGTCCTGTGCATCCCTCTGCTCCTGAATTCAGTGGATGGATGTGACCATTTATCTCCCAGAAATTCAGTCAGCTAGATGTGCACACAGTAAGAGCAATAAAAAAAGCTGAACTGACTGTTCTTTTTAAAATTATTTTTAACAATAACTAGTATAACCAGTGCATTTATAGGAATAAAAAAATGCTCCTATTCAGCTTGCAAGATTAACCTCCACTAGAAGAACCTTTGTCAATGTGGTTGTACTGACCTATTTGTTTTCACAGAGAATCCTTGGTGGAGATATGCTGCACACTGAGGGGAGTATCTCAGCGCCTCTGCCTCTCTGAGTCATAGGTGGTCAACATGCAAGAGCATTCTCCCAGTAAGAGACAGGTTTCATTTGTTTTATTTTTAGCATGCTCCTACCTGACATACCAATGTCTAAAGAAATAACTGTAATGCAGGCCAGTTTTTACAGAGTCGCTCGCTTCTTCACAGCACTTACCTATAATTATATGTAGCTATCTTAACAAATACATGCAGTACTTCACAATATTTCACAGGTTTTTTTTTTGTCATGTTTGAGATGAAACAAGTCCATTATCTGTCGTTTCATACAAGAGGGAACAATGTCATAACAACCACAACTGCCCCAAAATAACAACAAATAAATGTCACAGAGCCACTGAAAGGTGTGAGTTTAATGAGAGGAAGAAGGAAATGGGCTCTTGATTTAATTCAGATTTCTCACATTTTAGGCCACCTCCCCTAATTACAAAGCCTCCATCTCTCTCCTAATAGATATCCGCCAGTTACAATCCTGCTTTGCATTTTTAATTTTCTGATCGCAAAAATTGATTCTGTGAAATAAATTCCATTAATATTCCAATTTAACAGTAAGCACTAAAGCTTAAGTAAACGGAACAAGAGATGGCAAAGAAATCTTCCAAATGGCAGTCTTTTGTGTACTACAATGCTCTCAAGGCAGCAGCAGTCAAAGCCCCTTCGTACAGAAAACTCTGCATTGGCTCTAGGGTGATTACTGGGACGATTTCTTCTTCATAGAATGAAGCAGCCCTATTACACTAATAAAAAAAAATGGTACTGCAGACAGGCAAAGATGAAAACAATGGCAGGAAGACACAAAACAAATAGCAAGCTTTCCCAGCTCTTTCCTTGTCATTAAAATGCCCAGTGAATTTTTGTGCCCTACAAAACAGAGACCAAGAGGAGAACTGGAATCCCATGGCCTGATCAACACAAGGCTTTCACTACAAACCAGCTGCACAAAGCACAGGGAACAAGGGAAGGTGGTTGCTCCACCACCAACACCCTCTTGGTGGAAGAGGAGATGGGGATCCTGTCCTAATTTTGATATTCTTGGTGTTCCTGTAGACCTCCAAGGCGTAAGGACACATCATCACCCAATCAAAATCCCTACATAATACAACACATAGCACTCAGCTTAAAATGTTCCTACAATGGAAAATCCATCACAAACGCAAGTTTCTTTGTATTTTCTGCTCTCTAAGCATGACTGAAAGTCGAACATAAAGTTATATAGACACCCATACAGAGTCACGTCAGAGAGAGAACAAGTTGTGTCTAAGGGCTACAGATAATTAATTTGGGCTCTAGCAGGGCTTCTTTCAGCTGGAGGGCCCCAGCAGGTAACACTTCCTTGCCAGATGGGCATCAGTTCTGGAATCCCCAGAAGCAGGTGTAGCTGGCTTGGGTTCCATAGTTAGGTCAACCAGCTGTATCTGACCTGCAGCCTCAGGCAGTGCAAGCTGCAAGCACTGTGCTGTGCAGCACGGGCAATGCAGACATGAATTTTACTGACTTACACAATATAAGCCAGACAACCCCCGAAGTGGGATCAATTGTGCTTCGAGCTCCTCGATGTAAACAAAATTTTTTATCTGAATTCTTTCTGCTTCAGTTCCAAAGCTTTAAGCTTCAGAAATTCACTGGCTACTTTGAAAAGCATACAACTACACTCTGCTTTCAGTTGTAGATACTCAAGAAATCAGGACGACATCTGGCTGAACCTGCACCTCTCCCAAAGGCCCAAGAACCAGTTTCCACTTCAAGGATCAAAATAGGTACAGGTTAATCTATTGATCCTGGTTACCTTGTAGAGAGTGTCCCCAGTGGCGCTATGAGTGAGCTGAACTACCACATAAGCATGTAGGAAATTAGAAGCAATCATATCAGGGACAAAAGGTGTGCTTTCATCCTGGAAAATTATAGCTACAATGTCATTCCCAATGTGACGCTTCCGCTGAAGCTGGAAAGAAATAACAAAGAGAGAAGGCAGGTGAAAAAGAGCAGAATAGTATGATGGGACCTCAAACACCAGTCTGCCTAACACCTCAAACCCATCTGTTCACCAAACCCCTCATCACTACTTTTGCCATTGCTCCAGCTGTAATTCCAAACACTACACAGTTAATCATTCTCCCCTTATGCAGTCCTTCTTCAAACACCCCTCCTCTCCCAGCCACGCCGCTGTAATCCTTACTCCTCCTTCTGATACCTGCTGGGAATCTCCCTCTGTGAAGGGCAGCTTTGTGGACACGTGAAACATGATCTCCTTCCCCCGGAAATTTGTATAGACTGACTCGGTGCCTGTTTGACCTCTGGTAACATCCAAGCCTCCCCGGAACCTGAGCAAAGCCACGCCACGCCATAGGTCAGGCAGCACAGAAATGAGAGAGCAGAGATGACAGACAGTATCAGTAACAGCAGTACATCAGCACTATCAAAGGTAATTTTTAGGAAATCAGTGATAGTGAGGCACCAAATCTTCCCCAAACCAATGCACTGACTGAAGCTGCACCCTGTTTGTGCTGGTGAACGTATCAGCTTGCTAAAAGCCATGAAGCTAAACCAGGGATCCTCAAAGCAGATACTTTCTTTGGCATTCTTCTGAGAATCACGCTCCCTATCTTAGCACTACAGAAGGGATGGGCTGCCCCACAGAAAGAGCCTGAAACAATACTGCCCCATACCACCGCGAAACAAACTTGTATTTGCACCACCAAATAAAATTATTCTTTGCTGATACTGTGGGTCAGATTGAGATACCAGGAGACCTTTAAATCAAAATACCAGCAGAGACCTAAGCTCCAACTAGTTCCCAGACACGATGACTGACAAAAGCATCCGGGGCTTCTTCAGCTGCACTGGGATGCAGACAACACAGCACTTGTCTGGAAGCTGGGCTCTAACAGAGTCACAGCTTCCGAACACATGATGTTCCACAACTTAAAATGGCTTTCCAGCTGCACTGGGTACGCACCCACGGAAATCCTGCAGCTGAATCTTGTCACCAAGGAAATCCAGGAACTCCAGGAAACCCTGACTCTCTACTGTGTTACTGAAGACTTCTTCTTCAGTTGTCTACAGAAGGAAAGCAGAAGTAATAAGAAGCACAAGGAGTACAAAGAACAGGCAGTAATTTCTGTAGACAGTTCAACCAACAAACATCTCTGCTTGAACACATTTCTGATCTGGGCCACCCATGGTGCTGGGGTCCTCTGCCTCAGCCCCAGGCTGCCATGAGGGTTAGAGTTAGGCTTCAGAGATCCACAAAGCCTGCAGCTCCAGGGACACTGGGGGTGAAGAGGCATGTCAAGGGAAGCACAGCACTGGACCAACATCACTGCCTCCACAACCTTCACCTGGCCCAGCAATGATGCTGGGGACTTCCACCTCAGCCCCAAGCTGTCATTAGGGTTAGAGTTCGGGTTTAGAGATCCACAAAGCCTATACTGCCAGAGACACTGCGGGTGGAAGAGGCATGCCAAGGGAACCACGGCACTGCACAAACACTGCTGCCTCCACACCACTGCTTCTAGACAGTGCAGACCTTGCTATTACATTCTTTAAGTTAAGAAAACTGACTCTTTGCATATTGCCTCAAGTACCATGGAATCTGATGGATCTTACCTGTCCAGGTTTCTGGTAGATGACCCCAAATTTGAAGTTATTGCTTATGACGTGTTCATCAAATGCAACAATAAGCTGTGAGGCCTGAGGTAATGAAAACGGAAATTATCAACTGTATGTCATTAGACAGATCTTGATGGAAAAGTGATACACAGACATATCAGAACACGGTACCTTGGGATAGAGGACAGGAAAGAAGCGTTCAACATTCACATCCTCACACAGTAGCTGTTGAGTGAGAGAGACAGGGAAACAGAAGTGTGATTATCATGTGCCCTGGCTTGCTGCAGGCATGAGAGTGTAGGCACTGTTTATGATTATCTGACAGGAGCCCCTTCAGGCAAAAATTCTGAGGTAAAATTAGAAGAGAAAGAGGAGAAGGTAAATGGAAGGGTAAAAGGGAACTATATGACAGTTCTACTGGGGAATAGTAGAAAAAGAGGGAAATGGGAGGACAGAGGTAAAAATAACTTGAAGAATGAGGCCTTAAGACAAACAGGCAAGCATGAATCTCACCTTTGCCATCTGAACAGCATTGGGAAACTCATTCAGACAGGAAATGGGAATTAGATCATGTTTGGTGCCAGTACGAGTCCTGACACAAAACAAAAAAGGCATTAGAGGCATGGCTGAAGGAAGACACAAGCAACACTGGCTCTTTAAAGAAAGAGTAGCCATTTCTTCAGAGTATTGTTAAAGCAGTTATTTCCAGAGGGTTAATTTTAACCCTGGTGCATAGAATCACTGGAAAAGCAAGGTATTTTCACTTCTTACTGCCCATCACTTGTTGTGGTGAGCAGAGGAAGACAAAACAGGAGCCCTTAGTCTCTTTGCTCCTTTGCACTCTTGTCTGCCTTGAAGTATTTTGCTTTCCCCCACACTCCATTTTCTTTTACAGAAATCTAAACATCAAAATACAATTCATGGGCACAGAATAATAAGGGATCCCCATGACCACTGAGGGCTTGAAAGATTGTTAAAACGTCTATTAGAAACAGCCTAGGAAAGCAGATCTGTGCGAAGTAAAGGTAGAAACTGGTGTAGCATTGTTTCAGAAAGCTGACAGAGGAAAGCTGCCTTCCTCTTTATATGTGTATTTAAGGAGAGATATCTTTCTAGGGAAGAAGAAATATTGGGCTGTCAAAAACCTCTTCAAACCATTATAAACAAGCTATTGAGCAAAAAGTACTGCATATAATAAAACATCTTAATAGAGGAATAACTTCCCTTTTGTTCTTCCCTGGTCTCTTCCACATCGGAAGACAAACATTCCCAGGCACAGCTCACAAACAGGCTCTCTCTTTATTCACAGATTATTGTTGGCAGTCTGGAGCATTCTCTGCAGACACTGGAGGAAACCCACCAATGATTTTCTTGTAGCTCATTCCTATGCAACCATTTTTTCTCTGAGTCCTGGACAAATCCTTGTCAGCAGCAACTGTAGGTCATATGGTTCAAGTAGTAAATTGCCTACTAGGAGTGCACACAGCCCATAGTGTGGTAAAAAGCTTCTCTGCATCAGCCTCTCACCTATGCAAGACCCTTCTCTGTTCTTCTTCTAGTTTCAGCAGCTCTCTCTAGGTAATGTCTCTTCACAACCCTCTCTAAGGGTTATGGCTTCATAGACTGTCCTGGTAATCTAGGGAATGTCCTAGATCACCTTCAATGGAGCATTAGTCTCAAGTACAAAGCCTGGGCTAGGCTGTCCTCCCTTAGGGAATCCACATTCTCCTAGACAGTACTCACATGTCTCTAAGTAGACAGAATAAACAGAAAAACTTTCCATTTCAGGGAAGAACAAGTATTTTTCACACAGGTAGTACAAAGACACACCTGTAAGCACCACACCAGCTTCCTTAAGGAAACTGCTGAGAGCAACTTAAGAGAAGAAGGCAAGAAAAGAAAAGGCTCAGAGGTTTTTTTGCAGTTTCTTTTCTCTCCAGAAGAAAGACATGAAATTCACACCCACACCTATGCAGAGGAAGCACCAGGGTTCAAGAGTCACAGCACAGTAACACACACTTCAACAGGCAGTGTTACCTCAGCAACAGGCGTAGATTTTCCTGTTTCTCGATCTGTTCATACTTCACAGAAAGTACCAGGTAGCCCAAGGACATGTCACTGGAGTAAAAGTTCTGGTGCTCCTGCAAACAGGAAACCAAAACGCATTATTCCCAACACACTTCCTGGAGAAGTTTACCAGGCTGTTTTTTCTGCATACAACCTGTCACTCAAGATTAGCTAATTTTTAATTTAACTAGCAGTAGCACGCTTCAAGATGTGCGTATGTTGTCTTCCAGCCCACCTGAGCATCAGTGCATGAGCATATCAGTCAAAGCGCATCTGGTCAGTTCAGTTTCCCATCACCTGCCCAACATCAGAATGGCTCCTGAGAAGGAATAGTACTATAACATTCAGCAATACGTTTTGAAGAAATTGAGTTTCTTGTAAATAAAATCATATCTTTCATCAACTTTCCCTGTATCCATTCAGATTCTGCATGACTAAGCAGTGTCATCCACACATTCAACTGGATGTGGTTGTGGGAATTTTCTATCTAAAGAGCAGTGGCAGGATCATTATGGTAAATAGTTGACCTCCAAGAGTGCTCACATCTCAGGAAGGGAATGGCCACTAAGCAAAGAGGTTTTGCAGATGAAGGCTGTTCTCAACAGTGCCACTAACGCTGCCTGAGCTTTAGTGGAGTGTGCCTGGAACAGAGTCATTCAGTCAAACAATGAAACATACTGCAAACATTTTCACAGTCTCTATACATAAGTGGCTGGGGCCATACACTTCTCCTGGGTATACAGCCCTTTTCCAGTGGCCTAGGTATAGCAAAGTATATTTTATATATTGCTATATCATATATATTGCCATATAATCTCTAACCTCAAAAGTTTAAAGCCTTTTGACACAGGATGCGAATGGAAACCTCCAGCACAATGAAAATAGTATTTAGGTGAAATCGTGCAGAAATGCCTCGATCACTCCCATCATCCTAGTGGAAAAGCATTCTCATGCATGACAAAGAAGTGGGACAGTAAGTTGTATTCAGTTGTACAGTCAAAACTTGCACGATTTGGAATGTCTTCTGTGAAAGGAATACTCCAGGCACAATAAATTAGTGAAGAACTCAGTGGGAGCAAAGCGTAATGTGATTAAAAATTGTTGCTAGTCTGTGAGTTCCTTCCTCAGTCTTTTGCCTAGAATATATAGAATATATATATATATGCCTAGAAGGTCTGCTCTGGCTCTGATGGATTGCAACCTCTCTCAACACATTGGTATGGTTGTCTTTTTTTGTCTACATTTTTTTGTATTAGTCATAGTTCTGACTCACTGTCAGAAATAAAGACACATCTAGTGAAATACTCTGATATCTATGTGGACACAGCCAACCTGAAGCTAACAGACATAAACAAATCCTCTCTTTGAAATAAAAAATAGGAATAAGTAAGACTACAGTCACTACCCTAAACCAAAACGTGAAGATGTAGCTATCTAACTTTTTTTAAGTATTAAAGGTGTCATTGCCCTCACCTCCTCTTTGAGACAGAAAAAACCCAACACCCAGAACTGCCCTGTTACTGACTTACGGGCAAAAGGTCCCATGGCTGATCAAATGAGACAGTCTGAAAAAGGTAAGGTCTAAGAGCAGCCAAGAGGCAAACAGAATAATATGGCCTCTGGCTGCAGTGTTCAAATCACAGAAGTCCAGTGTGATCTGTCACACTTGTCAATGATAGTACATGGGAAGAAAAGTTGAAACCAAAGGAAGCCACAAAGGACAGTTTATTTCTCCTGACAATGACTTTCAGGATACTAATGGATTTTTGAGATGTGAACAAGAATCAGGTGCAGTAAGTCACTGTGACCAAGGGCAGAAAGACAGAGCAGCTGAGGAACAGACAGATTCAAGGAGCAAAGCAAGACCATGTTCCAAGGTCAGCTGAAGTCTAGAATCCAAATCCACAAACCAAAGAAGTGAAATGCCAGGCTGGATGACCAAGACAGACAGTTAAGGAGAAAGATGGCACAATGCCAGCAAAAATCAGAACTAGAAGGCAAAGCAAAAGAAGGAGCCACAGCCTGAGGTTAGCTGCAGCCAAAAGAAGCACTGAGTGGCAAAGACCAGAAATCAAGATGCCTTTTGAAGAGCCTTCAAAGCCAGATCCCAGCAGATCCAATACAGGGGGATCTCAGTTGCTTCGGAGACTGGGCTATCAGCTCTGCAGCTGACATAGCCAGGCAGAGATGCCTGGGTGCAATCCCCACAGGGGAATGGGCACCAGAATTAGTGGAGGTCTTAAAAGAACTGAATATTTGTCAAAGCCATTCGGGATATGTAGCTTGATCCTGAATGTAAGCCTGGGGTTTGAACTGAGATCTGAGCAATCATATGTATGAATAAACCTACAACTTACTCCTTATGATTCTCTTTCTCTGTAACAACACACAGGCAACAGAAGTCAGACTGGGATTCCTTCAGTGGACAGCAGCCTTTATTGTTAGCTGTCCTGAAGTTAGAGAGGAACCATCAAAAGTCTTTACAGTTGATACCGAAGACTGCAAGTCAGTGATGACAAGATACCCTGGAGCTGAGATGACCTATGTATTAAGCACAAATTTGTTCAGCCACAGAAGCAGTTTGTAACATTTAATATAGTCTGAAAGGTAGTTCTGGATTTCAAATAGATCTCTGGAAAAAGAATTAAATATCTTCCATGGGCCAAGGGAAAAGACTAACAGAACACACAAGGAATGCTGACAGTTTGCCTGAGAAGTTATAAAGCTAGTAAGACATCTGCCATCTGCAGCAACTTTAACCAGCACAAAGAAAGGACAGCAAAAAGGGGAAATATATGATCACATATGAATGCATAGCAAGAAAGCTTCTCTCATCAGAACTGAGAGCTTCAAGTGCTTGTGAAACTGCACCCTAACTTCATTTGACTGGCAGTTCCACTGCCAGAATCCTTCCTGCCTTCAGGCTACTTCTCTTTATTACAGCCTTGAAAAACAACATAGACATTGAATAATTCCCACAGTGTAAGACATAAGGTTTACAGCCTTCTTCCTAAAGGCTAAATAAATCTTACTGTGTAATCGTCATATAAAATACAGATCATGAGGCAAAGAAAAGGAACTGACCTATGGCTTGAATGTTCTAGCACCTTTTTTGGTGGTTGTTTTATGGGGTCTGCTGTAAGATGTTCTGTAAAAAGTACCAAAGAATTGTCCAAGTCTGAGCGATCTACATATGCACACCCACAACACAGACATGCATATTAAATTTGTGGTACCACACAATACTTTGTTCTCCCATCTTGCTGAAAGGATATTCCCTAAACCATTGGCTATGCCTCCCCCACCACATGATGCTTTCAGACTCTTCTTCAGCTAAGAACTGTTTGCCATTATTCAAAGCATGAAAGAGACCTTTCCTGACATTGCTGAAATAACTTTCCCATGTTACCAACAAGAAAAAGACCCAACATAGACAGCATCAAAATCACTGGTATCACTAACTTTGCACTGAAGAAACACTCTTCTAGTGGAAAAGCTCTGAGCTCTCTCCTTAACTAAGCTTGTAAACCATGGGTAAAGTTTTCTAGCCATGCGTAGAGTTTTCTGTGACATAAAAGTCCTGTTCACCTTGTTCTTTTCTGACACTGGCTTGCTCAAAAATTTGCACGTATAGTTGAACATGGACACACATTCATGTCAGTTAAGGCAAAGAATAAAACGCTGGACACGAGAAAAGAAGTCTATAGTAGAGAGTTTTTCTGTAATACTGAGGCACTGATGGTTGGGCACTTTGCAAATGCAAAGCCCAACGATACAGGAAACCCTGGACCTCACTTGGAAGGAACAATGATGATATGACCTTGCTTAAGCAGGAGTATGGACAAGATGAGCCCCAGAGATCCCTTCCAACCTCAACTGTTCTGTCATATGAGGTCAGCAGTGAATCCTACAATTGGACTGAAAAAATCATATCCAAATTTGCCTCTCATCCTATCTGGCTCTGGAAGCCTTCAAGCACAACCCTAAATTTACCATGACAGAAAAATAATCACAGTTGGCATACTGAAAGCTTCCAGAAGGTTACAGGATAAATGTCCATTAACAGATTGCACAGCAGATCTGTCAGTCTTGAGGGGAAGCCTCCAGGAAGGCTTCCCTTTTTTTCCTAATTATTTATAAATCATATTAATATAATTTTCCAGTGTTGTGGAACAAGATTCACTACAGAAGATCATTCTGACAAGCCCAACTACTACAGAACACGTCCCCAGCACTGTGCAAAGCACCACCTACTCCTGGTTTTGAACTTATTCAGCAGTCACTGAGGGAGATCACTGAATAAGATGCAGTGTGAGCACACTCTCCAGGCTTTCTTATCTCCTTATGCCATGAACCAAATCACAGAAAAGATCATGGGTTTTTCTCACTTGTTCTTTATGGCTAATACCATCCTGAGATTCAGTCTGGTAATCAACCAATTCCCTAAACAGGCCCACCCAGATGGACCTTAATGGCTGGCCAGCAGACATTCACTTTATGAGGCCTAACTCTGTTTCCTTATGTGTTAAACTGGAATTTTTAAAGTCATGGAACATTTAGCAGCAAACTCACTTAAATCAACAACTATAAAACACATGGCCCAGTTTCACCATATATATTCTGTGATGACCATACACTGAGAGAAACGGACTGCTCTGATTCCTACTGAGGAGCTTGCTCTGTCAGTGCTGAAGTCCTCTCTAAAAATAATACCAATTCCACTTCCAATACTATTACAGTTTTGTCCACTTGTTATCCCAAGGTGAGTATCTGTAGCGGAGCCTCGAAAGACCTTCTTAACTAACTAAAAGCATTTCCTGTGCAGATCTTTCTATTAATGCACAGGATGATGCACATTTCACAAGGGGACATGACCAATTTAAAACACTACAGACCATATCATAGTATGTACCTCATTTACATCAGTTCAAGGCATCATAAGGAACTGAAATGCAGCAGCAGTGCAGACATTTTTAAGTCCACCAAAAAAAGCCTGAGAAACATTTCAGCCTTGTGGCTGGGTGGGCAAAGAAGGCTCTGAAGGTCACCCTTACCTTTCCCAGAAAATGTTTGCGGTACAGCCTGGCTGTAGGGTCACTTTCCAGTTTCACTTTACCACTCCAGGAAAAGGGTACATCAGACAGAGTTGGACTCAAACTGGAGAGGTTGTGGCTGGTCCCTTCAATCCAGTAGCCCCCAAACTGGGGTAGGATAATGAGAGGATATGGCCACCCTTTCTGTAATACCTATTCAGAAGGATAAAGAACATTAAAACTGACGGGCCTATAAGCTGGGAGGCCAATAAGCTGAAAAACCAATGAAGTCCAAGGGCAAACAGAGAAGAGAGCAGTACTAGCTCACCTCATGGATGCTGGGGTAAGGAATATACTCCTCTTCTGTCTGAAATCAGATCAGGCCATTAGTAAAAACATATGACATCTTTTAAAGTATTATGCTCTCATTACTGTGCAAGCTGTACCCTCAGCTTCCATTCTGCCCCAGGTCATCCTTAGAGTTTTACTTTAGGGCTTAAGGTTAGACTCCATTTCCAAGGTCTCAGTATTACAATAAAAACTTTGAGAACAATAAATTTAGGAGTCAGATTTTACCCACCCTCGTCCTTGAAACTAAATGGAATACAGGCAAGCAAAATGAGGAAGTAGCCAAACTATCAGCAAACTGGCTGTGGGTAGGAGTGGCAGCCTCTCTCCTTTCCAAGCCCTCTCCTTTCCTTCCACAGAGCGTTAGACAGCTGCTGTTCTTCTGCAGACAGGGATGACAACAGGAATGGCAGAAAAAGTATTGTTATTTACAGTGAGATTGAGGCTGTGTCATCTCCATGGCTGATCTGCGGTATGCATCCGAGCAATGCCGAGGTGTGACTCAGAGAACAGAAGAAGTATCTGAGCCAATTTATGCCAGTTGGATGCCCCCTCCACCACCACGAAGAGCACTGATTATCTCTGTCAGAATAAAGCTATGTCAATTCTCTGTGTGGCTTTTTTTATAGGTCATCTCAAGATAAAAGTCAAGGTCAAGTTTGACTTTAAGGTTAGTGGGCCTGAGCTGAGACTGAAGAAATGAAGAGGAAGAGTTGAGGATTTAAAGATAGGAATCTGTTCTTATTGCCTTAATACTGGGCAAAACAGATCCACTTTCTAGTAGCATCTCTATGAGTCATCAAGCAGACTACTGAAATAAATGCTATGTGGTTTCATAAATATTATTACAGCTCTTAAATTGAATAAATTTAAGAAATTACTTAGTCAAAACTAACACTTTTAATAATAATAAACTCCTATTGGAACCACTTAAGTCAGAAAAAGTGAAGTGTTAATTCTATTTCAACTATACAGTTTCACCCTCTTGTGCAGCAACCAGGAAAAAAAAGAAAAGAAAAAAGGCAAGCGTGTAAGTGCTCTTGGGATGTTTGCAGACTCCCTGTTCATTCCAGTGTGAAAGTGCACTGCAAGCCAGGTCAGTAATTATCTGCCATTCTCAGCAATTTAGAAGGCAACAACAACTCGGCCTGACCTTGAGAGGAGCTGGAAGGGAACATCTTTGTTCATCCAGACGACTCCCCTGGAAACATAAAGTCACAGACAGTGAATCCTGTATTTTAGCATGTCTGTTTCACTTACCCTCTGTGTCCTTCTCCATATCTTCAATATGCATATTTTATGCCTCTATAAAATCTTCCAGTTTAAGCAAGTTTGGAAGACTGGAGTGAAAAGGAAAAGTGAAGCTAGAACTTGGCCAGTCCCTTGATCTGGCATTAAAACTGAAAAGCTACCCCCAAGCTTACACCTCTTAAAAAGCAGACAACTGGCAGATACTAAAAACAATCTCCCAAACTCATTCTCTTATTTGATTCTCTAATCTCTTCTAGCTACCTTCCTTCCTATGCCAAGCAATAAATTTAAAAAATGGAATGACTACGAGGTGGGTTGGAGTAACAGGGCAAAAGGCTCCTGGCTGCCTAGTTTTCTCCTGATCCAGGAGCTGGCATCCAGACTTGACTCTCTTTCTTAAGGCTATTCCATCCCCTGCCTTCTCACCATGGCAAAGTAGCTCGCTTCCACCACACCTTTGCAGCAGAAGCACACAAGAATAAGACCATTTTAGTGAGGAGAGCCCCAACACAGACTGAGCAGAGGACGAGCCCAGAAGATATGAGGGTCAACAGGCCATAGTCCAAGAGGGCATCACAGACAGAAGAGTAAGAAGCAGAATTTTCATCATCAGATAGGAAGGTGAGGACCAGGATTTTAAATGTAGGTTTCTCTTACACGCAGTACATGAGTATTCAACTACTGTCACCTAAATCTTGTAACCCTCATACTGGAACATGACGCTGAGACTACATTTTTATATACCACCAGTGACTGCTAAATGGAGTGGCTAATCAGGGATTCCAGACAGGATAAGCAGCTCTTGACTTTGTTGTGAAAATAAGCAGGATTGGATTTATAACAGACATGCCTATGCACGTATTCTACAGTGGAACTAGCTTGTCAACTAGATTCTGGTAGAAATAGGTAAATCTCAGAGGAGCTCTACAGTGGAGACTTAGAAGGCTCAGGAACAAAAGTTTTGGACAGTGCTACAGCTGTACAGGTTGCAAAAACTGCTAGTGTAGCACCACTAACACTGAGCAACAGCAACCTTACTATTAAGGATTCATAATAATCAGGATGCTCTTTCCAGGAGCAACAAAAGAAAGAAAGAAAAAAAAAGCCCAAAACATCTACTTCACATAATTTGACAAGGTTTCAGGAAAATGAGAAAGTTTATTAAAAGAACCTAAGAAGGAGCCATAAAAAAATCTATACCTTCATGAAATCATGAGGAACCAAACCTTGAGTACACAACAAATGCTTAACACCTTTAAAAAACTCTTAGAAACATCAGAAGTAAACCAGTATGGCTAAACTCCAGGGTAGGGGAGACTAGTAGTAGATGCATGAGGTCATTCTTCAGAAGTCTGAGGTTGAGTTCAATCACAAAAAGTAGCAGTAACGACAAATTTTAATTGGTTAAATATAGAAACATAGTAAAGCAAGCGAGGAACAATGAGCAGATAACAAAAAAAACCAAATTATTTTCCTTAGCTATGCCAGGAGAAAGAAGTTTCACATGTTATCTACAGGGTGACACAAGATCAAAGGACAAAAGCTGAGCTTCAAGACAGTTACACACCCTCCCAAAAAATTGTTTTCCTTTTGTATTTTCAACAGTGGAGACTAAAAAATACCAGGAAATATTCTTCATAGGAAAACTTCAGAATTTTTGTTTTGAATTGTGATGTCAGTACACAGCACGGACAAAATGAACAACCAATTACCAGGATGTGGTGAGTTGTGAAATTAAGATGGAACACAGATTAACAAGTGATATTTATCTTTTGCAGAGGTCGTTAGTAACCATTTTGCATTTAGGGAAGTTGTAAAGGTGAAAAAGTCGAGTGCATGGAATGTTAGTGCTAAAGAGTGTTTTGTTGATGTGGTCTCGAGCTTCAGCTGTCAGCCTACTGAGCTGAGGTTCACAAGAAAGACCAGGTTCTGCAACAGGGATTTGGAAAACAGACAGAAAGTCCTGTCACTAACAGAAAGTCCTGTGCACTGTCAAAATAGGACTCAGACAGGATGGACACATAGGTACAAAGCAGCCACAGCCTTCTGCAACAAACTGTGGGAAGTACTGGACAGAAATGGAGATTGTGAAACCGCAATTTTCTAATATTTCGCTTTCCTTGCTTAGCATTTTTGGCAGATCTGATAACTGCAAGAATTTTCCAGTTTGAAAGGAGGTCCTGGAAGAAAACCAGTATCTCAGCAGGCCTGAGGGAAAACCTTTCGGGCTGCTGTAAAGGAGCTCTGTATCAGAGCCTCTGCAGAGAGCGAAGGAATGTACCAGCACATTCCATGACTCTGCACTGTTAAGGAAGCTCCTGGTAGCCTGGAAGCAGAAGACTTAAGTTTAAATCTACCAACCTCTCCTCTAGAGTGAAGCTTAAGATAAGATAGAATTCAGGCCTGGGCTGTAGAGTCTAAAGCTTTATTTTAAAGGGTAACCAGGACCACAGGAAACCTACAGCATAAGTTGTTGGAAGAGTCAAAGCACGGGCAGAACAACTGCTTGATGATCACTGTCATTCCTCAAAAGGGAGAGGAATAAACTGCAGCAGTCTCAGCCACCTCTTGAGACATCATTCTGGTTTGATCTGGTTTGGCTTGCAGCACTGCCTTTAGGAAAGGCTTTCCCTCACTGTTTCCATGGGCAGCTCACTGGAGACAGCATCCATCTAGGAATCTCATCGTCCCAAGGTCTTGTACAGGGGAAACACCTGCCCTGAGCAGGATGAAAGAATGAATGACAGAGAAAAGTGTCCAGACCCAGAGTCAGGGTCCAACGTGGCATCACAATGCTGTGATAATACACATATTTTATGGGGAAAGAGCAGTGCCTTGAGGGGGCTAGCTCAAAACACACAACTTGGATACGAAAGGGGATACAGGACAAAAACTATGAAAGTAGTTGTGAGAAAATAAGACCGAAAAATATGCAGAAATAGTAAGAATGCAGGACAGAGGGAGTGAACAAAAGCAGTCAAGTGAAGAGGGATTGGCTATGCAAACATACAAAAACCCGAAATATCAGAGCTTATTGGATGAAATAAAATTTCCTTGTTTTTCAATTGCCTGCACTGCAAAGCAATCTAGGAACAACATATTACTAAGTGTCCTTTACACAGTATTTACTGTGACTTCACTAGATCTGTAAGCATGGAACAAAGTGGCCAGTTGGCCATTTATTTCCAACAAATGATTAATAAAATTGAAGAGAAAAAAAAGGAAAAAGAAAAAAAAAAGGCAAACTTCTTTCCCAGATCTGGGGATTAGTTTCAGTGTAAAAAGAGAGCACAACTTTACCTGCTAATTCATCATACAGAATGTGAAATGGCTATCCTAATTTTCAGTCCAACAATTATATTCCAATCCAATTGTTAAAGTACTCAAAAATCAATTCTCTCTTGAGGCTTTTTTGGTTATTATTTTACAGGAGAAATGTTCATGTCTCCTGCTTTGGTTTTTACTCACTTTGATTGCTAATGAAAATCGCAGATTTCATTTTCAAGAATGATTCAACAATTCTAAAGGATAGTCACGGTCAAATGGAAGGAAAGGGAAAGCAAAAACAAGCAAAAGAGAATAAAGAATTAGTAAAAATCTAAAGAAAGATCATAAAAAGTATTAGAAAAAAATATTAGAGTAATTTTTTCTTTTGGAAGACACTTATCTTCCAAAAAAATCTGTTAAACAGCAGTTATTGATTCTCCTAGTTGCAAGTCAGGTGACAAAACAAGCTTAACTAGAAAAAGGAAATGCTATAAAGTCTTAACAATGTGCAGCAAAGAAAACATCATAGATGCAAAATTAGGCAGTCTGCATGCCTTGGAAATTCTCATCAGCTCCCTGTTATCTCTCTAACTAAAGAGGTGCAAATCCAGTCAGACTTTCCATATGGTAAACTGGGAGCTGAGAAACACTGACAATCTTAAGCAACAGTCTTCCACTGAGGGACAGCTGGTAGTGATTCTTCCTTATCCATATTTCAAAAGGCCTGGGAAGGACTCTCATAACCTTTGAACACATGCTTGAACTGAAGCAGCTCTGCATGCTCAAACTTACTTTCCTGCACAGAGGTAAATGAGCCAGGCAAACTCACAGAGCTTGCTACTCTAAAGCACTGAGAATACATCCCAAACACAGTTTGGATGTCAGTACAGCGGTTGCAAGGCCTGTGTCTGTCTACACATGAATACATGGCAGATACACCTTCAGCCCCTTCCTCCCACACTCCTCCTCCCCAGTCTGCCAAATGGTACTTCAGCCCCGTAACTCTAAACTCAGCATTTTGCTGCTACCTTCCACCTCCTCACCTTCATAGTCTCACTAAAGTCTGGGATTTTCCTCATATTCATAATTTGATCACCCAAATTCCAGAGAAGAAGTTAATTGGTTTTGGAAAGTTTAATTCCTGCACATAACAAAAGGCAGGAGTTATGTGCCATGCTATGTGTTATGTTAGGTCAAGGTTAACCACAGCACCTTAAGGAAGGTGCACCACTCAGGGGAAATACTGGTAACCTGCAAGGATGCTCTGAGAACACATAATCTGAAAAATTTAAAGACTTCATTGTTAGATATTTAACACATATAACATATTATTATATTACTATTTCTTTATCCAATAAGGAAAAGGGGAAAAAACCCAACTCTGCCCTATTTTAAGTTTATAACATAATATGTTGCAGCTAAATGCACGTATTTCTGTGTAAGAATTAAGCCAGAGTCCTTCTTTCTGCACAAGTTAAAGACAGGACCTACAGTAGTTATTTATTAAACTGTCTGACCTTGCTAAATGCAGTAAGGTTAACATCCCATTAATCACCTGTCATTATACCTGCTACCCAGCAGAAGAGAGTTTCCTGAAGAAGATGCCAGAGATACCTTACTGCAACTTTGATTTTCTCTCAGAATCACACTTCTGCAAAGAACAGACAGAATTATAATAACCTATTGCTTCCATCATGCTGACTGGAAAAATGAACACAGAAAAATGCTTTTGAAATCCCATTGAAGAGTAAGAGATTGAGCCTAGAAGACCTAAAAATTCTGCAAGCCCGCATTAAAGGATACCGTGAGTGAAGTGACAGGACAGATATCAGCTGATTATTTGTTTGCTACAAAACATTAAGAGATCCCAAAGTTTGACAGAATTACTTCTCCTTACCTGCATTTTTTCAATCATCTCAAACAAGTCCGCAGTCTGTGAAAAGAGACAATAGAAATGAATAATTTGACATTTGCAGAAGCTAACATTATCTTCTGTGGTAACCCAGATACTGAAGGAGCCAAAAGCTCCTTCCATGTTTTGGCAAAGAAACTACTTGCTCACTGAAGACACGATGGAATTGTTCTTCGTTAATTGGTAGCATGGACAAAACAACTGGCCAAACGGTCTTCAGCTTGTGATGCAAAAGCTTGACCTGACACCCAGGCAGTCAGGTATCAGGAATTTCTCTCCTTCAATGGGTCAGACTGACTTGCAATAGTATGGCAAAAGAACTGGTCAAATTAGCAAGTTCAGGATTCTCACAGGAGGACACAACTATAGCTGTGAGACACACATGCACACGAGCTTGATTTCAGTCAATTCTTCTGCACACAGAACTTCTGCTCAAAGCACACACCAACCCTGAGCCGAACATGCTTTTACCTTGTTGGGGATAGCAGGAGTGAGGACACATGGAAAGCCTTCAGTAGGAGAGTCTACAACATCACTGAAACCCTGCACTGCCTCCTCAGACCTCCTGCAAGAGACACAGGTAGAAGAGAAAAGAAAGAAAGAAAAAGTTAACTCTTAAGAGAATTCAAGACGTCAGTGCTTGCCTGCAGTGTCTCCTTTGCCTTTTGCTCACTATTCCTCTCTCTAGGCCATTCCTTGCCCATAAGGAAGCTGTCATTCCCTGTGAGAATCCCTGAGGTGGCTGAACTTACCATTTGCCACTTGCAAACATCCTGGATATAACAGCAAGAATTTTCTGGCTTCTGACTGCTCTGTCTCTGCTCACATACAATATTTTCCTCACAACTGTCATGTAAGTGCTGAATGATCTTTCTTTGCCAAGTTCCTCTTCCATCATGGATTTGGAGCAGAATAAAGAAACGTCTCACGAGAAGCTTTGTGATCAGATCTCACAACAGAACCACATTAAAAAAGGATGAAAGTAGTTCTGAACCATCACTGAAATCAGCACCTAAAGGACAGCCCCAGCTGCCACAGCCTGGGTATTAGTCTCAAACACAGGAGCATAACAGAGATGGCACTAGAACAGAACTGATAACACCCTGCAGAGATGCAGGCACAGTTTTGTGTTACCACTGCTGGTACAGCCAGCATGGAGATTAGGTGAGCTTTTGTCTGCACATCTGCTATGGAAAATATATTATTACTAGGGTCCCTGCTGGAGCAGCAGTGTGTAAAAACAGCAGCAGGACTTTATTTGATTTCATAGAAGAGAAAATAAAAAGCAACACAAACACTACACTGTAGTTTAGAAGACATATATAGCATTGCCCACGGCACTACAGACAGCCTCACTGCCAGCTGCACCTCTCCTACTGTTACTTAATAAACATTCCATGCCACTCACAGTTTTTACTAGCAGTCACAACTGGGGTTAAGTCATGGTGAAGGCCACTCAGGTGGGGCTGGGAAAAAAGCACAGGTTTACAGGAGACAGGAGTCATCCACTTTGTAATGCAATCATGAACATGACTGTTATGCNCTGTATTTGTAGGAGAGGAGCTCCAGCACTCGGATCATCTTTGTGGCCTCCTCCAGACCTACTCTAACAGGTTCACAGCTCTCTTGTGCTGGGGATCCCAGAGCTGGATGCAGCATTCCACGTGGGGTCTCACAAGAGCAGAGTAGAGAGGGGAAATCACCTCTCTCAAGCTGCTGGCCACTCCTCTTGTGATGTAGCCCAGGATATGTTTGGCTTTCTGGGCTGTAAGCGCACACTGCAGGCTCAGGTCCAGCTTTTCCTCTACCAGAACCCCCCAAGTCCTTCTCCACAGGACTGCTCTCAATGAGTTCATCTCCCCGTCTGTGCCCATGTCTGGGACTGCCCCGAACCAGATGCAGCACATTGCATTTGGACTTGTCGAACTTCACGAGATTCTCACAGGACCACTCGTCAAACTTGTCCAGGTCCCTCTGGATGGCCCCTTCTTCTGTTGTGTCAACCACAGCCCCCAGCTCTGTGCCATCTGCAAACTTGCTGAGGGTGCACTCAGTCCCACTACGTGTGTCACTAATAAAGATATTAAAGATCACCGGTCCCAAGACAGAGCCCTGAGAGACACCACTCGTCACTGGCCATACAATCATCATACAATGCATATAATAATCCTATAATGCAATCAAGAATTGGAGACTGGTCATGCAGACCCTTGCTTTGAAAGCAGTGGCTACGTTCCCTCTTGTATGGAGGTACAACGTATTTCTGTCATCTTGAAACTACTCTATCACGAGCTCCAGGAATTGTAATGCTCACCAGTTCTCTGACAATTCACAATCCACTTTAGTGGCCCAATGGCATCATGTAACTTGCATATAGGCTCATCTACACAAAGTAACACAATGGTTCCACCCCACAAATTTCTCCTGAAATTCAAATGAGAGAAATCTGTGTAGCGCATCTAGAAATTAATGCCATAAAATATCTGAGAGGGAAGACGTAGGAGTTAGTCTTGACAACCTCAAATAAATATTGAAATAGTTTGATGGCAAATGTATTTTAAATTAATATTAATACTATACTAATACATGCTTTATTTATCATCTTATTCATTTACTTGAAGAATGTTTGGGATGAGCAAAATTTATGTCCAAGGCAGTACATGAAACATCTCCACTGACTCTTAAAAAGCTGAAGTTTCTGTTCTATGAGCCCTAAAAAGGTAAGAGCTTAATTTGATAAATTCTCGCTTTCAGAAAGAAGTGTACCAATAGAACCTTTTGTGCAACTGGATGCCCTGGGGCCTTGTTGCATGCTAGTGTTTTCTTTGGCATGTCACTGAGGTGAATGCTGAATCATTCAGAGGAGTTAAACACACACCTGCATCATGGAAATCCGGCAGCTTCTACATGAGGTCAGTGTGGCCAGTCCTGCCCCTGACCTCTCACCACAAATTCATCTCAACACTTTGGACTGACTGGAAAACTTTGGGCAGAAACTCTTCCTTACCATAGAATCCTAGTACAGTTCCATTGCCCAAATGAGTCCAGTAGATGCCAAAATCATCAGTCTTACTGTACATTTAGAGATGTTCACAATTCTGTAATTATTCCAAATTAGGAATGCGCCACAGGCCTTTAAAAATCCAAGAGAATGCCTCAGATTTTACGTTATCTTTTATAAAATATCACAAAAATTTGGGGGTATTATAATTATTGCTTTAAAGTCCACATTCAATTTCTGGAATTTTGAACTTCTGGAATGAAAAGCACTAGACTGTATTACAGAAAGGGAATATACTTCTTCTCAAATTGGAACTTCAAACTCTTTGACCATAGAAAAGAAGAACATTCTTCTGAAAAAAGAAAGCAATTCTGCAGATTGGGAGAGGAGTATTTATCTGCAAATGTACATTTGCTGAAGCTTTATTCTTAGGAAATGGCAACAAGGGGAAGCATAGGGCCTAGAGAATGCTGAAGGCTAAACTGGGATTTTGCTAGTGACAGTAACCAGTGCACTAATTTCAAGCAGGCAGTCAAACTAAATGTAGGTATTGCTGATCCACTGATAAATTCCACTCTCAATTCTGAAACGGAACAAGAAGAACCTTTGAAGATCTCTAAGCCACTACAACTCTGCCCATGCCTCGTATTCCTGTCTTGCAGCATCCTCTGCTATTTCAGTCATGGGATCTCTCTATCTGGCTTTCAAATTCATTGCTATCTGCTGTAGCTGAGCCAGTTCAATAACCAAGTCAATGCAAATATTTTCTCCAAGAAAAACACAAACTGGACAGAATTTCATACATCCTTTCATAAATATTCCAGAGCAAATGGGGATTTGTTACTCTCTAAAAGGCAAGTGCCCCAAATCCTCAGATAACTGTTTTCCTGAAAGTTCACAGGGAAGCAGGTGTATAGCTGTTGTAAATACTTCTGCTAATCTGGAAGTCTTCCAATAGGAGATACACCACAGCATGATTTGCAGCTATCTATGGAACAACAGTCAGCGTAATAATTGGTGTCCCAGCCCGATAAGAGTTTCTTGCAGGGAGATACTAATATGTTTTTTAAATCCTTCACTAGAAGGGATGGGCAATTCAGAACAACTGAAGGTAATGTGAGACAAGTAGAGGCCTGAAACGCTCATAAGGAAAATTCTGGGCAACCACTCCTCTTGAGCAACAGCTTCTGCTGTTTCACTCCCTTGTTTCTGCCTTAAAGAGAGTCATTTGCTTTACCAAACACAATTGTTAGGTATTCGGTGGAGACAGATGAAAACATGACACAAATAGCCCTACTCTCAGAACACCTGTACAGCTTTGAAATTTGCTTACACACAGATTCCTAGAACTCAAGAGAAGGAATTACTGAAGCAGAACTAGGAAAAGGAAGCAACCACTACAGATGAGGGGCGGTTTGCTCTCAGCTGGTCACAAACTTTCTGCCCACAGACTCTCCTTGCCAGCAAGGATCCTCTCTTCCAGCCGCACTCCCCTCCGGCTGCTGGGCAGCTCCCGTAGAGGCCACCGCTCCCACTCGTGGGCAGCCCGTGCTCAGGACTCCGGGCACCCACAAAGAGGTGGGCAGGGTACCGGCAGGGTCCGGAGAACCCCGCCAGCTGTCCCTGCGGGAAAGGAGAACTCCAGAGGGAAATTAATCCTGCCGTCCAACCCGCACTCCCACCTCCTGCCAAGTCCCAATCGGAGAAGTGCCCCACTCCCAGGACGGCAGGAGAAAGCCCGGGGAGCCTGCCTCTTCCCCTGCAGGGAGAGGAGCACCCGCTGCCGCCCCACGGCCCGCCTCCCCCGGCCGGAGCGGGGCCGGCGGGGACGGAGGGAGGGAGGGAGGGAGCGAGGGCCGGGCCCGCAGCCAGCCCCGGACCTGCCGGGCTGCGTACGGCCATCGCCGCCCCCCTGCCCGGCTCTCCGCCCTTCCAGCCGACCCGCGAGGGCTCTTCCTGCTGCTCCAGCGCAGCGCTCCCAACGCCGGCAGCCGCTGCCCTGCGCTGTCCCCGGGCTGCCCGGGAAAGGCAGGGCCCCAGGCCCCGCGGCCGCCGGCACCGGTCCCGGTACCTACCCTCCGCTGGCTCCGGCAGGGAAGCCGCGCTCCCGGGAAAACATGCTGGACTGCTCCGCTGAGTCAGCTCCCGGCTTCCCTCCTCGGGAGCCTGCTCTCCCCCGGCCTCGCCATGAAGAAGGGCACAGGCTCCCTCCCGGCCCCCTGCGAAGCCGCGGCTCCCGCCCCCACCCCTCCTCTTCCTCCCGGGCCGGGATTCACCGGATAGACAGGGAAGGGACGCACACGGCCGGGACCGGGAGCGGGCCCGGCGGGCAGCGGCCCCCGAGAGGACGGTGGGGAGGAGGAGGAGGAG
>VZTG01004497.1:133522-159180 GCA_013397845.1 Melanocharis versteri | reverse complement strand
GAGGAGGAGGAGGAGGAGGAGGGATGGAGGACGAGGAGACAAGGGGGGATGGGGTGGTGACTTCTGCCCCTCCTCCGCTGTGGCAGAGCGTTAGGTTCCCCCTGGAGCCCCCGTTGTGGGAGCCCATGGATGGGGCACAGCGTGCAGGAGCGGCTGCCGGGACGGCCGAGCCGGGGACGCTGCTGTCCGGGTTGTCCGTGGGCGTAACACAAGCACAGCGTTAGCCAGGGACAGCAGAGGGATCCCTTATTCAACTCTGCTGTGGAACAAGATCACATCTCCAGGCTCTCAGTATCCAGTCAGGAAAGTGAGCATCAAAGCAGTTCTCCACAAATCCCCGTTCTTTTCAAGGGAAGGCTAGGAACATACTAAACGCACTAAATCCAAATCCTTGGCATTTGGAGCTGACATACATCAAGTACTGCAGAGATTTGGCTCTGCCCCGCTTATGAAATAGCTCATTGATCCAACGTGTAAACTAGGAAAGCCCAAATTTTCAAGGGTCACAAACCCCGTAATCACATGTATCTCCATCCACTCATCAACAGATCATCATTCCTGATAGAAAACTGAGTGTGGGAACATGGTCTGCCATAGCAATAATATGCATGTACCTGTGTTTGAATGAGAACACAGAGTTCTTCTGGACACATATTTTTTCCGGTGCTTCTCAGTTTCATTCCACAGGATGATGTCATGTTTTCTCTTTACATCAAGACCTATAAAAGCAGCAGCTACAACCTTACACCAAATGTCAGCCTCACACTGGGTTTGCTCTAACTCACGAAGGGGATGTAAGGAAACACAGAACAAGAAACAGAATTTGCCAGAGAGCTGGGAAAAGATGCAAAGGAAGAGTGCAAACAGTAAGCAGACAGACCAGACAGAAAATATGAGACAGCAGATAGACATGGGGAAAAAAGAAAAATGCAGAGAGCAAGGAGTTATATCAAAGTTTTAGGGATGAATGCAGAATTCTCATCATAATGCTTCCTATAAGTTCTGCTCATGAAAGACCTGGATAGAAATGATTATGGGGACTTCAAGGGTCTGTGGGTGGGCAAAGAGACTGTGAAGAGTAAGGAATCAAGATAGGTAACAACTTTGAATGGGCAAAGAAAGGGTCCACTTGCTGTTTTTAGTAACTTGCGTGGAGCCCAGGTGACTCAATTTCCTCTCGTCTACGTCTTTCATATCCCCAGAAGATCTGATGCTGGAGCATGGGCCAATTCATACATCCTCGCTCCAACCCAAATGCCTCCCAGATGGGCCCAGGGCACTGAATACAGCAGCTGCTCTCTGCACAAGCAAGTCTTACTCATTCACCTGAATCTCTGAGCAGAGATGCGACTGGACCAAGGCAAAGAGCCAAGCTTGCCATTTCTGCTGCATCTAGGAAGGAGGAAGAGACATTATTTTTTGCTGTTAGAGACGGCTGCCAGCACTAACTACTGCCCTCCCCCATCTCAGGGTCATTATCAGCAGCACTATCAAGCCTGGCCATGGTGAAAGCAAAGCACACAGAGAAGGCTCAGGTCTTTCTGCCATTCTTGTTCTTCGGCAGCTTGCCACTACAGACAAGGGCCAACTTTGTTCACATACAAAACCACACTGAGCTCAGCTTTCATTTAACTGTCTCACAGATTTACCTAACCTTCTGTGCAACTCCAGTTGTGTACAAAGCCCTCAACATGTATAAGCAAAACAGCAAACAATTATTAAATACCCTAATTACTGTTCTAATTAGTCTCCTTTAGCAATAGCAATATGAATAAATCACATGTAAGCAAATCACAGGACTGCTTTCTGTTCCTCAACTTACAATCAAGCTAATGATTGTTACTATTTACCCTGCTGATGCAAAAATATCACCTAATATAAGCCTTGAGTTGTAGTAAGTAGATTCAGCTCCTATTGATACTTATGTTCTTATATGACTAATTCAGAGTACTTACAGTCTCAGATTTTAATCCCTGTATGTGTTCATACTTGCATGGATCATTATGCATTTTATAGTAATTGCGTGTTTTAGGGACTGGCATATAAGTTTTTGTTCTTTCAGGTATCCTTGTAGGCACGTTGATATATGTATTACAGTAATTTGTGTCTATACATTTTGCTATGTATTTTCCCAGTTTTTGTTAGCAGATTTTTTCCATGTATTTAATTTCATTAGCATTTTATCTTGCTCACATAGGAAAACTCTGTATTAGCTGTAACACAGAAACTGGTCCCTGCAATTGTGTTAATTGAGTCATTGTAAGAACATCAGCAGCTCCACGGAAGCTGCGCAGTACCACATAAACACAGCAGTATATCCTTCAAGGGTAAATTCTTCAGGGCAAAACCTGTATTTTTTTAAGTTTTACTTCAATATTACACAAACTCATAGCTGCATCCACAGACAGAACCACACATGTTTTCACATCAGCTGTTTCCACAGATCCATGCACACAGCTTCTAAATATAGCACCGGGTGTGCACAGACAGCACCTCCCGCAGCGCACTTGGACTCCTCATTTTATGTCCAGGACTGACATAATCAGGGTGAGATTCTTTAGAGTCTGGGCAGACCCTCTCTCATGCCCCTCCATCCCTTTAGTTTGTTTCTTTTCCTACACAGACATCCGTTCTCCCCACCTCCACTCTCCCTTTCTCTCTCTGCAACTGCTCCTCTACACAATGCAGAATAGCACAATGTCTTTTAAAAAGCACACAGACACTTTCCCTGATGAGGCTGAAACTGCCCCAAACTCTATCCATTACACAACGCCACGCAAGCAGGAGAGAAGATCTGGATCAACCCTCCCCCACCTATCTTTGCTCCCATTCCTTCTAGATGCAAAATATTTTTAATTGGCATTGCAAGCAAGACGAGAATAAAAGCAGCTAAGCTGTTCATCCCCTACCTGAGCAAGAATCTCACATCCCCAGCTGGTGAGCAGATGGAGACAGGGAACCCAGCTGCTCTCCTTTCCTTGCACTATCAATTATTCACGTAGGTTGCAGTGTCCTCCCTCTCCCTCCCTCCCTTTCTCTTCCGCTGCCCCCACCTGCAGCTGAATGGAGATCGAGCAGGTCCGTGCTGTCACACTTGAAACTAGAGATCATTGTCGATTGAACAGCCAGCCTGTGGAGCAGCTGTGCTCTTAAGCAGAGAAGATTTGCCCTGGCAGAAGGGGACAGACTGGCAGCTCCAGAGGTGGAACGCAGGCAGCTCTGTACATCCACATCCTGCTCCCTGTGCTTCTAATCCCAGACCTGCAGGGATGACCTTTAAAAATGAAAGAGGGTTTTTTGTTTGTTTTTTGGTTTTTGGGGTTTTTTTTACCACAGAAAAGCACATTTTTGTAGTCCTCTCAAGTTTAATGACAGTTATTTGGTGACAGTGAACTGGGTCATACGAATTCATGTGTATGGATCATAATAGGAAGGGAAAGTAGAAGACTGGAAAAATCTGAAACATGATTACGTAGTACTGATTTAGTCCCATAGCAAAGGTACTGGGAGAGGATAATTTAAGGGGACAGGATGACATGGTACTTTCTGTAAATGCTTTTGGTAATCATGAGTCATGAGACTGACCTGTGGGTTGGAATGATTGTTCAGTCGCAATTTTTGTAGATAATTAAAGGATTCTTACATGGTACCAGTCTTAGGCAAAGGTAAAATGAGTTCTGGCAGACCTAGGTCAAGGCGTGTAAAGCATTTTGCCTTTGTAAAGGGCTACTGCCTACAACTGGGTGAGTGTTCTAGATCTGCCTCATAGCAAAATTAGGTTCAAGTCCCACGACAAATTAACTGCTCCATTTTGCACTGGAGTAACTCACCCTGAATCGTCCCAGTCCCATCAGTCTGCTGGGGGACCCTCCTGCTGTGTCACCTCAAACATCACAGTAATTTGTTCTGTTAATTCTTCCCATGACCATAGCTGTGGTAGAATCACCACAGAGACAAATAAAAAACCCCACTGCACTGGAGTGCTCAAACAGTAGGTCATCATGGCTTTTCTGCCCTATTTAACTTTTCCCATCTTTTGAAAAAAAAGTCTGCAGGAATTTTACCAGAAGTAGTAAAGAATTTCCTGAAATTACATTAAAAATAAAATGCCTAATAGAAAACGTTGGTATTTGAACCACAATTGTGAGTAAAACTCCTGAAAACCAGCAACTCTTTTTAAGAGGGCACTATGATTGTTTTTAATTATCTTCTTGTTTTCAAAACTTTACAGATCAAGCTTTGTCAAGCATTTCTCTACAATTCTTCAGGCTGGAAATGTTTTATTTTAAATAAAGAAACAGTCATCACCTTTTTGTTTTCATGTGAGCATTGGAACCACCAAGTACTACAGATGGAACAACAAAAAATTTCCCAAAGATTTGTTTTGTGCAGTTGTTCCAGGTCCAAGAACTCTAATTGAGTCTGCTGGAGCACTTACAAGACCCTTTTCTTGGGCTGAATCTTTGATGAGGTTCACTTTGAAACCTTTCCCTCCTTTGGATCTTTTTTCCTGGTTGACCATTTTAATTAAATTTATAAGAACCTTTTCTCTGAGATAACAGAAAAAAAAGTCTCTTTGAGATCATTATCAAAAGGATAATTATCAAATTATCAGAACACAATTTCAAGAAAAGTATCAAATCAACAAATTATCTTTGAGACCTTGATACCCTAATTTTGGTAGAGGATAACTATTCTGGAGGTTACAAAGGGATAATGGTATACAGGCACAGACACACTGTCTAAAGTATGTTTTATTTCCAGAAAATAGACTAAGAACAAGACATGGTAAAACTCAATAAAAGTAAGAAAATCAACCTTGTAAATATTAGAAAAGCAGTCATTTTGGGCTTTTCAGTAAGCAGCAAATTTCAATACCTGTGCATCTACCTACAGATATAGGAGCATAGATTAAGCATTTTTTTCTGAATGTTACACTCATACTGGACTAATTGTATGACTATTATGGTGTCTTACAATTTAGTATTATTTGTATTATGTAATATATACAATTTATATACTATATATACAATTTATATACTATTTACAATTTACTATTATTAGTATTATGTACTAAAAATTAGTATTCTTCATAACCTGATCAATACAATTATAACGTCCTGCCATTTATACAAGTCTTTAAATCACCCTTAAATTATAAACTGACTGGGTCTTCCCATATGTCTGTAGAGACTGTGGAAGAAATTGTTTCCATATAAATACTAACGCCTCCCATTTCCTTGCCACCTTTATTTGAATATCTCACAATACATCACTGATATTGGTTCTCGTTACTACCACTGTTCCACATAAGGATAAACTGGCACAGAGATACTAACCCTCACTATCACCCAGGGCCACAAAAAGGAAACAGAGCTCTGAGTCCATCAGTACAGTTGTACAAACAGCTTGAGATGCCTCCATACCATGATGACTCAGGAGAGTCCCACTCAGATCAGCCAGTGGATCCGGGTGACATCCTGAATGCCAGTGCTGGTGCAATGAAAGGGAATGGAACAAGTGGCCAGTGATGGAAAAGGGATATGGCAGGACTCCTTTGTAAGCAACTGAATTTTAAACTGGCCCATGATGGTGGAGCATCAATCTCTCAGCAGAGCCCTTAGATAACAACTCAGTTTATTTTCAAGCTTTGAGCAAAGTTGCCTGCTAATAAAACTTAATTATATGAGAAATACTTATCAATTTATCTGTCTGTCAGTACTGTATGAATTGGGGAATTGGGGGGATTTTGACAGTATAACTTTGGATATTTGTCAACAGGGAAAATTCATTAGGAAGGGAATTATGGTATTGCTTGCTAATTTCAGAGATGCCTGGAATGGCCACGATTCAGAAAAGATGAAGCAGGTCCTCCACAGAAGTGACATCCAGGTTCACCACTATAGGCACAGCAGAAGGACAAGTGACAACATTCAGGTAGCCTCAAGGAAAACTTCAGCTATATTCAAGGAAAAAATTTGTTCTTCCTATGAGGGTGATTCAGTACTGAGAAGTGCCAAGAGAGACTGAGTAATATCATTCTTGGAGATCTTCAGAAAATGAATATACAAGGCCTTTCTAGCTTTGAAGTTGACCATTTTGTGCACAGTAGTTGGCCTAAACAAGACCTTTTCACACTAATTTATTCTATGCTTTTATACACTGCGTGTTAGAAAATCCGTGGCATGAAATGTTCAAAAGCTCACAGTTCATCATTTCAGCATAATACGTAAGAGCTTCAAGTTCCACAGTGTATCAGGTCATAGCTAAGTCGAAATTCTTCACCGGTGGTTTCCACCCAGAAATCAAGTTCTCTAATCATTCAGCAGGTAAGAATTTTCTCGGCATATGTGAAAGTACTTGGAAAATCAGAGTTCTTATAATCTGGCAAGTCTTGCCCTGGACATATATCGCAGGGGCTCAATGAGAGGATGGCTCAGGGAGATGGAAAACACAAGATGTGAGGACAGCTCTAGCAGAGGAAGGCACTCTAATTAAAGGCCATATTTTGCAAACAGTACTGCATTATCTATATAATAATCATGCTTAAGAGAAAGGACTTAGTTTCTAGGCTTTACTGCACCATTAACTTAATAATTGGCTTTAACTAACAATTTTAACAAACTCTACACTCTCAGTAAGCATAGTCCTTCAAAAGTGGTAATATATGAATATACAAAGCCAGTTCACATCCGTGAATTACATGTGAAATCAAGGCAGAGAAGTGAAAGGATTGCCAGGGTCACGTTAAAACAGATGGATGGACAGCAGAGAGGCAAGTCATTAGACTGAGAAAAGGCTGAAAAGCACAAGGGTGAAGATATGGGCCTTGCCTGGGTTGGATCAACAAGTTTAACAACTTGCAGTAATGAAATGGTATGCAGACAAGGGGAATAATAGCTGCTTAATCCAAATAAAAGGACAAGAAGCACAGGCAACGATTTATTGTGGCACTGGCTGCTAGAAAGGTACGTAGGATGAGAAGGAAGGGAGGTCAGAAGTGGATGCAGTGCAGATGAGGACAACAGAGGAACGTGTGGATGAAAAGGCAATCAGACAAGCAAATTTCTTTTGTAGAGTTAGGGATAAAGGTGCTCGCAATTTCCTTCTGTCCAGATAATATGGACCAGCTGGGATTGTTCCCCACAAACATCTCCTGCAACGGTGAAGGGCGCAGAAGGGGTTAAAGCAGCCTGCAGCACAAAGGGTGGCGGGAGCGGTCCCCGCTGGACCCCGTCGAGCTGCGGAATGCCCGGGGACAGAACACCCGGGCCCCCTCCTCCGGGAAACGAGAACGGCGCGGCGGCCCCTTTAATAACGGGAGCCGGTGCTGATTAGTGTGGACGGCACGATCCACTGCGGAGCGGGAGCTGGAGCTGGAGCTGGAGCTGGAGCTGGAGCTGGAGAAGGGAGAAGGGAGCGGGGCGCCCGCCAACAGGCTGCTGTGCCCGGAGCGTGTTAGGGACACTCAACAGGGCTCACAGCCCCGGCGCATTAATGCAGGCGGGGGGTCGTGCTGACCATTCCTTAGACATGATCAACACCAGCATAATACGTAAATGATCTATGTCAGTGGAACATTTGTACCTCAGTGAAACATTTCTTTTCTTTCTTTTTTTTTTTTTCCCTTTTCATTGAAGAAGGATGTGAGATAGCTCAGGAAAATCTCGGCCCTATTTCCAAGGCGCAAAATAAGAGTCAGTCCCCATTCTGAAAGAGTACATTCTCCGAGAGACCGGCAGTGAACGAAAGGATTTGCTTAAAGTCACGGACGAAGGCTTTGTATCAACTGGAATTTGATCTGAGATTACCCGAATCAGAAGTCAGTGCCAGTTACAGGAACAGTCTCCTTGTTTCCCTCTTCCTTCCCACCTGCGGTACCGTGCCTTTCTCCAGTCAGGGCAAGAGAAGGACATGGTTACTTACAGGAATCAGGACAGTAAACAAACAATGTGCAGACTGTTCACAATTAATTACTCAGTAGAATTTCATCAGAAAGTACCTAGCAATTATTCCACATCAACAGGCCACCCGGAAAGCGGTAAGGGTGGTTTATGCGGAGCATTAGGAGACAAAATAATGGATCATTTATTTGTTAATCAATAAGGACCCATAGAGAATAAGGGGGGGTCCAGTAGTGTAAGCATGTACAACAGCAGAGAACAGTTGATACTTGCCTTGACAAATACTTGGCATATATAACAACTTAAAAAGAATCACTTCATGAGATTCGGTAAGAAGGTGTCTACCACTTAGGAACCATACACTAACCCTAGATATCTAGAAAATCTATTAATGAAGAATGTGGGGAACATTTTGCTTCTGTGAAAAGCTAAATATGTGTCCTGATGTGTTTGCACAGTACATATCACGCAAGCATACAGTTCTACGTGGCATGTGTGGGCTGTGCATTATAGGTACACATACATTTATCAAATACATATATTCTGTGTATCAGATATGGAGTAAAAATGGAATCTATGACTTCTAAGTTTACTTGTTACAGACAAGTGCCCCCTAAATGTTTTGGAGTACTATCAAACAACATGTCTCACAAAACAGTGTTTCCACATCAAACTTAAATGACAAAAAAAAAATTATTCTGTGTCCAGTTTGTTAAGCACCTCAGTGGCCTGGGTAGCACTAAGAGGACAAGCACCACTGGAAAATCAGCCTGCATAGAGCACCTTGGTTAGTAAGAATCCAGTAGAATTCCCAGACTGCAGGGAGCTGAACTGCTATAGTAAAAGAAAAAATTCTATTCCATTGCAGTGCAATTGGCTCACTTACTTCCCTGTGGTAGGATGGGGGAGAGAATCAAAAGGGTAGGAGTGAGAAAACACATGGGTTGAGATAAAGACAGTTAATAGGTAAAGAGTCTGCATACGCAAGCAAAGCAAAACAAGGAATCATTCACCACTTTCCATGGGCAAGCAGGTATTCAACCATTCCCAGGATGGCAGGGCTCCATCATGTATCATGGTTACTTTGGAGAAAATTAACTCTACCACAGCCAAAACCAGCACAGCATGGGATAAAAAGCATCCAGGCATTCTCAGGAAGCAAGTGGTCTTCAGTAAATTGTAGGCCTGAAATAAAGAATGCCAGCAATGCTTTGGTGACATAAAACTTGGAACAGGGAAAATCAAGCAATCTTTTAACAGCAAGTAGAGCTGCACAAACTAAGATGTAATAAAAGGAGGGCAAGATCTTCACTTCCTTCTCAAAGAACATTAAGAATTGATAAAAGTATTTATATAACTGATGTAAATATATTTGTGGAATGAAAGGCAGAGCTATAATCAATCATGGGACCCTACCAAAATGAGAGAAGTTAGATTTGTTAGGCAGTAAATATTTACACTTTTTTAGTGCTTAACTAACCAGCCAAGCTGGCTTGGTGTGAATGCTTTGGAGATAACTCGGAAGGGTCAACAGCTAAACCAGAGAGTTTAGGATCAGCAACAACAACTCTCTCATCCTGAAGAGTTTTGCATAGGCATGTAAAATGTGGGGAATCACCTAACCACAGACTTGTTGTTTATAATACCAGTATCTCATCTATGACCCCAAAACAGTAATTTCTTTTCCCTTTGACTCATTCAACAGCATACATCCAGTATTAATCTGGAGAATGTTAGATTTGATTTTTCACCATTTTGTGTATGTTCTTCAAGCTCTTCCACTTCCATTGTCTCTTACTGACCTACCACAGACACCTCTTACTATGGCAATTTCTAGCCAAAACTTCTCCATTTAGAGAGCCACAATTCACAAGAAGCCTTGATTTTATCTATGTTTTGCTTGGAAACATGTTTACAGCCAAATTCCACATTGCTTGTTTGACCTATCACTTTCAACACAATTTGTAAGAAAAAACATTCAGCCTCCAAATTAACGAAATATAAAATAGGAGCATAAAAATAATCTCTAAAATAAGCCTTTGCACGGAAATGAACATATCTCTGCCTTCTCCAGCCCCGTAATGAAGTGTGTTGACATGGTAGATACTGATGTTGCCAGTTTTGTGTACTTGAGGTTCAGAATTTTAGAAATTGTGAGACAGGCTTAACGAAGTTCACCATAGCCGGGCTGCCATGGAACAACACTTCAGGGCAGGATTACAAGAGGAAAGCAGCAAGCAGAAGCAAGACGTGCAGAAAGCTGTAGTCCTCAATATAAGCAAACAATTGTCAGGGATTTTGCATAAATAAAATCATCTGGCCTTTACAGTGCTCATAGGAAATTGCAAATCAGTTAATCTCCATACAGTTCTCATTCTGCCCTGTCCCCTGCTTTGCAAATATCATTTAAAAACAGCAGGTGAACATAATATTGCCAAGGAAGCAGAGGAGTCAGCTCTTATCATGGAGGCCCTTTATCTTTTCTTCAGATGCCCAAATGTCCATGCCATAACAGTGGCTGAAGTACAAATTTAGGAAGTCTTGGTGATGATCAAAGTTGTTGCTGAGTAGCTTCATGAGCAGGAGAATCTGGGTAAAAGGAGCACCACCATATATCAGGGACTTGGAAATTTCATCAGTATTAACGGAGACCTGGGGACTTTGTCAATATCAATGGATCTCAAGCAGGTGTAGGCTGGAAACTTGTGAGAGCTCTGGGTGCCACATACTGCCACACATTCAGGTGTGAGAAGTAAAGGGTCATATAATGGTGATTCCGATGAAAGACTGATATCCCCTTTTTTTAATCAAACAAGACAATATTTGGAAGAAGCAGGGAGGAACAGAGGAGGCAGTGGACAAGCACCAGTGAGAGCTTTTAAAATAGTTAACATCTTCTCATGAATCACTCTGACATCTTTCATCATCTGCAAGGGATTTCACAGAACAGTTCTATGAATCAGAGGTTGCCAATAGCTAGTAAATGTAACAACTCTTCTCAAGAAACAGAGGCACCGTCAGAAGGACCATCTTCGGCTTCAAATATGACTTCACTTCAACACAAACGTCCACAAATTATGACCACTCTACCCTGAAATTCTCCATTCAATGGCAATCTTCTCATTTCCACAGAAAGACCCTTTGCAACCAGTCAACGCTTTCTCATGGAACAGGTACAATGTGGAACAAGCAGACTTGCACAGTCATCACCACTAATAAATTCTCAAAGCCGTCAGTTCAACCAGATATGCAGTTAATTCCACATATTGAGCGTCCTGGTTTTTTGTTGCCTACAGTGAACAAGAAAGCTATCTCTCAGCAACAGAAGCCTTGATAATACAGAGTTCTCCTTCACAAACAATAGGAGTTGCAGTATCACTACTGCTGCCGCCTCAGGAGAAAGCAAAAGGTGGTGTATTGCTTTCATAGGGCTCATTTACAGGGAGCAGGCTGGACTGGCAGTGATGTGGTGTGGTGCTTTTATGAGACTGTCCCTGCAGCTGATGGCTGACCTTGGAAACAGTCATTTGCCCCCACAGGAACAAATATCCGAAACATCATCTCAATGACATTCCAGAATGTACCAGAATGACAATGCAGATGCCATACAAACTGCAACACTACAAGGCATGACAATGGCACATACCAGAAATGCATTATGATGTGCTCTTGCTAATTTGGCAGTGTCCATTAGGAATGCAAATCCATGCCAGAACTGGACAAAACCTGTCTGTATCACTAAATAAACTGACAGCTCAGACTGAGGAACCGTGCCAAGATAAAAACTACGTTCTTTTCAGTTCATGTGGCTATTTGCTTTCATAAAATAACATAGTTGCTCTTTCACTGACCCCTGTGAATGCCTGTTTGCAGGGATGTAACTGAAATATAACACCCATTTTTCCTGAGGCAGAAAAGGGAACCAGATTGAGTTTCCTCTCTCCAAGGTGTGCTGCCTTTATGGCACATGGCTGGAGCAAAGTGCAGTGAAAAATAGTGGTAAAACTAGGCTGAAACAAACAGTGTTGCCTTTGAGTGGAGAATATCTAATGAAGAAAAAAAAAAAGAATCCCAGTTATTGATCTAGTTTTCCGGCAAAACCTATCTTTACTAAAATAGATTTTACTCATTTTTCTTTTCTTTCTTAGAGTTTCTTTTCATACTAAGTTATCTATCTCTGGTCTTCCATAGCTAAATTATTCTGTGGCTTTGTCACACTTGCTTTAGACTATGAGCACCTTAAGCTGAGAACAGGCATCAAGGAGCATGTGGGATTCTGAGCTGCATTTGCTATAAAGCACAGCACTCAGAGACAGACCAGTACGAATAACAGCAGGGTACTCTTCTTCTCCAAAGCACAGCTCATCAATGAAATAGTTAAGGGCCAGTTCTCTGTCTGGCAACATTTTCCCCGTTCTCCCACCCCACTATTTACTGAAAGAATTTGAAGAAAGTGCAACATTATACAATAGGAATGTAGGAGAACCTTATGGAGAGACACTGTGGGTCCCACCAGCGATAGGAAACAATGCTGAATTCCTGCTCAGGAATCTACATTCTGCAACAGGCACTTCAACCTCTTTATCGTCTTCTCACGTCTATTACGTTTTAGTCCACAGTGAGTTGCACAGTTGCTGAATTCCAATCCAAGTAGGCTGTATTTTACTGTTGAGTGGTAATTCCCAAATATTTCATGTGTGTCTCCCTAGCAAAACCATTGAATGCTGTTGAAAGGAAAAGGGCATCCCCCTTTCTTCAACACAGAAACAGGCTATGAGGTCCTTTCTCCTCTCCTGTGGCCATACTGGCACTTCCTGCATGTTTCTGTGACTGTTAGTGTATTAAGACAGGAGAAAATAGCACTTTTTTTTCCTTTTAACTTGTTTGTGCCCTGTTAGCAATTCAGAACATGTCAGGGAGGGCTCCAGTGTATAACAGGTTTGGCAACATAAGCAGCAGGAATATTTCGCTAGAACCCGGGAGGAAGATAAGGAACAGAAACTCTGTTGCAATTACACATTAACTTTTCTCACTGCATCTCATGTCCTTTGGCTGAAAAGTTTCCTATTTTAGAATGGTGAAATTACGTCTGGAGAAAAGGAACATTCCATAGAAAAGCTGCTCAGCACACAGAGGTCTTATTTTCTCTTCTTTCCAGAGACACCTAGTACAGTCTAGAATGACAGCAAATTATCTTCCTGTGTTCTTTTAACTATTCTCAGTTGAGTCCTTACTTTCATTGTACAACTATTTCTTTCTGCTCACTTTCTCTTTCCACACTATGGAAATTTCCACAGTATTCCACGTGATTCTTTCACCATATTCTGGCAGTAGGATCTTAACTGCCCTGCTTCTTCACATTTAGTCACGGCCATCTCCTCCTCTGTCTGATCCACATTAGGAGCTCTAAATTAACAAAAGAGGAGAGGTCACTGTAGTGTCCAATTTAGTAGCATTTCAGTCACCAGGGTGGATTCCTTCAGAAAAGTGCATACTGCTAATTTACATCCCACATGCAGTAACATCTCAGTAGAAGTACTGCAGTGTGCAGAGATGCTACACAAGTGTAGAAAGTCTTCCAGCAAAAAGTAAATAATTTAGAGCAGGCTGGGCTCTGTCATTAAACTAAATCAGCTGCAGAAAGTTTTACCATTGCTAATGAAACCTCATCATTTTGAAGTGCTTGCCCTAAGGAGAACTCAGAATAAAAAGATGAGGAATCTTCTAACCTTCACTTCCTTTTTTTTTTTCCAGACAAAAAGAAAAACACGATGTAAGTGAATTTAAAAGTCTGTAAGAGGATATAAAACCCCTCATATCATCTTGGTAAATGCTTGCTACTTTTCTGTTCCTCTCCCGGCAGGAAAAGGGGATGCTGCTTTGTTAATTTTAAATACTTAGGAACTTTAGGTGTGCAGACAGCCCTGAAAACACTTCACATCTTGAATGTGACACCCCACTTTCAGAAATGAGAAATCCTTAGTTCTGCTTTTCAGGCAGAACTTCAGACAGCTGAGGAATTAATAGTAGCAGTAGAAGCTCTTTATGTAATATCAGGCCTTCTGTGACCGTATCTCAGCCCTGATCTACAGAGAAAAGCCACTGCAGGTAGAAGACAGCCATGCCAAAAAAACCCACCCCACAGTGACTACACATATAACTTCCAACCATTGTCCTGTAAGAACTGGAATAATCTGGAAGGAAACAGAGATTGCCAGTCCCCAAGAAATGTATGACCATTAAGCTCTGGCAGGTCAAACACAAATAGTTTTTCCAAAGTTACACACATATTTTCAATTTAGAAAATTAACTCTTTTGCTTTCCTAGGGGTTTTGCTTTCTCCTGCCTAAAACATTATACTGACCAGAAACATCAACCAGAGCTTATGACTGCCCCATGATCTCTAGATAAAATGCAGTGATGCAATTTGCTTAGTCACAAAAGTGACTATGCAAAACCCGGGGGACAAAAGGAGAGGCAGACAAGACTGGAAAAGGTGGTTCAGTAACACTTTGTCCCCAGTACTTGCTCTCAGAAATTGCTTCAGGACGAGGTTATGGGGAAGAATAGACTTAGCGATTACGGTCAGATTAATCGTGCCGTGGTGTGCACGTCACAAGCCCTTGGGAACAGAGCAAGCTTCTCTGCATACCGAGCTGATAACTGAGCTTACTGTAGGTACTAAGTTAATTAGTAGCAGTCGGGGCAGAAGGTTGAGTAGATAGTGAGATGAAACAGGGGAAAGGTGAAATGCTTCCTAGAGGCTGACAACGAGATCCTGGAAGAAACAAAGAAAGAATAAAAAGAAAAAAGGAAATTCATGTTCCTAACTAAAGAAATATACTGTTAAATGAAGATTCCCACAGTATGACTGAATAACAGAGAACAGAAAGCTTTCTGTAGTAAAAAAAAAAATCTCTACTGCACATGAAAGGGAAACAGTTTAGGATGGCAGGATAAATGTCCTTGTTTACTCTCCCAGGCTTCAACACCTTGTTTAACAAACCCTGCAGAGTGATATCTCCCAGGCCTTACACAAGCCCCCCTGCATTTTACTGTGCCTTTTAATCAGCAAAAACTTCTTGATGCAGCTGTGTGATCAATTTTTCTTTGTTATGGATCCCAGTGACAGTCTGAACCAGACTATGGAGAGAACCTAAACAGCAGACAGATAAAAATTTCAGAAGTCCTTCAGAAATGCTAAAAGGCCTCATGTAGAAGCACTTTTCTACTAGAAAACATATTGCAAAGGTTAGTTCATAGAAATTCATCCTGCTTTGTATCCTTAGACCCATAAAGCAGTATGTATCACATTCATAAACATGTTCAACTAATGCCTCACAGCTGCATCATAAAGTATTGTTGTTCTATGCATGCTTGTACATGTCTAAAAATAATTCCTAAAGATTCAGCACAGTCATCCACAAACTGCATGGTAAAATCTACCAGTCACTGAACTCTGAACTTCAACAGAAATAAACTGATGCAATCAAGCAACAACCAATTCAACAGAGACCTACCATTTCTAGCCTTTTTCATCCTGATATTTCATAACCAAGACTATTTTTAAAAAAATGGTGCACCAATCAAAACTACTATACAGATTTTCAGCAAAAACCAACATCTTTCTATCTATCTACAAATCAAATACAGTCCTTCCCGTCACAGAAGTAGTTTTCCACCAAATAATGAAGAATTTTTTCACCTTTCTGACGTTCTACTAACTTAGCAAAAAGATCTAGCCCCAACGCGATGCCTACTCCCCACAGGAGAATGTGCAGATAAGTAGAGTGCCTCAGCTCCCTCCACACTGCTAAAGTATCTTCCTGCTGAAGTAGGAACTTCCAAGGGGGATTCAACAATGATCAAATTGTTGGGGCCTTTGGACAGTAGTCAGTGTACATACCAGAGCTGGGAGTTGTCTAAAGTCATTAGGCTGAACTAGTAATCCATGATATATCTAACAGGCTTTGCTGAGTGAAAAAATGGGTCTTAGCTTCTACACTTTTCTGTGGGGCTTACTCCATCAAAGAAGGAAGAATTTCCTTCTCAAATGGTTTGGGCTAAGTCAAATGACAGCCACTACAGCCCTGGAAGTTATTCCCACTCTTCCTCCCTTCTCCTCTGCCACTCTGGCTATGCATTCCTATTGCTTCCCTTTAATGGGGAACTAATGGCTAGATGATACTTTAGGGACTAGATTAGGCCCACTGAATTCACTTTGGAAAAATGTAAATACTTTCCCACTAGCCGAGACAGCTGGGCTGGTTCAGCAAGAGATCACCTGAGCACTGAATCACTGCAAGGAGAACAGGAGGAAACAGAGAACAGGCAGGAGGAATCATTTTAATTACCTCCTCAAATCAGTAGAATATAAATCTTTTATCTCTGAGGAACAGTTCTAACAACCACCAGCTACACTGGTTAGAAGGTAGTTGCTGTTCGTACTGACGTGCAGTTTCCACCATGGGTCAGTCATGATGCCTGTGTAAAGAGGCTGTCAAAACAGTTTTCTCAAACCTTCCTTAGCAGCTAAGGTGTTCTCAACACCAGGCAACCCCAAAATGGAAATCACATTTTCCATCTAAATAATAGCCTTGCAAAATGACATCCTACGCACCAGAATCCTGACTTTCTCCCCTTTATGTGGGTGTTAAGTCTGCCATCTTCGAAAGAATTCTCTTGAAAGTGAAGAATGGATAATAATCAAAGCAAAAGGTCCTTTATCTGTCAGCAGCCAGAAAGGCACTTATAAGGAGAAAATATTCAAAACACAGAAACATTGACAAGTCTAGGCTGGAAGGGCAGATGATCTGGTCCAACCTCTTACTGAAAGCTGAGCCCTGGACTCAGCTGCGTCTTGAATATTTCTAGCCAAGAGGATTCCTCCACTTCTCAGGGCAAGTAATAGCATTTTGCTGTTTTCACATTAAAGGCTGTTTTTCTTATACCTAGAGGCACTTACCCTTTTTCCTGTTGCCTCTTATCCTGTAACCATGTACCCTCATGAAGACTCCTTCCCTCCTCTCTGTAACTACCTATTACTATTGGAAAACTGTGAGTAGACACTCACCACCTGCCCAAGCCTTCTCTCCTCTCAGCTGTACAAATCCAGCCTCTTAAGTTGTCAAAGCTCTCCAATCCTCAAGGCATTCACCAGCCCATATCCAATTTTTCAGACCACATCCAAACTGGGGGGACCAAAACTGTACACAGTATTTCAGGTGTGTCCTTACAAGTGCTGTTTAGAATAATCCCACCCCTTGATCTGTTCACTACCCTCTTAGCGATGTGGCCCAGGACACAGCTTGCCTTCATTGCTTCAAGGGCACACTGCTGACTCCTGTTGAGCTTCCCTTTCATCATGTCCACCAAGTTTATTTCAGCAGAGCTGTATCCCAGTCAGTCTGCCCCTAGCCTGTGCTGCTGCTTGGGATTATTCCATACCTGCAGGACTTTACATTTATCTTTGTTAAACCTCATGCAATTCTTGTTTGCCCAAACTTCCAAACTAAATACTACTAATAAACATTTAACACTAGGGCATCTTCCTGTTACAGATGACCATGAGCTGCACCCTGCTCCTGGAGATGATTCATCCTATAGTGTTCAAGAACTTGCAGTGAGGTAAGCACTGATGAGTTCTTCTATAGGCATTTGAGAGAAATCTCTGAATCAGCAGCCCTTATCTTTATGGAAGATTCCAACTTCCCAAGCATCATCTGGGAATTACAAATTATTTAGATGAGCACATCTAGGAAATTCTTGAAGTTTGTAGGAGATAACTTCTTGTCACAGACACTCAGTGAGACAACTAAGAAAGATGCCCTCCTAGGCTTGCTTTTTGTGAACAGAGAAGGACTCGTGGGAGTGTTGGTGCAGCCTCACCCGGAGTGCTGGCAGCAGGTCTGGGCCCCACCATTTCAGAGGAGTGTGAAAGTCTTTGAATGTGTGCAGAGGAAGGCAACAAAGCTGGTGGAAAGGCTAGAAAGTGTGTCTTGTGAGGAGTGGCTGAGGGCTCTGGGTTTGTCCAGTCTGGAGAAAAGAGAGGCTGAGGGGTGACCCCCTTTCTCTCTGCAGCTCCCTGAGGAGGGGAAGGGGACAGGAAGGTGCTGATCCCTTCTCCCGGGGATCCAGTGATAGGACAAGTGGAGATGGTTCAAAGCTGTGTCAGGGGACATTAGGAAGCATTTCTTTACCTAGAGGGTGGTCAGACACTGGAACGGGCTTCCTAGAGAGGCGGTCAATACCTCAAGCCTGTCAGTGTTTAAGAGGCATTTGGACAATGCCCTTAATAACATGCTTTAACTTCTGGTCAGCCCTGAAACAGGTGGGGAGTTGGGGTAGGTGTAGGTCCCTTCCAGCTGAAATTATTCTATTCTATTCTATTCTATTCTATTCTATTCTATTCTATTCTATTCTATTCTATTCTAATTTTCAGACACACACTAAAGGTTCAGATAACAGAAGTGATTCAGTACCTAATTCAGTTCTGTTGCTTATCATTACTTCTCATTCCCAGATAGATCAGGGAGTAAAAGTGTTTTTAACTCAGCCCTCTGTGAAATAATAACCTCTTGCCCCCTTTTTTTTCCCTTTCGTTTGTAAAACCAAAGAGGGCATAAAACAACATTTGACAAACAGCACTCGATCAGGACAAATGTATGAATTTACATTTTACAGAAGTCATAAATAGATTTATGTGTGGGCCACGTGATGTGGGATGGGCAGGCAGTTGTTCCTGCTTTGTGAGGCAGAGATCAAGATTCCTTTGCTATGTGGGGAAAACCCCAGAATTTTCAGGGCAGTTTCTCTCATTGAAGTGTAGCAGACCAAAGAGATACGACACAGGTAAGCACTCCCCCACTGCTCACTCCGCCCTCTTTCCTAATGAGTTTCCTGCTTTTGTGGGACAGACCGAGAAGAGCTGCAAAAGAGTAGAAGGTATGTGATCGTGTAGAAACTGCTTTGGATTCAGAACCTGGAAAACGGAGATTCTACTTTCCCACACAAAACTCGTACAATGGGATCTTCCCATCAGTTGGGATCTTCCCATATTCACTAGTTTCCAACTTTTATTTTCAAAAGGAATCTTCATATTTTCCCTACCAAAAAGCTCGAAAGGAGGAAGGGAGAGTTTTAACTGGTGTTCTATTCTCCGGCCAGAACGGGAAGCAGCAGTGCACATTTTTCCTTGTGATGAAGAGACAAGTTAAAACATGACGGCTCGAACCTACCAAAACCTCTTTCTGGTAAGCAGATGCTGAAAAAATGTGTTTCTTTACTTATATGCATTTAACTATTTTTGCTGTAATGAGGGGAAAGCACACAACATAACATGGAGCTATATAAAACTGTTTATTTGTTTGGAGATGCGTATTCATAAAAAAATATGCCCATTGTCATGCTTTTTTCCTTCAAAGAGGTCTCCACCAAAACAGCGGGATAGATGTAGGTTAGTTTAACACGTGCAAGACAGCTCCTTAATTATGGTATTCTTGAATGCCACTGATCCCTGGTATTCATTCCATATTGAACTGCACACGGTGACAACTGCTGGCTCTTTCAAAAAAATGGGATTTGGAATGGGGGACAGGAAAGGCTCTCATGTCTGAGAACAGAGCGAAAAAAAAGCACATCAACAGAGAAAGAACTGAGGATACAGGCAAACACTCAAATAAATGCCTACATTTTACAAAAACACACATACCCTAGCTACATCCAGAACCTAAAGTTACATTGCTGCTCTAGTACGACACTGAAGTTAGATACTCAATTTACCAGGGCAGACAGGCCCATTAAATAATGCTGCTTTTCTTCCGGGATCTGAATGAGTATTTGAATGCTGATTATGCAAGGCACAAATGTCCTAGAATTAACCCTTCACGTTATTCTGTGTCTTGCTTTCACAGTAATCTCAATCTGCATCCCTGTTAAGCCAGACCTTTTTAGAGATGCCTGGTAATAAGTACTGATGGTCTATTTATGCATTTTATGTTTTGCAACTGTGTCCAAGTATCCCAGCTATTCAACATGCACACACACAGGAAATTCTAGTATGTTTACATTGGCGTGCACAGATTTCCCAGGCTTATGATGTACGTGCATGTACTCGAGTGTGCATGTTCTTACTTCGGTCACAATACTTATAAATGTGTTTAAGTGCTCATGTTTCATGTCGAAAAAACTGTTCCATCTTCCACAGATGTCTGTCCCTTTAAGTGCCCACCTGTTCTCAAGTGCCTGCTACCACCATCCCTTCTGCCATGTGGTTAGAGACACGCTGGAAGAACATCCGCCAGACCTTGCTGCTTCTGTTCACCGGTGCTCTTCTCATTGGGGTCACCATGCTGGCCATCTCCTCTAACATCAACCCCGTGGGCTATTTCTTCCTCGGGGTAGGGGGAGTGTGCCTGGTCGGCTATTTGCTGAGTGTGTTTGTCGAGTGTTACCTGAGGAATCAACACCGGCATGACGCAAATGAAATACCTCCAAACGGGCAAAGCCAAGCAGGGTAAGCAGTAGCTTGGTTACTCCTCTTTAACTCTCTCACCTCACTCATGGCCATTTTACACACTCTTTTTCTGCCCTTCCCCTGAGGCACCAAACACAGACTCTGTTTCCAAAGACAAAAGTTCTTTTCAGATCGATTTCCCTCGTTATTGACGTGGAGGTTGCAAATGTCAATGCCACGCATGTCCTGTACCTTTTATGTGTTTTCTTCCCCCTGGGAACTGATCCACTAAAACTTGCCAATGCTAAACTGATCCAGGTCCATTTTATTTTTCTTTGAGTAATCGAGGCTTGCCAAATAATGAGTCAGACAAGGAAAAAGAAAAAATGTTGAAGCAATACCAAATCTTATTTGGGTTTAGCTCTATAAGCCTTATCTCTAGAGCAACTGTTTCTTGGCAAATTTTAAGAGAAACCTGTAACTGGGTGTGTTTCCACTTTTAAAATTCCGACTTGACACTAATAAAACCCCTGATTTTTAAAGACTCTGAATATTTCCACCTCTTTTTGGCTTCACGAGCCTTTGCAGGTTCTCAGCATCACCTAATTTAACTCCAGTTGGCCTACTGTCATTGAAGAGGTTAACTTTATCTGTAGCCTTGCTTCCTTGTATAATCCGGATAATCATTATCCACGCGCATAAATGACTTGACGTTCTCAAATACAGTGTTTATTTTTAGAAAGACTATCTAAAAAAAGAAGTCTATATTGGGCCCTGCTAGTTTGGGGGCATACTTGAAGAAAACTAGTATCCTTTTATTTAAAAATACGACCTGAAAAGGAAAATGTCTCCAAAGTAACATTTTTTCTTTGCAGATAATCCTTTTAAACACAGAATAATTAGTCCTTGTTTAAATGAAAGTACTTAATTTTTTCCACCTCTTAAAAATGGATGAACATCGAGCTAATGTATTAAGAAAATTAGGTCCTGTTTTATTCCATGAGACAACTTGTAGTTAGCAATCCTTAGTAATAAATTTTAACTGGTAGGAGGACACCAGGTTAAGCCTAGGACACTGAACTGAACAGTGTGGGTAGCTTCACTAACTCTGGGGAGTGTGGGAAAACGATCAGACGAGCTATTTTCTATACCAGTAAGAAAGACATTCAGTTGGCTGGAGAGGTGAGCTGATCCAGGGGCAGAATATCCTGCACAGCAATATCATGTGAGATATCCTGTCTCAGTCCCATGTGTTGATTGCAGCATGGTCCCTACAGTCCACGATCTGTACTATAAACATAAACTAAGCAGTAAAATAACGAGTGTATCTGGCACTGCTCTCTGGCACAGGGTGAATGCTGCCTATGAAGCGCCCACCTATGAGGAGGTGATGACCATGTCAGCTCCAGCGATTTGGACAATTACATCCAACCCGGGCTCCGTGCCCTCGCCGCTGAGCGAGCCTCCCCCATACAGCGTCGTCATTGAATCCTCTGCCCGACGAGAGATGACAGGGGAGGCTCTCTGGGGGCCAGTGCCACCAGACATAAGGCACACCTCTGAGACAGACACGGGCTCCAGGACACAGCTGCAGCTGGTGCTGCCCCCAAGACTGCAGCGGTTTGTTTCGGACATCCATGAGGAGAAAGATATTGAAGACAGGTTTGAACCACTGGAGCCACTCACTCCACCACCTGCTTACGAGATTGCCATCAGTGATGAGGTCTTTGAAAATGCTCCCCAGCCCTCTGCGTTAGGAGTGATTCCACCTTCCACGAATACAGAATCAATCCCTCACCCCAATACAGGATGCTCCTAGAGGGATGGTAAAATGGTTGATAATTGTTTTGCCTAAACGTTTGTCTCACCATTCTTTGAACCAGAATTGAACTACAGACACAGCTTCTGATGTTACTAGAATCTTTTTGCACAAAATATAAACCAATGCAATACCACACTGCCTTGTCTTGGCAGATACATAAAACCACTGTGAGGAAAGTTGTGTTATGTATGGCAACATTCTCAAACTGGAGATACACCTTTATGGGAGAGGAGAAGTAAATCATGAGAAGACAAAAGACCTCTGAAGAAGGACTGCAGGATGCAGCCAGAAGAATCTGCCTGGGAGAGGGCAGGAATAGAAACAACTTTAAGGAGGTTCTGCCTGTGCATTGCAAACAGCAATATTGCTGAGTACTGTGTGGTCATCAGCCACCCTGAAATCCCTACAGAGAGAACAAGCCTGCGCTCCCCAGGTTGCTGTTTTGCAGCAACACAAATTTATGGTCTGAGCTGTTTGTTACTGTCCCTGTGCCACACCTGCTCCACATCCTCAACTGTGCTGCATGGGACTGTGACTGAGGGGAGAGTGGCTGACTGCATCTGGAAGCTGGTACCACCTGATACCTGTCACTTGGGGTCGAAAAGCTGATAGCATGCATTAAATTACTTCTGCTGGTCACAAAGTTCTCATTCCACACAGCCAGCAGGTGGACAAGAGGGAGACAAGTTTTCCCCCTGCGAGAGAGGCCAGCAGTGGGATACATACACATGTAAGTATCCTCTGCATGGACCACTAGTCTTTATGACTCTACAGCAGGGTGTATGTCTGCTGTATTACAGATGTACTCCAACAGATGGCCTGAGACACTTTGTTGGCATCATGCACAGGAAAGCCAAAGCCCCTCCAGTTCTCTGTGGGCTCTGGAAAGGTCCAGTCTGTCTGCCGAGGCAGCGGAGCACCTGAGGACTACAGTCACAAGGCAAATCTGGCCTTCATCACGATGGTTCTAGGCCGTAGGCAGGTTCTAGCTCTCACTGACCAGTGATGCTGTGCCTTTTGAAATGGGTGAGCTGAACTGATTGGCTCTGCAGTGCAAAGAGGTCAGTGTCTGCAGTATGCAAAGAGATGCATTCGCATCTGGCGAATGTCCAAATTAAAAAATAAAAATGGTGGTCTGAATCTCCTGTGGAGGAGAGCAGCAGTCATCACAGCCTTGTTCATATGACTGCATCTTTAATTCATATGAGGAACCATCAAACCATAGGCTAGAAGCAAATAAATTATTCCTTATTGTTTGATTCTTTCTAGTTCAAAGGAAAAAAAATACCTTTTATGTTGTTTATAAATAAACAGGACTGCATTAAAAATTCCTAGTGGCATCATTAATTTTTCCTCCCAAAAGAAACACTCCACAAAGCCATGCTTTTGCTTGCTTTCTGCTTATTTGATAATCTTGGCTTAGAAAAAAGAGAGGAGTTCCGTTTCTGAATCGACAGCTGAATCACTTTATTATCATTATTGATGAAGCAATTATGATACTTCTATCACGGAAGTATTAGGAGAGAAACTTGCTGATAAAGGCAATGTGATTTCTTTAATGGCAATCACTACTTGCATTTCCCTCCTGTATCTGCTAACAGAAAAGAAGAAAACCTCCCCAAAAGGTGTCCTAGGTATGTGACACAGGCATAGAGACTTTGAGTCTTAAACTGGGCAACTCAGGACCTGTCTGAGTGCACCGAATTGCCAGGAGTCAGGAAGCAATTCAGGTGACCAACACAGACTAAAAACTAGCCAAAACAAAGATCAAAAATGTCACCAGTTATGATCAATACCATTTTGTCTTCAACATTTTTAAAGGCTGTCAAGCCTTTGGACTTGTGTTAAGCTTTAGCACATAGAATTCCTGTGCACCAGGGAGCAGTCATCTGAAGCCTTATGTGACTTTTTCTGTAAGTCATATGAGGAGCAGCTGCGGGAGCTGGGGTTGTTTAGCCTGGAGAACACTCAGGGGAGACCTTATTGCTCCCTACAACTCCCTGAGAGGGCATTGTAGCCAGGTGGGGTTTGGTCTCTTCTCCCAGGCAACCAGCGACAGGACCAGAGGAACTGGCCTCAAGCTGTGCCAGGGGAGGTTCAGGCTGGACATCAGGAGGAATTTCTTCGCAGGAGGGTTGCCGAGCATTGGAACAGGCTGCTCAGGGAGGTNCACAAAGCCATGCTTTTGCTTGCTTTCTGCTTATTTGATAATCTTGGCTTAGAAAAAAGAGAGGAGTTCCGTTTCTGAATCGACAGCTGAATCACTTTATTATCATTATTGATGAAGCAATTATGATACTTCTATCACGGAAGTATTAGGAGAGAAACTTGCTGATAAAGGCAATGTGATTTCTTTAATGGCAATCACTACTTGCATTTCCCTCCTGTATCTGCTAACAGAAAAGAAGAAAACCTCCCCAAAAGGTGTCCTAGGTATGTGACACAGGCATAGAGACTTTGAGTCTTAAACTGGGCAACTCAGGACCTGTCTGAGTGCACCGAATTGCCAGGAGTCAGGAAGCAATTCAGGTGACCAACACAGACTAAAAACTAGCCAAAACAAAGATCAAAAATGTCACCAGTTATGATCAATACCATTTTGTCTTCAACATTTTTAAAGGCTGTCAAGCCTTTGGACTTGTGTTAAGCTTTAGCACATAGAATTCCTGTGCACCAGGGAGCAGTCATCTGAAGCCTTATGTGACTTTTTCTGTAAGTCATATGAGGAGCAGCTGCGGGAGCTGGGGTTGTTTAGCCTGGAGAACACTCAGGGGAGACCTTATTGCTCCCTACAACTCCCTGAGAGGGCATTGTAGCCAGGTGGGGTTTGGTCTCTTCTCCCAGGCAACCAGCGACAGGACCAGAGGAACTGGCCTCAAGCTGTGCCAGGGGAGGTTCAGGCTGGACATCAGGAGGAATTTCTTCGCAGGAGGGTTGCCGAGCATTGGAACAGGCTGCTCAGGGAGGTGGTGGAGTCACCTTTCCTGGAGTAGTAAAGGCTGGACGTGGCACTCAGTGCTATGGTCTAAGTGACATGGTGGTGTTCGGTCAAAGGTTGGACTTGGTGATCTCAGAGATCTTTTCCAGCTGATTTTTCCAATTGATTCTGTGATTCTGTAATGAGAGCTGTGAACTTGCTTTTGCTAGGATGCTCACTTGATTTTCCCTCTGTATTTCCCTTCGCATTTCTCTGCACATCCCCTGTGCTCCATTTCTCCCTCCCTCCTAATTACACCACGTTATCGTTTCTGACTGCAGCCGATTTCCGCAGAAAGCCGTGTCAGCAGAGGCAAATAAAATAAAACAAGGAAGAAAAAAAAACAAAAACAAAAACAAAAAAAACAACCCAGAGGCCGTACGTTTCCCAGGAAAGCCGCATTCCCGGCAAGCCCGACCCCCGCCCGGCTCCGCCCCGCCGCACCCCTGAGGGGCCGCGCCCTGAGGGGCGAGCGCGGGCAGGAAGAGGCGGGAAAGCGCC
>VZTG01004497.1:55478-133507 GCA_013397845.1 Melanocharis versteri | reverse complement strand
TGCCCCCCCGCCGCTCCGGCGGCGGTCACGTGACGGACGGCGGGGAGCGCGTCCGGCGGTTTGAATCGCGGGGGCCGCCGGGAAAAGGCGGGACGCGGCTCCTTTCCGCCCGCCCGCCCGCCCGGCCGTCGTCAGGCGGCGGCCGCGGCCCGCGGGGGCGCGCCGGTTCCTCCCGGTTCCTCCCGGGCCGCACGCCGGGACGGGGCACGGGTGGTTCTCTCCGCGGTGTCCCCGCTCCTCCCAGGATGCTGGCGGCGTGCGGCATGCAGCGGTGCCACCAGGAAGCGCTGAAGAGGAACCGGGTGATGCTGGCCAAGCAGCTGGTGTTGAATGTGCTGGTGGAGCACATGGTAGAGAAAGACATCATCACCGCGGAGATGGTGGAAATGATACAGGTACGCGGGTTGTCGCCTGCGGCGTGTGCTTTGTTTCTGGCTGAGCTCGGTGTCGTTCCTTGCGGTGGCAGCATGGAAGAAACTCGCCTGTGTGTTACCTGCACGTTTCAGTGTGGCTGCATTCAGAGGACCTGCAGGGGTTTGGTTGCAGCGTGAAGGAGAACTGTGAGGGGCTTTTGTAGAAAGAAAAAGTGCATTTCCTCTAAGATTCCCTGTGTCCTGATGTGCCGTCGCAGCAGCCTGCTCTTTGTGGATCGGGTGGTACCTTTCAGTCCTTTGTTGTTATTTTATGCTTATCTTTTTTTTTTCCACACGTAGAAGTGGGAATAATGTGTATTTCCAAAAGAACACTGTGAAAATAAGTAAATGAATATGTTATGTATCAGTTTGCAGTGGCACTTTCCACATAAAAAATTTATGCTTCGTATATGATTTTGTAAATTGCGTGAAGCGCCTTGCCAGGTTCAAGGCTCACTGTCAAGTAGCAAATGCCGTTTGTTTGTAGGCTTGTGTCACTTTCCCTGTGCAGTGGGTACTATGGAGAGAAGTCATTGGAAATATTTGGGATTTCTCCCAGGGGGATGATAATGCACAGAACGCTGTGCAGGACGGACACACAGGTCTTCAGAGAAAGCAGACTGGAAAGGAAGTGGTTGAAGCTGCACATCAAATGCATGTCAGGGCTCAAATAAGCAACTGAGGAAGTTTTTAGTCCCCTAGCAAAGTTCATGGTCCCATAATAAGAACAGATGCTGAAAAATAGGATTATGACCTGTTTTCTGGGCATGCATGTAGAAGGTGTAAACCTGAGACTGATAAGGTTTTGATAGCAGTGGAGGAATAACATCCTGATCAATTTTGAGTCATTGTCAAAGATAACATGAATCACTTGGCGTACTTTGACACAGTGTCAAAGATAATGTTAGATGCCTCATGGGGCCTGTCAGGGATATCAGTGCTGAATTGTGGGAGCTCCAGACAGTCTCACCTGAAATAGCTCCAATCCCTAATGAAGGAAAACAAAGATAGAGTGAAACAGTGCAAGCCAGAGAATGAATCAAGGACTTCTTGTACTGGTTTGGGCTGGAGTAGTTATTTCTTCATAGTAGCTGGTACGGGGTTGTGTTTTGGATTTGTGCTGGAAACAGTGTTAATGTAGAGGTGTTTTAGTTATTGCTGAGCAGTGCTGACCCAGGGCCAAGGTCTTTTATTCTCACCCCACCCCACCAGCGATGCTGGAGGTGCACAAGAAGTTGGAAGGGGGCACATCCGAGACAGCTGACCCCAGCTGGCCCAAGAGATATCCCACTCCATTTGGTGTCGTGGTCAGCATGTACAGCTAGGGAAAGAAGAAGGAAGGGGCAAACTCTGAGTGACAGAGCATGGTGCTGATGATGCCAAGGTCTTGGGTTTGATCCCTGTATGGGCCGTTCACTTAAGAGTAGGACTCAATGATCCTTGTGGGTCCCTTCCCACCCAGAATATTCTGTGATTCTGAGTCACCATTGTGAGTGATGGAGCCCTGCTCTCTTTGGAATGGCTGAACACCTGCTGGCCGACAGGAAGTAGTGGATGAATTCTTTGTTTTGCTTTCTGTGTGTGACTTTTGCTTTACCTATTAAACCATCTTCATCTCAGCTTCTCTGACTTTTATCCTTTGGATTCTGCCCAGTATTCCACTTGGTGAGGAAGTAACTGAGCATCTGGTGCTTAGCAGCCCACAGGGGTTAAGCAACAGCATTGCTGAAGTGTGGATGGTGAGTAGGGGATGGCTTTTGATGGCCTGCAGTTTGTCACTGAAGGGGGAGAAGGGAAGAAAAGGGGGGGGGGGAAATCCTCTCAAACTTAAGGTAATGCCAGAAAAAGTACTCTTTTTGGCAAGGTGCTGTGGTAGTTAAAAAGTATTAAACTGAGACGGGAAGAGGCCTGAAGGAATCTTCCCCTCCAGATGTAATTGACTAAAAGGGAATGCAACAATACTTAGTAATGGATTATCAGTAAGGAGAAAGGTGTTATGATGGATAAGTCAGGTAAAGAGTAATAGCTCAATGGAAAAATTATCCCTAATACGATAAACACACCTAATTAAGAGCTTAAATGTGTATAAATAGCAGTAGCAGCCTGAGCAAGAGAACAGTGACTTGAACTACTGTTGCAGGGTATTGATCTGGAAATTGCAACAAAAATAGAAATATGGCAGAGGTAGAAGGAAAGCATTTACAGCTGGAACTGCAAGATATGCATTGCACTAGAAGGATAGAAATGAAGGGAATGTTTACTGGATAGTTCTAGACATAACAGTGCTATGGAGAAAAAGTAAAGTGCATTTAAAAAGATCACTTGAATGGAAAACACTTTGTCTTACCTTTCATTTTCCTGTAACAAGTCTGTGAATTTTTAATATTCTTCCTGTCTCTGGCAAATGTGAGCACAGGTCTTAGAAGTGCTGTTAAGTAGCCTGTTATTGAAAATGTATTGTGACACTGATCATCAGGTACCTTAATGGAAACAGGAGAAGCCAAATGCCACTGTCTGATGAAAGAGAATAGATTCTCCTGGATATGATAACTGACTGGTTCTATAAATATCCTCCTGCTCCCCCAGTAAGTCAGGAAGTCAAGATCTGGATAAATAGTTATGTTCTAAATAATCTTTTCATAAAAGCACAATGGTTACACTGGTCCTGTTGGTTTGATTTAAGCTAAACAAAAGAAGAAAATGGTTCTGGAAATGGAGCACTTAAATAAAGTTCTGTAATCTGAGGAAAATGAAATAAATCAAGGAGCTCAGGGAGATGAAGCATGACATTTTTCCAAGTGTGAGGTGTCAAACCAGTACTGAAACTTTACCACAAGTAAGAAAAAGATGGGAGGGGGAGTGTGTTGCAGGAAGAGCCACTGAAGGCAGAGGTGGTTGAACTGGATGAGGAGCTCACAAAAAATAGGAAGAGTAAGTAAGGAGTTTATAGGTGTACAACACTGGAGAAGAATCAATAAATAGAAGCTGCTGCCTTCGATGTCTGAAATGTGGGGAGATAGTAGGATCTGACAGGATTGAATTTCAGTTGGGTCATTCAGAAAGATACTAAACCATGGGAGTTTTTTTCCACTGTATACACTTTCAATAGAGTAAAGAAAAAATTGTGTTTACTTTGTAGTGAAAATGGTATTATAATTGTCTAGATGAAAACACAGAAGAGGGGAGTTTCAAACACAGGGGAAAAATTATGGTGGAAATCAAGTGGGACAGTGGAAACAGCTGTTTTTAAGGCAAGCTCCAACATCTACTTGCGTAAATGCCTTCTTGTCAGTGTCAGATGTTCTTCCAGAGCTCTGGGATGGACTTAAAATTGCAGATATGTTAGGAAGAGCTTCCTTGCTTTTTAAACAAGTTGAATACTCTTCTGTAATCAAAGACTGAGATTGTATGGATTCAGAGATTTAAAGGCTCTGTTGATCACTAGACAGTAATGAAGAGATCACTGGTTTTGACAAGTGACATAAATTTGATTAGGGTGTTTGTCAATTGTATATGCTTTTTCCACAGATTTTGCAGGTATATTCAGGCTCAATAAGACTAATATGGAATTTTGACAGGAATTCAGAATTTATTTACAACTAGTTTCTGTTATGCAGATGATCAAACCTATCTGTGAGGGGAAAGAAATAAATTAAGGATGTATTGGAAAATAAGTGAAAGAAGTGTGTCTTATGAAAGTTTTATTTCTGAATGTTTGCTGAACATTATTTAGCATAACCTGAATGTGGTGTTGAAGAGGAAGTCATATCAGGAGGTACAGCCCTTTGAGTGTTTAAGGAAGTATTAAGAAAGAAGTCTGCCCAAAGCTGACTGCTGTACATACAAAGTGCAGAATGTGAACGTTATGGAAATTTCTTAACTTTTCAAGAAAACTTAGGTTCTGGTTCTTGAGGTCGGCTTGTGTTCTTAACTATTATTTATGGCTTAGTGTCATAGACTGTGAAAAAGATGAATGACCTTTAGCTTGTCTCAAAAGAGCTGCAGGTCCACTAGAAAGGAAGAAAAATTCATTAGATACTTCAGAAATCAAGTCTCCATTTACTTGGTTAGTTACAATAAAACTCAGTGAGCTTGCAGCAAGATACAAATATATGGAGCTGGCTATTTACAGTGGACTAATGGAGCAGTGTTACCAAGAGAAAGATACCTTCATACTTCTGGGAAGACACGAGTAAGACATTATTATATGTACTTCTAGTCAACAGTACTCTGAAAATTCAGGGTCCTGTGGGAATAGGAAAAGTTACTTACACTGTTAAGGGAAAGATGCCATTTATTAAAGAAAGTGACATGTTTACTGTTGCAAATCAAGACCAATTTTTAGAAAGAAGTTTGATAAATAAGGGAAAGGACAGAACACTGAAGTCAAGGAACACTATTGATAAAAAAATAAATGCTCTTAGTCAGTCATGAATGATTATAGGTCTGAAATTCTGCATAGGTTCATAAACATTGGATCAACAAGATTTTGCAATATCCTCCCAAACAATGTGTTGGGGCAAAAACCAAAGTATTTTTGACATCAAGCTTGATAATTATGAATGAAACCAGATGATGTGGTATCTTCTGTAGCAGAAGATTTACACATGTACTCAAGGCTTCTTTTTTTTTTCTGATTTTCCTGTGATTGCTGTATTGTTAGGCCTTAATTCTGTGTAACTCAGCAGCTATTTCCAATTGTGCATCAAAAGGAGAGATCTCGGATCTAAGTGATAATTTAAAAATACAGGATGAATTCCAAATAAACAAAGTTTATTTCTGATACCCAGTATTTTGGTATGTGATTCTTGGTGTGGTTTAGATTTCACGGGGAAGGGTATAATTGTGTAAATTATACATTTTGTTGGCAATTACCTGTTAATATTCTTACAGTTAGAACTTCTTGGCACTGTTTCATTTTTTGATGGTTACTTTTCCACATATACTACTATATATTGCTTCATTTGTCTAAGTATTCATCTGTACATAGGAAATACCATTCTGCAATTGACTGCATATAATAAGTATTTTACTTAATGTTTTCTGGAGGATTTGGTTATCTGCATGAGACCATAAACTATTGGATAGTGGTGGAAGCATGTTTTTGATTTTGAGTAGTCGGTGAAGAGAAGTAGACACTATTCCAGCGGTAACTGGAAGTAAAATTTTAGAGAGAGTATGGTGTATTACTGTGTGTGGTCATGTATGAGTTGTTGGCTTGTTGTGTTGTCATATACTCCCACCCTTGAGCAAATAGGGACAGAAGAGTGTGAATGAAATCAACTAGGAAGAGTGTAATAATGGATCTAGCATAGCTAAGCATAGTGGTGGAATGTTTTTCTGAAATTAAAAAAAAAATAGTTGTTCTGATGATTCATTGAAAGTTGATTGTATCAGGTGTTACTTGAGTATGGATTTTGGTTTTTTTTCCTCTGTGTTCAGGCCAAGTCTGGGAGCTTCGACCGAAATGTGGAATTCCTCAATTTGCTGCCCAAAAGAGGCCCTAATGCCTTCTCAGCCTTCTGTGAAGCTCTGCGAGAAACCCAACAGCAGCATCTGGAGGCAATGATCCTGAAGACAATGTCCAACCGGAGCAATGAGATTGCAAGGGTACAACAGTTTTTGAAAAATAAGATGGATGGGTTGCATTTCAGATTGGGTTTGGGCACAAAAGGAACTTTATCAAATGGGAAAAACTCAATTGTTTGGAAAGGATAGGATTGCGTTTTGTTGCAAGTTGAAACTTGTAGTAGCCTTAGAAAAAGCAGAGAGGAAGAAACTTGGGAAGAAGAGAATTTTCTTTGCACTTCTTGTTGAACTGTACAAGGTTCTTGCAATGTTCTTGTATCCAACATGTTCTTAGTGGATGTGTAATCAATAATCCAAAAGTTGAAAAGGAAGTATTTTTTTCTTTGAATTTTTTTTGGTTTAATATTCAGTGATTGTCTGAGTAGACTCTTAAGGAAACAAATACTTTTATTTCTTTCGGGTTTTTTTCACCTTTTCACTATGTGTAGTTGTTAGTGTTGTACTAAAGGAAGCATTTTGCAAAGATTCCATGTTCTTAGTGCATTGGCAAGGGTGGAAACACTCAGTAAACGTATTTTATGCAAAGGAAGGGAGAGCAAATACTTTTGAATGGATGTTCCCTTATTAAAATGTAAAATTTATTAGACCACCCTTTTAATTTTTAGTTTTCAGTTTTGCTTTACTATACAAACGATGAAATCTTGACAGCAAACAAAAATATAGGAATCACCAGACAAATCAAGTTTTTGTTAAAACCAAGGAGGCTAGGATGACCCCAGTGTAAAGATTCTAAACTGAGGATTTGGATAGAAGTAGAAATGAGCAAAGAAGGGAAGGAGTTTTGCATTGAGAGAAAGTGCTGCTGCTGTCTTGTAATGATGTTTCTTTTGGATGTGAATTTAATAATATTATATTTCAACCATTTTTATGTGTATATAAATGCATGTATCTTTTCTTCCATGATACCTTCAGCTTTGTACTATAGAGAAAAAAAATAGCTATTTTATGCTATTCTTTTTCATGGATTTCATGGATTTATTGATGTCTTGTAGCTTGAACACTGTCATGAGTCAGATCTTCCATTCCCTGCCAGTGAGTCCTGTAATTCAAAGAGACCCCGTTGGCTTGGTGAGTTGCACATGATTTGCTACCTGGTTGGCTCCTGCCAATTTCTTAATACTCTCTTAATTCAATTCTAGAAATAAGCTTGCCACCACTTTGCTCATCCCAGGAATACAAACTTGACAGTAAACTGACTATATTGTGATCAAAGAGGGTGATTTATAGCATGTGGGAAGAGACAACCAAAACAGTTTCTTGTCAGCTTCATTTATTCTTATGGGACACTTTGTTGCTTAAAACAGTACATGTCAGTAAAATTGTAGATTTTGCAAAGATTTTCTTTAAGGTTTGTGATAGAATTTCATTGAGCTAACGCTCTATGGATATTGACTTTAGGCGGTATTCCTTAACTCTAGACTTCCTTCTTAAAAAATTAGTTTAAGGCCTTAAATGTGTTACATGGGTCCAACTTGGTTTTCTGTAGCTTCTGCCAAGTGCAGCAAATCAGCTTTTCATTAACATGCATTTGTGACTTAGACCAGGGGACTGGTCTAATAGACAATTGTTGGAATGAATCTCCTTGCTAGTTTTTGTGTTGCCTCTGGTAATGCCTGGAGTACTTTTTCCTTAACCACAGGTTCACCTGTATGCTGGTTACTAGGAGCTCTCTCTGGTGTTAAAGAGCAAGTGTCGAATTTTTGGAAACTTTTTGATTTATGTGCAAGGGTTTTAGGTTGGATTTTTTTAGAGCATATGTTCCTCCAACCAGGAGAGCCATGCCTCAAAAAGCTGAAAGAGGATTTCAGAAGAGACCGTGAATGTCATTAGTTAGCTCAGTTTCTTCGGTACAGAGGAGTGATAGTTGATTATCATTCCCCTCATCTTCTGTTATCCAGAGGAATGTGTTCAGAGGCAGATAAAAAAAAGAAAAGGGCTTTGCACTTTATGGAAGTTAGAATTGTTTTGTTTGATCACTTATGCATGTGTTCAGCATGGGAGGCCTTTTATGAAAGGAAAGAACTATTCTGTTTGAAATTTTCTAGCAACATTTTGTCAGCCAGACTCTGAAAGTAAGAACATACTGTGCAAAACAGCAGAAAGCACAAGGATCTAATATTAGATGAGAATTCGTTTTCATACTCTGTAGACTAGGCCTTAGATAAGACTAACCCACATACAAGCAAAAAACTGTCAGTTAAAATAAAATAAGTATACTGTTACAGTACTTTTTTCTCTTCTGTGTTTCATTTTGTGTCAGTAGACCCTGATCAAACAAAATTTTTAGAGGTATGAAATATGCATAAGAGAATATAGTTCAGAATTTGCAGGTTACTACCTTAATGCAGAGGCTTTGTGTCTGGAATTTTTTATTTTTATTGATATATTTGGTTTTGCACAGAACCAATGGAACATTCTTTGGATAACAGAGATGGTCCCTCAATTCCTCCAGTGAAGCATTGCACTCCTGAATTTTATCACAATCATCAGCACTTGGTAAGCTGTTGGCAGAGAAAGTCTTAAGATGTAAGAGATGTGAGATGTTTGGATCTATCAGCTGAACATGTGCCACTTAAAATTGAGTTTAAATGCTTCATTGGGATGCAGATCAGGGTTGTGCTATTTGTGTAACTGAAAGGTGTTACCAGTCGTGCTCCGTTTGATGTCGTTCTCATTTGCAAGTGTCAAGAAATCCTGAGAAGTTCTGTAACTCTATACAAATGTCTGCTTCTGGTTTTTTTGATCATGAAGAGCTTGGTGAAATGACTTCTGTTCTATTGCTCTCTGTGAGCTGTCAGTATTATTGCCTCACTTTTATTTGTCTGTGTTCTCATCTTCTGTAAGATGACAAACCCTGTAAATGACTGTAAGATAGTAGAACCGTGTTTACAACTAGTAAGTTGGCTGTTTTAATTGCCAGCTCTACCCAAAAGAGTCCTTAGGCTTAAGAACTAGATCAGGATTCTGTGCTGGGTAGAACAATCTGAATTTCTAATCTTCTGCTGCAGTGTTTGAAGTTATGTGTGTAATCTAATTACTTTTTGTTTATTCTGTCTGTAAAGCATAGATTGTGGTGGGCTTAAGGAAAAATTACTTTGTGTTGTGGGGTAAACACTTCATTTGGGTTATACAATGTCAGAGGCTCTGTGTATAGTAAAACAGTTTTTGTGTGTGTATTGGTTTTTGTTTGGGTTGGGTTTGAGTTTTTTGGGGTTTGTTGTTGTTGTGGGGTTTTTTTTGAGCTGTCTGTTGGGGTGACCTGATTAATAAGCAGTGCCAGTGTGAGCTTGACTAGGCTCCTTTTACAGGAGCCTGCCTGGATACACCTTATTTGATATTCTCCTTTGGTATTAAATTTTAGTTCCAATTTACAAAAGTGTTAGTAAGTGAATTACTATTGATTTGTTGTTGTTAAGAGTGGTAGGGGCAGAGAGGGAACTTAATTTGAAGACACCCCTCTTAAATTAGTTCTTTTCCTGTTAACCTCTTTTGCCTGTTGTGTAATTTTAAAGATCAATGACTGACAGTTCCTTGCTGTTGCAATTAAAATCACTGCTATTTTACATCTGTCTGCTCCCAACGGCAATTAAGAAATGTTAGCTAAATTTGACGTAGTGTTGTCCTTTAATGGGGGTGACACAAATATATGGGGCCCTGCTGGGGTGAGGGTGGGAAAGGGAAAGAAGTTAGCAAGACATAATTCACAGTTTGAAATGGATAAGCTGTGTTTCTTTTAAAATGAGGAATAAGGCAAGCCAGTCTAACCTATTAATAATAGTATTGTAGGATTGTCAGTTGTGGAGGCTGGCAAGCGCAAGCATATCAAGTTGGTGTGGAATGATTGCTGTTCTATTCTAACCCCATTATTTCCTTGTGTAGTCTAAATTTACCCATTTGTAATCTTCCTTTCAGGCGTACAAGCTGACATCAGAGCCCCGAGGCTTAGCACTTATCCTCAGCAATGTCCGTTTCAGCAGCGAGAAGGACCTGGAATATCGCGCAGGGGGAGATGTGGACCGTGCTTCCCTAGAGGTGCTTTTCAAGCATCTCGGCTATCGAGTCACTGTTTTTTGTGATCAAACTGCACAGGTAAGGGGGTGATCCCAGTGCTTCACAACTGGTGTGGATGAGAGTTTGTTTCATAGTTGTCTTAAGAGGTTCCCTTCGGTATGTAGCTAAGCTTCGAAGATGTGAATTTTCAATTAGGAATAGAAAATAAGGCTAAATGGAGTGATGTCTGCTCTCATACTGGTCAACATGAGAAAGCTTGGAAGGCTAAGCTCTTCCAATGGAAAGTAGTATCACAAAGAACTACAAGAGGTACTACTCTAGTCTGACTCTAGTGCAAGGGGCAAGAATTTTGAGACCACACCTGGCATGTGTGTTAAAAACGCAAATTAATAAAGTCTCCAGTTTACTCTAGATAGACTTTTCCAGTGTTCTGCTCTCCTAAAAGTTAAACTTTGCAAATATTTGATGTAGTCTTTGCTATTGTGATGTTTCCGTGTCCTTTCACTGATGAAGTCAATTGCCATCCTGTTTATCAGTCTTCCAATATCCATGCAGTTCAGTTCCACTGTTTCAGTCTTTACTTTGCTAGAAACATGTCTGTGCTTTACTTAGGAAAATTGGTTGTGTTCCATGACCAACTTAATCAAGCCACTCTCCCTAGGAATGCAGTTTCTGCCTTCTCCAGCATCATTTGATCTTAGTCCTTTTAAATCCCTATGAATTCAAGTGATACAGGACCTGTTAAAGAGTGTTTTATTCAAGAACAGAGCTTTTGCAACATTGGTGTAAGATTTTTGCACCTGCCACGTTGTCAGAGCTCCTAAAGTTTGCCAGTCTAAATTTTTAATTGACCACTGGTGTGTGAATGAAGTCTCAGAGTATGTATCAGTTAAGTTGCTCCAATATCCCAGCCAGACTCCAGTCAGTGTGAAACCTCTGCAAAATTTACCCATTCACTTGGTTTCCCCTGTTGGCCTAAGTGATTCCTGCTTCACAGTGTTACACTTCAGATTGAGTATTGCATAAAGGAACAAGAATATTTTGCTTTTTTTTTTTTTTTTAATAGAACACAACATTTTCATGTAAATGTGATGTGTGTAGGGGTTTTCTTCGTGACAAGAGGGCCATTTGTGTTTTTCCCAGAATATTGATTCACTTTCCTTGGGGAAGTCTGGAAAGCATTGAACTTCTTTATTTTTTCCTGTTCTAGGAGATGCAGAATGCATTGGAGAGATTTTCCAAGCTGCCAGATCATCGAGATGTGGATTCCTGCATTATAGCTCTGCTTTCACATGGCGTGGAGGGTGGGGTTTATGGCAGTGATGGCAAACTACTAGAGGTATATTGCTGAGTCCTGATCTGTTGTTGTAGGTTGTCTCTAGGAAAGTAACAATGTTCCAAAAAAAGAAAAATGAAGTGATGCGAGACTGAAGATTCACGTTTTTTAAAATAGAAAAAAAAAGGGTTGGAGGGAAGAAAAGGACAGGGGGCTGTCTGTGAGAGGTCTGGAAGATGAAAAATGGCAAGTAGGGGAGATTATCTCTCTGGATAAATACTAGGCAGAGTGCATGAACCCAGGCAAGTAGGAACCTGGGGAGAGAGTGGAGAAGGGGTGTGTTTGTCACACACGGAGTTTGCAGATAAAGGAGAACATACAAAGACTGGTGAGGTAATAACCAAAATACAGGGAAGCAAGGTGAGACTGGGTTTGGCTTCCAGAAGGCTACAGTGAAGAAATTTCCTCTCTTTCTTCTCTCAGTTGCAGGAGGCCTTCCGGCTCTTTGATAATGCAAACTGCCCAAATCTCCAGAATAAGCCCAAAATGTTCTTTATTCAGGCCTGCAGGGGAGGTGAGTGCCCGACACTAAAAGCCATGTACTTGGCATGCCATTGAGGCTCATTTTGCACACATGCACACCCTCACATTCAACTTGCTGTCAACTCTCCTCTTTGCTTCTCTCAGGTGTAAGTGGGACCCATATTCACCTCCCTCTGCCCTGCTGCTGCCACTGCATCTGTTGCTCTGTAAGTGTCTTTAGCTCTGCATGAGGTGTGTGCATTGACTTGCAGACCCCAGAGCGCCTTAGTGCCATACAGCTCTGTCATATCCCACTCATACCTCGAGGCTACCTCGTGCTGTGCCTGCAGTAGGGGGAGTGGGGCACACCATGCACAAATTGCAGCACAGCATGGAGCAGTACACTAGCACTGGAGTCTTGCTGAGGTCCTGTCTTTCTCTTGATCCTCGATGTGTTGTGTCTCTTGTGGTTGTCTCTTGAGCTGTCAGAGTTGGTTCCAATTATTTTGGGGGTTTTGTCTTTTTCCTTTACCTTAGCCTGTTTTCAACCTCAAAATGACCTTTCCTTGCGCCCTTTTTCACATACTGCTGTTGAATTCTTACATGCTGTTGTACAGAACTCTTTTCATGATTCTTACAGACTTGTTCTTTTTCTGTGCTTTGTGTTACTTTTTTCTTAATTCCACTATTCTTTTTCCTTCCTTTTGTAACTAAACAAACATATCTGTAACTAACTACCTTTCAGATCTGCTAATGACCAAATTTTTCCCTCAAGTGCTTGGACTCTGTGAAATTGCAGATATTCCAAAGTGAAGCTATGTCTTATAGTTTCTTTTTTCCTCTTGTGATAGAGAAGTTTTTCTAGTTTGTATGCTTTTCCCTCTGCTTTTCCCTTGTTCCTTGCGGTTGTCTCCCTTCTTTCTCATTTTTAGCAAGCTTTATAGTTTGTCCTCAAGTTTCTACTCTTGTTTAATCCCAATGCAGGGAAAAGACCAAAGTCTACATGAAGTATTTTGGTAATCAGAAATACTTGATCCCTCTAAGCATTTGGGAATATTGTAACATGCATGTTTACAATATGACTTGAACCCGATTGCTTTCCTTACATGAATGAACATTTAGGCACTCTTGAACAAATGTGAATGCGCAGACTCCGTGTGGAAATAAGGGTAATAAGCCAGAATTTTCAGTTGACCTCATTAGGTAATTAGGTCTATTTGACTGTAATGTTACCATAATGAGTCTGTTAAGATTAACAAATCAAGCTTGCTCTTTGTATTCCCAAAAAAGTTGCAGTTAAGGAAGAGTAGTAAAGCTTGCTATGCATGATGCTTTAGAACTAGGATACTGCAATAGACAAAGGATTAAGATACTTGAAAAACTGGAAGGAAAAACTCAATTTAATAAAAAAACCAGCAAACAAGGCAAAACCCTACCTTGTCTAACCTCTTTTAAACCTTGATTAATAGTTGGAGGGGAAAGCCAGTTACAAAGTAATTGAACTGTCAGCAAAAATGTGTATCCTTTAGACAGCATTCAAAAGACTGTATAAATAGTATTGTCAACTTTGAAATAGCAGGCAATCTGTCTGTGCCATGCAAGTTAGCTGGAACTAGTTGAAACAAGATGAGAATTGCATAAGTTATTCTTCTTCTCTAACCTTACATTACAGCCCTGCTATGTCTTGTGTTAATGACATGTTTTTAATATGTAGACAAAGAAATGTTGGTACGGTCTTAATTCCCAAAGAGCTTTTGGCAGGAGTCTACTAAAGAAGTGAAGTAGTCCACCTACAGTCATGGATCAAAAGCCAGTGGCAACAGAAAACAATGGGAAACGTTTCAGTGTGGCAGAAAATGAAACTTTGAAGTTGCTTAATATCTGTGTTTAATGTAGTAGGTTCAAAAGAGTGAAAAATTATGCTAATAACTGGGTAGTTAGCAGTTATTTAAATTAATTGGCAGAACAGCTATCTGGGAGCTTCAATACAATTTAAACAGACTGGATCAATCTCTGGCAGTGGTTCTATAAATTAGAGGTTAAGTGTGCAAAGGGTTAGTGCTTTACACATTTTAGTTAAGTTGATTAGAGTGGTGTTTGAAAACAAACGCATGAGGAAGATGTGTAATTCTGAAGCTTTAATCAAAAAGGTTTTGACATTATACATAATGGGATGATGACTGTGAATAATAGTTTGATGGTAAAATTACCTGAGTCTTTTCTGAAATAAAATGCACAGTGAACAGCACACTAAATTTTTAAAAAGATAGAGAACTGGAAAGATTTGGAAAAGTGTGATAAAAGATGTGAAAAAGTGCAGTTAAAAATGAAAAAAAATTGCATTGCTGCCTTAAAGAGATGAGAAAGGAACTTAATGGAAGCCATCATGAACTTTTGAGCTATGGAGACTTTAATTCCAGGCTGTTTGAGACAATCACACCCCTCCCACTGCTGTTTTCTTTTTAGAGGAAAAGAACAATGTTGCTGACTTATGAACTGACCACTTCCTGAGCATAATTATGAGATGCCACCTATGCCTCTGCCTGTTAAAGGGTTAGAAATCCAAATGTATTATTTAGGCATGAGCTAGCAATAAAAATTGAGAAACATATTAAGAGGAAAGCCTCTAAAGCGGACACTTAAGCCTCCTAACACTAGACTCTGATTGTGCTGTTAGGAAGTAAGGAGAATAATAGATTCTCATCTTAGAACAAGAGAAAACAAAAAGGCAAAATTATATGGAAAATCTGTAAAATGTAATTTTAATTTTCTTGCAACACAGCTGGACCGTCGAAGTTACCACCACTAAACAATTAGTTGAGATTATAATGGGAGCTCTGCATCATGTAGAAAACCAGTTGAGAATATCTACACTTGCATAATACATACTAAAGAATCCTGGAAAGGGCATTAAATGCTCTCCGGGTTTTAAACTAATCTCCATGGACTGGAGTTCTCTCTCATGTTTGAGGTCAGATTATTTTGCATTTTTTTGCTGCACAATTTATGCCTTTAATTGAAACAAGCAGTATTGTAATCAGGTTTTAGAACTAGGTGAGATGCTTGGTCCAGGTTTTTTAGATGTCCTGGATGTAGACCTTAGCAACCAAAATTACAGCTCTTGTTTGAGTTCTGCAGTAAACAGATAGTTAGCATTGCAAAGTGCACTAGACATTTGTGGATATTTCTAAGGTAGGTATGAGTGGAAAATAAAAACTTCATGGCTAGGCATCAAATCCTTCCATGAATGGTGGAGAACTACCAGAAACTTCCCTGCTTTCATGGTTATCCCATGATCTGCACTGGAAGAGATAGGAGCAAAAATCAGCATGCAGACCAAATCAGGTTAGGTATCTGCATTAGTTTGTGCAGAAGAACTTTCAGATGAGTTTAAAACTGCTGAGAAAGCCTAAAGTTAATGCAAAAACTTTCTGCTTGACAGTGGTTGTGGCGTTGCTGAGCAGAGCCCGAAACTAAGGAAGTACAGGAAAGCTACATCCAGTTATTCAGGATAATTTCTTCCCCCTTTTCCCTCTCCTTGTTTATTGCCACCACAGATGAGTGGGACCGGGGAGTGGATCAAAGAGATGGCAAAGGGTGGTCAGATTCCCCAGGCTGTGAGGAAAGTGATGCCAACAAGGAAGAAAGTCTGAAGCTGCGTCTGCCGACGTGCTCGGATATGATCTGTGGATACGCTTGTCTGAAAGGTACTGGGCCCTAATTGTTTGGGCATAAGGAGGTTTCATGTGTCTGTGTTGCCCAAAAGCCTTCATGGCAGACGCTCTCCCGCCAGGCACTGCGGCCATGCGAAACACCAAGCGTGGGTCCTGGTACGTCGAGGCTCTCACCTCGGTGTTTGCAGAGGACTCCCGACACACTCACGTGGCTGACATGCTGGTGAAGGTAAAGCACAAGCGCATTTACTCTCCTACCTCGTTCTTGAAGGGCCTGCCATTGCTTCAAAATGCTAAGATTAATCTAGTACTATTAAAGTGTTTGTTCCTGCCTTGTTTGTAGCAAAATTATAATTTTCCCCCGTTCTTACTTATTTAGATACAGTTCCATAGCAGTTTAACCCAAGTAAAGATGCTGTTTCTTTGACTCCTCCTGTTTCATTTGTGCGGTCGCATGGTGAACTTGTGAGAAGAGTTAATATTGCTTGCCAAGAATTACTTTTCTTCTATAGAAATAGCCTTTTTTTCAGGTGAATTCGTTCCCTGAACATGCACACAACACAGCTGCAAAAGCACTAGTACTCGTATAAGGTAAAGATTGAGAAAATGGAGGAAGAAGGAGTGAAAAAAGCAGTGTGACCACGGCAACTTGAGCTGCTGTGGAACTGCACCCTAGTTCTTTATCCTTCTTATAGTTAGGGGACTACTTAATGCATTAAACAGAATAATCTGTGAGTACAGAAAGAAATGATATTTTTCTTCCATCTTTTTAATCCTTCCAGTTATTTATATTTTTTTTAAATCTCACTTTCAGGTGAATAGGCAAATCAAGCAACGAGAAGGTTATGCCCCAGGCACCGAATTTCACCGCTGCAAGGAAATGTCGGAATATTGTAGCACACTCTGTCGGGACCTTTACCTGTTTCCTGGCTACCCACCAGGAAAATAACCTTTTCAGCTCTGTTTGAAGAGAGATACTGCCAAAGCTGAACTTCGACTGTGGATATCTGTTTTTACTCTTATGAGCTGTGATATCACATGTGCAAGCAAGGAATGCCAGTCTAATTCTTTATGTCTTTTTTCTGAAATAAACTGGCAACTCTCCTTGTAATCTGACTCAGTTCGGGGTTTAAAATTCTAATATCCCAATTGGCTTTGTATGTATAGAAAGTGATGGAAAGAGGATCAGCATTGGAACTGGAAAGAAGTGGGAACGTCCTTTGGAAGGAGACATAAGGACATTTGTAAACCAAGTGAATGTGAAAATGGAAATGGACTACTAGTACAATTTTTAAGTTAAGCCTTTCTGAAAGGAAAATCAGTCAAAAGATGCTACTTATCTTATGCTTGTACTTTTAAAATTTTAAATACTTTCTGCATGGTTCTTCATACAGGACAGTTGACTCCTGTGCACATTAGAAAAGGGCTCCCTTGTGAAGGAGAATCCTCCCCCTCTCTAAAATGGAAGGCTGTTGTTCTCAGTACTCAGCACTTTCCATTTTGATCACTTAAAAGTCTATTTTTCTACATTCCTTCTATAGCCAACTTATCAACAGAACTACAAGACATCCCAGATTATCAGCAAAACATACAGATACTCAGACAAATATGCCTGCATAGAATGCACCAGAAATAGTTTTGAATCTAGAAATTCTAGAATAACTCCCCTTAGTCCCAAGAGTGAGCAACTGCATGGAATATTCCTTTTGAGGAATTTGTTTGCTGTAGTACTTACATGTCACAATAGACATTCAGTCCACCAACTTCTCAGGAGTCTATAAATTGCACTGTACAACTGAAGCCCCGAAACTCTACGGCCTTGTAGAAGAGGATCTTTTGTCTTTTTAATTAACAAAAATATTCAAGGCAGCTCTTTACAGTCTAAGCATGTTGCTTGGGTTATTTATCACTGCAGTTTTTTTCCATTTTGAATGAGAGGGAAGAGTTTTACATTATTATCTTATTCTGTGGGTTTTCCTTCTTAAACCATGATCATTTAAAAGGATAATCTGTCACTTCCTTTGGAAATTTCCTGCACAGTCTCTTTGTGCTGTAATTTGTGTCTTGCTGTGTCCAACTGCAGTTACTCCCACTTGATGTGACGTGGGAGATGGGCATTGTTCTCTTTTTGTGGTAGAGCCTAAATCCTGAGATACTGGATTGCATGTGGACTACAGGTTGCTCACTTCAGTCTCAATCTTCTCCATTTTGTAGCACTAAGTTGGCGTAGTTCCTGGCTTTTTTTTAATGTAAGTATGGCTCTTAAAATATATTTTTCAGGATAGGATTATGAATAGGAAGCACAAAGGGATATGGAGGGAGGCTGGAAAACTAGGCATGTGCTCTTTTTATTATTCTGCCTAGAAAATGAAGGCCGTGTTTCCTCCAACTGACAAAGGTGCAGCATTATCATGTATCTTGCATTTATCCTACGCACAATGTGATGAAGAGAACAACAATCATACTTGCCAATTGGTGCCTTATTCTGAAGTCTAATATACCAGTTTAGGGGCTCCTGTACCTCGCTGGAGTATAAACACTGTCTTCCTGAGTGCTCCCTCTACGAAATGGTGCAATATTTTACAGATAAGTTTATTAATGAAGCAGTCCATTCTGATGGATTAAATTTCTGTAGGATTGCATCAAGTTGCATTATCACTGCCACTTTTGTATATCTTTTTGTATACTTGTATTTTACTGCCTTGAGGTGTCAAAATAAAGAATTTTTGTTTGATTAATCTGTGTGATGTCTTCCATTTGGAGAGTTAAGCCACTGCAGAAATGGAGGTTCTACATAAAGAGAATTTTGTGTTATTTCTAGAGATAGCACATTCCAGAGGAGGTTTTGAACTCTCAGGCAGAAGCCTGCTACTTACAGCTGCAGCCACTATGAGCTGCTTGTAAATTTTGATAACACCTGGGCCAAACAAAGACTGATACATTAATAAAGAGATATGAGGCAGAACCACCAAGTAGGAGGCTAATGTTCTTCAGCACACGAAATACTTGCATTGGGAAAATTGTGGGCTTGGTGTTTTTGAAGGAAAAGTTGGTGTCAAAATGAAGAGTTCCTGGAAAAAAGGAGTCATGGAAGGAGGAAGAGACTGAAAAGAAAGTGAAGATACCAGCTGTTGGAAAGATTCTGGAAGTGGAGGAAGGGCCAGGGGATCAGAGAGCTGCATGGGAAGGAATGCCAGGGAATGCTTAGAGGCTTGATGCATAATGCCCAAGTCTTGTAACTGGGAGCAGCTGTACAACACAGAACAAGCAGAACTTTCTGTTCCACCTTCACAAATGAGCCACGATCTTACTGCTGGGCAGGGAAGCTGAGATCAAAGTAATGCACCTGGGAGAAAGTCAATTAGTGTGAAAGAAGAAGGTAGAAGCTCTCTTCTTGTTAGTTCTGAAAATAATCCCCAGCCTCCAGATCCACCAGAGGTTGCCATTTACCCTGTTTCATCCATGACCCCTCGAAGAGTTGGTTCCTGTCTTCCAAGATCTCTTTTTAGTGAAAGAGTACATTGGTTTATTAAAAATACCGAATTCTGATACAGGAAATCTAGTACTGATATTAACACTGGAATTACCAACATCTACCTGTGCAGAAAGTGATTCTAGTAGGCCAGAAGATGAAGTAAAGATGTTTGCATTTTCATAGGCAAGTTTTGAGCTACTAGCATAGTTTAAAGAATTACTTTTAAGGGCTGGGATAGCAGGGCAATGTTAACCAGTTCACATTTTGTCTGGAAATTAGAAGAATAAAGTCAAGGGTTTTATTTGAGATGGGGAGTGAAAACAGTGAACCTGATATAGACAATGTATTTTAAAAATCTTGGGTTGCATGAGAATCATATTTATTAACAGAACAATTCAGTAAATTAATACCATTTTAATTCTAAGCTGATTTTGTTTCCCTCTTTGTGATTACTAATAGATAGTCAAAGGATTTGATTTTGTGAAAATAGTCATTTGTCCTCTTAAAAATTAGGATGTACGGAATGGTATTTGAACCCACCACAAGAGTATATGCTTCCAAAACATCAGAAGGTTTGTCTAAACATCTGTAAAACACCTTATAAAATTTAGGCCAAGCTGAGACTCCTAGCATGCACTGTACCGATGTTGTATAATTTGTTCTCACCCCTCAGGGTATGAGAATTCTTCACTACACCACAATACTAAATTATTAACTTAGAAGAAAGAAATGCAAGAAGTTACTGTTATGTAACAGATTATGTCATCAGCATATGCATACAGAGAACAGTTTCTTTAAAAGGAAGGGAATGAAATGGAAATCTCCAGAGAAGTTACAATCAGCTGTTGTCACAGGATCAGCAGCCTTGGTGAGTCTGTTTCGCTAGGAATGAGTGCTATGTCCTATTCAGTGCAATTTGGCCTGCTGTTGCTGATTTTGCCACTTCTCATAGAATTCTTTTCTGTTAAAGTTTGATACTCTTTTGTCTCCATTCATCTGCATTTGTTACTTGTTTATGGGAACTGCTATGTATAACTTGGTCTTCAGACTGTATTTTTGCACAAACTGTTTTGCCTGCGTGCACAAATTCTTAAGATGACATCTGTGTAATTTACTACAGCTTTCAAAGAGCTCAGAGTCACACTCAGATGTCTCTGACTTAGAAAAGTAGCTGGAATTGCTGTGGTTTAGGCTGGTTTTTTTTTAAATTTTTGTTTTCCTTTGGCACGCCTAGAAGTTTTTGTTTGCAGCTGCAAAATAAGGAGCAACAGTAACGCCTGCCATAGAAACAATGCTTTGACAAAGACTAGGTTCGCACTGTATTGATAAAATATTTGGGTTTGGCTTTGGATTTGGATTTGTTAGGTACAGATGGTAAAGAAAAACACCAACTTACTAGCTGTTGGTGTTCAGTCACTTGTAAAGTGACTTAAAGGGTGAGAGGAAAAGGTCAGACTGAGCATAGGCTTAAATTTTCTAAATGGCGTCACACAGAAATAAACACTCATGTAATTTTATAAACTGCCACTGCCTCTTGCAAGTCTAGCTTGGTTATTCCTCCTGCCCGGCCCAGAAACCCTGGGCTCCATGCCTTAGCAGCTGCACCCAGGACACGTGTTGGTCTCATCCTAGAGGCTGGAGCAGACACTCCTCCACTCCTGTTGCTAAGACCACAAACCTGGGATGCCAACAACCCAGGTGTCACCAGTTCCTAGTGCCAAGTCCCCTCCCACAGGTCTGAACTGTAGCACTCCAGGCGCCCATCGAGTTGGTCCAGAGAGCTAAGGCTGCTCCAGCTACTATTGCTGAGACCCCCACTTGCTTAAGTTCCTTTCCCCAGAACCCCAATCTGGCTGCAGTTGCTGACCCAAACTCACTCATGCTGGTCTCACCAGCTGCTGGCACCTCAAACTTACAGCACTCATGTACACGGGATAATGAGATTTCATGGAAAGATAGTTAAGAAAGCATTTAATATGAAGATAAGACAGACACTGACCAGCCTTAGTTTTCATGAAAGCTGTCCTTTTCCATCTGTTTTCCTCTTTGTTCCTCTCCAACCATCTTCCTTAACAAGTTTTGCATAGTCCTACAGACCTAGTTGAAATCCTTATGTTCCTCATTTCCCCATTCATAACAGTTACAAACTCCAGGCTGGCCCTCTCCAAAGCTGTGCATGTGCTTTCTTAATGGCCTGTCAAACAGTGACCATAGGCATTTGGTCTTTTGCATGACCTCTGCTCCCCATTGTCTCTGAATTCTGGGTAGTTTTATTTCTGGCTTCCCATCTTCTGCATTGAAAAGCTCCTTGACTAGATAACCATAAAGAAGGCAACACTTTCACCTTTCACGTGCTCTTACATAACTCATTTTTATTCAGTGGGAGAAACAGCTTAGGAAGTGATGATGTTGCTCTAAGTAGCTGCTTTCCTAGATACAGAAATTTTCTTTTTCCCTCAATGAAAAGCTTTACAGATAGCAGATGATAAGAAAAAGAAGAGAGCAGTTGTCTGTGAAAAGAACTGTGGCCTACATTATCTGCTCCATTCCCCACAAACTCCTGTGCTTGCTGCTGCCTCAGGGTACAGCAGACAGTAGCTGTGACTCAGCTGAGGATGTAGCTGTTACCACAGCTGCTCAGTGCTCTGTTTCTCAAGGCAGTAACCCACAGCAGCACCCTGGTTTTGTCCTTTCTACACTCTTAGTTCCTCCTTGCTTTTCTTGCGGCAAAGGCCCAGGATACACAGAAGGGCAGGAAGCAGGACCTCCCTACTTTGCACCCCTACAGATGTTCCAGGATCCTCAACAGCCCAGAAACACTTCCTGACTATGCTGTTGAGCAGCTTTAATTGGTTTTAGGTATAAGAAATTTGGTTAAGGCACAAACTGAAACCCAGGAGGCTCCATTTGGACATCAGGAAACACTTTTTTTACCATGAGAGTGCCTGAGAACTGCAGGAAGTTGCCCAGAGGTTGCAGAGTCTCCATGCTTGGAGATACTCAAAAGCCATCTGAATATGGTCCTGAGCAACCGGCTCTAGAAGGCCCTGGTTGAGCAGGGAAATTGGGCCAGGTGACTTCCAGAGCTCCCTTCCAACATCAGCCGTTCTGTGATTCTGGATGGAAAAGATACTGAGTGTTAGTTATGCCAGTGGATGAAGGTTCAGGAAGGTACAAAGACTGTGAGGAAGGCTGTTTATTTGTGGTGAGGTAACCAGCAATAATGGGTATGCTTGAAGAAAAATGACGTTAAATGTGAGGAGAGCATAACAGTAATTCATATGAGGAACAGTCTTCCAAGGCCTGCTAGAGAACTTGCCCTCTCAGATGCTGACACTTCACAAAATTGTTCGTGAACTAGGTTGTGGGAATAATCCTCCTCAAATTGCAGGATGGTTCTCCTATCTCTAATTTTGGTAATTTGTCATTTCCATCCTTTTCTTCCTTAGTCTCTCTCTGCCATCAGTACTCATTCTTTCTGTGGTTCCCCACCCTTTCCAAATGGAGTGAAGAATGACACTGCCTGAGAGAGGAGGAGGAGGAAACGCTACCTCCTGTTAATTTACTGAGCTGTCCCATTGCCAGGACAGCAGAGAGAGATTAAAGCAGGGAAGCAGACAGAACAGGAGGGGGCAGGGAGTCTCTGGTTACACTCTCCCTCTCTGTCTTTCCCTCACCAGTAACCTTCTCTCTGAGGGTGCTCTGAGGGATTTTAGCTGAAGCCTTGTGCCTGTTTCACTCCATGATTTTGCTGAGGAGGGCAGACGGGAAGACATTGCCCTGAACAGCCCCTGTTCCACAGGCCGTTGTCTCTGGGGATATGACTGGGGATGCCTCTCCAACGAAAGCATTCCGATACCAAGAAACTCTGGTGAGTACGATACCTGCAGCAGCACAGAATGTTTCCCACATGAGAGCTGGCTTCCCTCCTCTGCTTAAGGGGCTGAACGCTTTCTTTGCCTACAAATACCCTTCCCTGTTTACATTAGGCAAACTCTGTAAGAGATCTGCCTGAGCACATGCTCCAATAGTGGCTTCCTTCAAGAGAATGTGGCCATATTCTCCTTGAATTCCTAATCCCCGTGGGTGAAAAATTTACATCACCAGACAGGTTAAAAAGTGCTGGAGTGAGTCAGAGCTGAGTCTGCAGAGCTGCACAGAAATGCAACTGCTGGTTGTGAATGGGTTTCTCTTTTCCAGACAACCACAGATAAGGCACCGAAACCATTCCCTGCCCTTTGTTACAGCTCCCAGAAGATGTAGTTAGGATTCTGCCATAGGGGTGTTTACAGGTGCTGTGAGAACATGGAGCATGTTGCTCTCTGGCATCCTTTGGGAACATCCCAGTGGGGTCTTGCACTGCTTTGTCTTATAGACATTTGGATGCAGGCTGTTCAGCCTCTTTCTGCTTTAGCTGCTTTAAAGAGTTACTGCCAACTACCAGAACTAAGATTCATGGCATGTCTGTGAGTCCTCACGCTGTACTGGACAAGTGGAGGTACCAGTTTGTCCTGTGCCTATGAAGCCTCTTGCTTTGGTCCCTGAGGTGAGAATTAGCATCATACAGTCCAGATTGTCTAAGGAACAGCATGAATGAAATCCCAGCCTTTGAAAATGAATAGTGGCCTGTTTGTAACTGCGCATGCAAAGTTTTGGTAGCAGTGTTTAGAGAGAAATAAGATTCTATAGGGGCTGAGGAAAAAGTGAAATCTCATCTTCTTTGAGCTACTGCAGAGAAAGATGGAGACTTTTTCACATGTTGCTCTCTGGCAACTCTTGAGCACATCCAAGTAGGGTCTTGCACTGCTTTGTTTTACAGGTATTTGGATGCAGGCTGTTGCCACACTTCCTGGGTTCTGTTTCTAGAGCACCTAGTTTAGTTAGGAGAGGATATGGTTGTCTTTGGGAGCAGTAAGCTGAGGTGAAGAACTGGAGAGTGGCTTTCAGTCAAAAATTTTCTGCTGCTGAACGCTGCTCGTGTGTATGACAGAGTACCCAACAGATGAATGAAGACTGTGTGATCTTCGCTGTGACCATATAGCCCTTTAGGACTGAAATCTTCATTTCAAGTCCAGACTTACATAATGAATGTAAATTTCTTAGTGTTCCACATAGGCACATCACAAGCACACACCTTCAACTCAACAGTGGTTTATTAAGAATGCTGTTTGTCACATATCAAGTATTAACATTGCCAAAGGAGCCAATCACTACAGTGGAAGGATTAGGATGTATTTCATCTCTCTTGGCCTGACTTTCTGCATTCAAATATAAAAAAGAAGCATCCTCAGTGTCAGGAGTGAGTAGCATCAACAGTAAATCATCAAGACTGAGCCTAATGTTGGACATGAAGGGATTGCCATGACCTGTTTGCACTATAAACAAACAAGTAATGATTGTGTGAGGTACTGATCTGTAAGGAAATACTACAAACCCAAACAAAGGCAGTGGTAAAGAAGAGAGCATGAGAGAGCACAAGATGCTGAAGTAACGAGTATGCTACTTGGATAAAAAGGCTATGTTTCTTCTGCAACTGTAACAAACTCATGATCCTATACAATTTTCAGTTTTAGATTCTCAGTGTAGAACTAGACTAATCAGAGTAAATAGACTAATGAGAGTTTTCTTGAATGCTTGTGGGAAGACACAACTAGCACCAGATTTCTTGAGTTCAAAGAGCATGACTTGTATAACTTGAGCGAAGGCAAATCTTTGACAAAATATTTGTCCATTACTAAATAGCTATTTATGAGAGAAAGGAATACAATGTATTGCATTATATTAGTTTATTCATAAATTTATTCCAAATATTTGCCACTGGGAGCTCTTCTGTGCTTCTGGACAGGACAGGACTGTGTAATAAATTATATCTGTTAGATTCTTCAAGTACCTGCATAGGTAAACCCCAAATGACTAGTTCTTTGTTGAATTCAAGTCACCCTCATCCCTGATAAGCTTTATGATAAGGAGGCAGCCATGCTATGATCTGTGTCATTAGAGATGACTCTAAAGTTAGGAATTCTTTGAGAATGGCCATATATACTCAAGTCCTTAAGGATCATAGGCAGAGAAGCAGCTAGTTACTGGAGCAGCTAGTTGCTGGATCTAATCCAGACGTTAGTGCTAAGAAGGCACTGAATCACTAATCTCAATTGAAGATAAATTATTTCTCAAAACAAGCAAAATGAAGAACATTTATAAGGATTATGCAGCAAGTGAAAAAAGGACTGGATGTTGTTGCCTCAAGTGTTGTTGCCAGACATTCTCAGGAGTTGAGTATCTTAGCAATTTACACCTTAAAATGCTATCTTTAGGAGCAGGCTTCTCTCAAGTATCAGCATTACATCTGTTCACTCCGTGTACTCAGTCATATTAGTTCGTTCTTGTTTAGTGAGTGAACAGAAGCTGAGAGCACTAACTAATGCTGCGTACATCAGTTTTCAGACATAAAGCAACCACTGCTCTCTGGGCATGCTGGTTGGTAGTAAAAGAGATACAGTAGGTCATTGCCTGTCCCCAAAGACTGTAGGAACGACTCCTGTTTTCCTCTGATTTAGAAAATCTATTGCAGTGTCACAATCCACAGGCCAAGTCACTTATGAAGCCTTTATACCTTGGGATGAGGAGAGATGGTAGATGAGGTAGCTGCTGGTCAGCCTTCAAGTCACAAATCATCTACAAGAGTGCTGATGAATCAACTGACCATTTCTTGTCCTTAAATCCCTTCTGTGACTAATTTATCTCTATTTGTTTATATACTATGGCCACTTTATTAAATAATTTTTTCTGCTCCTGGCTCCTTTTTTTTTCCTTTGCCATTTCCAATAATCTCCTTTAGCTGTTTCCCAGGTGCTCATTGCCTCTCTGTCACTTACTCTTTTACCATTCCCTTGTTATCCTCACACACCTTCTCCTCACCCTTGCGTTCTGCTGCGTCTCCTCAATTTGTTTCTCTGCTGTTCTTGCTCTCAGTATGCATGAGGCCAAGTGTTGGGTTTCACAGCTGTGTTTTTCTCTGTGCCTTCCTCACATCACTGCCATTGGATTCTGTTCTAAAAATATCCCGTGTGACCCTTTCCCTGTGCTGTCCCAAGGCAGAGGGGGGATTCTCCACAGCTCCCCTCTCCTCTTTTTATTTTTGAAAGTGTTGTCAATCATACAGAAAGTAATGTTAGAAGGCAAAAGAGACCTGGGGAACTGAGGTCATGAGAAAGATCACTTGTGCAGATTTGTATTGCCAGTTCCAAAGCTGGAGAGGGCAAAAGATGCAGATGAACACAGGGCCAAGTTGTACATGGCAAGATGTAGGCTGCTGACAATGACAATGGAAAAGAAAAAAAGGAATTCTTTCTTCGGTCCATCTCTGCATGGGAGAGATGTTCAGGGCTGCCCTACCTGTTTAAAAGATGGGGATAGGAATTTTTGTTATATTTTACTGTGATCTTAAGCTCTTCTGTGAGACCTAGCAGCTTCTTGAGGGAATTTTCTCATTTCCAGTTTGTATTGCTAGCAGGCCTGGTCTCCGTAGTTCTATTAATAATTGCCGTTTGCCTGCCAGTATTTTGGTTTTGTCGCCATCAAAACAAAATACCCAAGAATCACAGAAGCATCCAGAATGGAAGGGAGCTCTGGAAGTATCTAGTCCAACCCCCTGACTGGTCCTGAATTTCCCTTGTTTCAAGTAATGGCTGTTGCCTCTTGAATTTTCCTCATGCCTCTCTGAGAAGAGTCTGGCTCTGTCTTGTGTGTACCCTCCCTCAGGATAGTGACAGGCAGCAGATAGATGCTCTCAGCCTCTTCTCCAGATTGAATAAACCCTGCTCCTTCAGCCCCTCCAGCCATCTATCCAGGCAAGACTTCCTGAGGTGACACCCATAGCTGCGCACCAGTGCTGTATATTCCTGACCTAAACACTTTTCCCGTGGAGAAATTTGGTTTAACAGTAGCACGCCCAACAGAAATGGTACCGAAGACTTTACCTTGCCTGGCTGTTGCCCTTGTTGTCCTTGTACTGAATTGTGGGAGCAGCTACAGCCCCACAGGAGCAGGTTGCCTGCAGATTACATACCCTGGATAGCACCATCCTGGCAGGGGGTGCAAGGGGCCTTTTCTGCTACTTGCAGGAAAGTATTTTTTTCACTCATTTCCGACATCATTCAGGTGTTGGGCTCCGTTGCGAAGGTGTCGAGAATTACATGTTTTAATCTTTTCCATGGATTGTACAGGCCTCCTGCCCAAAGAAATAAATTCCAAGGGCTGGCGGCGTGCCAATCAGTCTAAATTGTGCCATTGGTCTTGTGCTGTAAAAGGTAAAAAACCTTGTTCATGTGTAAATGGCATCTGGGGGTGTCCCACATTTGTGTGAAACCTAATAGGGTAGCTGCATGCTATAAGCCTTTTTATATGGACAAAGAAAATGCATTATTGTTTTGGCATCTGGTGTGTGCTACTTAGCATATTAAATTATTTCAGGCAAGTTTGGGGTAGGGGGTATTTGTGCGGAAAGACCATGTACTAGAATTCCTGACATTAAAAAAAGACAGACCTGTTGCTAGTATAATTCTCAACAATGGCAGTAGAGGTGCAACTGGAATACAGAGATTACTGCACCAGCTGTACAGCAGGTGGCATACAAAGTATGGTAGATGAGAAATAATTCATCAATACAGTAATGTACAGCAAATAAAAATCCTCAAGGTAAAGTTGGCTACTGTTGTGAGTCTCCACAAATCACAGCAGAGAGCCTGGGCATGCAGAAGAGAAGCTGGCAGTAAACACTACATAAAAATAAGTTATTTTGTCAATGTTTACTTTAGCAAAGTAGCAGGAAGTTGCTGCTGTCAGTATTGATGGAACAGCTTCCACATACCTGTACAATACAATGATCGCTGTTAACTTGTTAATGCAGAGGCAGGACAGACACAAGTTTAATAATGCTGGACACTACCTTATTGGAACCTGCTTATTTTAAGTGTTCATATTTACTATTAAGTGACGGAGAACTTTTTGGGGGAACCATATTTCATTGCTGTTTCTTTGCATGGGAAGGCATATAATGTTTCTGTATTTGTTAATCATACAATTCTGAGCACTGAACATAGAAGCAGCAAAGAGATCCTCCACACGTTGTGACCACAACAAACACTTCAGCCTTTGGACCTTGATAAGGATATAGGCAGGGTTAAAAGTTTTGCTCATGTTTTTAAAACTCAGCCATTTATCTCTACAACAAATTGCTTCCTCTTGGTGAAGAAATTGATTCTTACCTGTTCTTAAGGGAACCAAGTGGCTGTCGGGATTGACAGTCATCCATTTCCACAACATATTTGTAAAAGGTCATGGATCAGGAATGTTTGCCTACCATCTATCAAAATTGGGAGTGGATTCTAGAAGCACATAAAGATACAAAGCACCTTCCTCTATTGCACAGTGCTATTGTGAGTGTGAGTGGCACCTACGCTCTTCCGAAGGAAGTCAAATACCTGTAGCTCTAAAAAATCTGACAAATTACATGCAGTATGTTTTTTTCTGATTTAGTGCTGTGAGGAAACATTACCTTGTGCACCCCCGAGTTTGTTTTAGATGAAAGTCTGTCCAATTAGTCTTACCTGTGCATAGTCTAGCATGCACATCCTTTGATTATGTGTAAATTACTGTAGTGACTATGGGTGTCTATATCCTGAGACTTGGAGTTGCCCAAGTCTCTACTGGGACACTGAAGAGAAGAGAATTTGCCTTAAGACCAGCCACAGAAGCTGACAAGGTATTTAACTGTGAGGAGGAACACACTGCTTTTAACAGCTACAGAAAAAGAACTATCCATTTTTGAATATGTGGTCAGCCTAGGTAGGCTTTGCAGGACTGACCACAGTCCTGCAAACAGATTTCAGAATTAGATGATGCTTTCTTCCGACAATTGGAAGGGGTCACGTTCACAGTCCCTGGAAGCGACCTGCTGCAGCAGTAAGAGCAGGGCAAAAGCAATCCAGGAGATTTCTGGAGTGCATTGCCAACAAGTTCATAACAAGATAATCAAAGAGACAGCAAGAGGAGGTCCTCTGCTGGACCTGATACTTACAAAGGAGGAAGGACTGGTTAGGGGTCTGAACATCCAGGACAGCCGCTGGATCTGAGGAGGGAGAAGGGCTCAAAACAAGATCTCAACCCTTGAGTTCAGGAGAGAAGTCTTTGACACTTCAGGGATCTTCTTGGAAGAATCTCATGGGAAATGGCCCTGAAGGGAAGAGGGATCCAAGAGAGCTGGTTGTTTTACAGGAATCATCTCCTCCAAGCTCAGGAATGATCCATCCTGATGAGCAGGAAATCAAGCAAAGACAGCAGGAGGCCTGCAGGAATAAGGAAGGAGCTGCTGACTAAACTCAGACAGGTGACCTGGGAGGAATCTCGGGACACTAGCCACATGTGCAAGGATGGGGTTAAGAAAACCAAAGGTCATCTGGAGTTTAATCTGGTGAGGGGCATGAAGGGCAGCAACAAAGGCTCCTATAGGTGTATCAGCATCAAAATTAAGGCAATAGAAATGTGAGCCCTCTTCTAAAGAATCAAGGCAAATTGATTCTAAAGAAGATGATGGAGAGCAAGGACCCTCATTGGAGGAGGATGAAGTCAGGGAACATTTAAACAAACTGGGCATGCACAAGTCCATGGAGCCTGATGGGATGCACCCACCACTGTGAGGGATTTGGTCAATTTCATTTCAAGGCACTCTCTATTATCTTTCAAAGGTCATAGGGATTCGGAGTGGTAACTGAGGACAGGAAGAAAACAAATGTTACTCCTATCTTCAAAAGGAGCAAGAAGTCCAGCAAACTGCAGGCTGACCCACTTCAGCTCAATCCCCATAAAGGTGATAGAGCAACTCATCTTGGGAACCATTTCCAGATACATGAAGGACAGAAAGATGACTGGGAGTGGCCAGCATGGATTTGTGAAGGGAAAATCACACTTAACCAACATATAGTTCAACGATCAGATGAGACAGCCTGGTGGATGAAGGAAGAGCAGTGGATTATGTTTATCTTTACTTTTGCAATGCTTTTGTCTCCCACCACATCCTCATAGTAAGCTGATTAAGTACGGGCTGGACAAGTGGACCTCAGAGTGGATTGAAAACTGGCTGAACTGCAGGGCTCCAAAGATTGTGATCAGCAGCACATCCTTCCACTTAGCTGTGATGAGGCTATACCTGGAGTCCTGTGTCCAGGTCTGAGCTCCACAGTCCATAAAACCTATGGAGCTACTGGAGAGGCTTCTGCGAAAGGCCACAAAGATGATGAAAGGACAGGAGCATCTCACATCTGAGAAAAGGCTGAAAGAGCTGGGATTGTTCAGCAAAGGCTCCAGAGAGGTCTTGTTATCTGATGGAAGACTGAAGATAGAGGAGCCATTCTCTTCTCAGCAGAGCCCAGCCACAGGACAAGATGGAATGGGCACAAATTGAAACACAGGAATTTCTGTCTGAACATAAAGAAAGAGGCTTTTCCATGACTGTGCACTGTCACAGGTTTACCTGGAGTGGTTGTTGCATCCTTGGAGGCATCCAAAAGCTGTCTGGACACGGCCTAAGGCAACTTTCTCCTGCTGGCACTGCTTGAACATGTTATTGGACAAGACAGCAGGTGTCCCATCCAAAGTTCAAATATTCTGTAATTCTGTAATTAACTAAAGTACTCAGAGGAACAGCAGTGCAAATTACCTACTAGTCTACAAGATTATTGTCTTCTAAATATGACACAGAATGTATTTTTAATTCCTTTTCTGTAATGAACTCCCTTATCTACCCTTGTTGTTAAATGACTCACACAAACCTGTCATTAACTTCTATTACAGAAAAGCAAATTAAAACTGTTTGCCTGCATCTAAATTCCAAGGAGTTGTGACTTCAATAGAACAAGACTCTACCTCCTGAGATACAGCCAAATTAACCTTCTCAGTTAATTTTCTTCCTATCACTCAAAATTTTATTTGTGTCCAGATCTCATTGTCCTTTCCAGCCTGGGGGATTCCAGTCCACTTCACTGTTCCCCGTACAGCAGCTATTCCATAATCTGGCCATCCTCTGAAACTCTTCCAGTTCTACTATATTCTTTTTGAGACTAGGGGAAACAGAAAGGCAGACATTACTCAGATGTACTTGCACACTGTATTTAATTAGGTATTATTTTCCTACTTCTTAACCATAGTTCTAAATAAATGCTAAAGAGGTCATTACGATCATTCTGTGTAACCCCTAGATCTTATTCTTACATATCGAGAGCTTAAATAGCTGAACAGTTCTTGTGTATGCAAAGCTAGAATGTCTGTTCCTCCTTAATCACTTCAGATTTATTGTGACTTTTCATCTGTAATTTTATTGCTCAATCATCCTGTTAAAGCCCTGTACAATTCTTCGGTCTGTTTTTATTCTTTTGAAAAACTTACTAACGCCCTGTGAGCCCTTATCCAGACCAGAGGGGTATTTGATATTAATTCTGCTTGGCGTCAAGTTTGTTATCAGCCGTAGAGGACATGGTACTGAGGGCAGGCTGCTTTTAGTTCTAATTCCATATAGAAATAGGGCATGTTGGAAACCTCATTTCCATTAGTTTGCAGTCCATAATGCTCCAGGCTCAAAGGGCAAAAGAGCTGCAGGTTCACCTAAGATTTCCAGGAACGGTAAAGGCAAACGCAGGATTAAACACATGGCAGCTGTGCAAGAGGGTAGTGACAGAAAAAACAGTCAGCGTGGTGTAGGAACTTATTCCAGAGGTACATGGAAATCTTACTCTTGGGAAGATGAAGCAAGGGCTAAGCAAAGTTCTCTTGCCTACACATGTGTTTAGGTGCTGCATGTGAGTGTGTACATTGTGACTGACGTGATCTATCGACAGCCACACGAGCAGCTTTGTTCTTATATGCTGCTTCCCTGACCTGCGGTGAACTCGCTCAGAGCACGACCCTGAGCAGTTAACTGCATGAAGACACGAGTGTTTTCCATCAGTTTACCTTTCACAATGTTCAGGACAGACATATCAGAGCTGGTGCAAGGAAGGGAACACGACCATCCTTTTTTTATGCCACTCACAGTTTTGGGACAGCTGTGACGATTCAGACCAACGCTGAATAATCTTGAATTTCTGTGTGTTCTCTCTTCTTTAACCTAGCTATATTTCAAAAGCAGTATCAACTACTCTTATGCCATGACCCCAGAAAAGTTGTTTTTTTCTTTTTTTGTCTTTCTTATAACTGCCTCATACCAAAAGATAAAAGACCAGACCTGACACTTTGCTGGAAATGTAGAACAAGGGAGACTAAGAAGGTCAGGGTCTGATGCATCACTGGCTTTTGATTAGGCAGGTGCACAGTGTGGCAGGCAGCCTTTTCTGTGCAGAGCTCAGGTACAGCATCTTGTTCCATTCTGACTAGTAGCCCCTCAATGCAAGCCCTCAGAAAGAGTCAGAATATCTACAAGAAGTAGTCCTTCCCCATGGGACTTCTCACTCCCCATGGGTTCTAGCCCTGAGCTGCCATATGTCACCTTTATTCTCTTTTACTGTTCCATCACTATGGGAAACCACTTGAATGCTACGTAGCAAATAGGTAGTGTAATAATAATGTAGTGGATTAACAGAATATGCTAAGATACTCTGGAACACCCTTTCCAAGCCCTTCCACAAAGATTTTTCACTCTCAGAACCTCTGCTGGTTTCCACTTCCAGCCCAACTCTTCTATATGTGTAAGCTTCTCTCTTCTTCTTTCCACTTTTCCAGATGAGCATGTTTGGTTCTGTAGTAAAAAGATCTTCTCTAACGAGAATGAACAATCATCAGCTGATGACGTTTTGCTACTGAACAAGGAGGACTGACACAACTGATTCCATAACAGTATATCAGCTGAACCTGATATACCACTCTAAACAATTCAGCTTCTTAGCTGAACCCACTACTTCATGGTGACCACAATGCGCCTGGAGTCAATACCCCCGTGGAAACAACAAGGGTCAAAGCATTCACTAGGACAGATCAAATGGAAAACCACATAAAAACAAAGAAGCTTTTTAATCTGTTAAGAGATGTGACCAAAAAAGTGAAACGTTTCCAGAAGACACGGAGGTTACTGAAGGACAGGATATTGGTATCTAAAGAGAATAGGTCCACTAAAAAAGGCCTCAGTCCTTCTTTAGTCTGCTTCAGATCCTTAACATTAGTGCTGTCTTCTGCCAGGATGCGAGTGATATGCTTATTATCTGGTTGGAGGGTGTGCTAGGAATCCTTTAGAAGTGCTGACCTCCTGCCTTCTCAGTGGTAGCTCCCTCTTAATTTCCAATGCAGCTCTGTAAGAAAAATTCAAAGCTGGATCCAGACCCTCCTGTGAACTGAGGACTGCAGAGGAAGGCATCTTGATAAAAATGACATTCCAGACCTGGTATCAGAACACAGATATTAAAGACGTTAATGCACTCCTAAGCAGGTCTGAATGCTCAGCAGCAGCTGATTCAGGGCAATGATCATGTTCCCCAGCATGCGAGACTATAGGTCAAGAGAGGACAGGACTGTAATGGTCAGTGTGGCAAAACGCGATATGAAATTGTATCGACAGATATGTCTGTTCAAGTGGTCCTGCCACAAAGTACAGTTAGATTGGTGAAGACCTCCTGCGGGAAGACAATGGAGAACCCTCCTGCCCAAAGCAAGGAGAATACCCTGCCCCTACAGAGACTGCACCTCCATCCCATGGGATTTAATGATGGCATTTGGAGCAGTTTTGTTTGGAGGGAGAAGGAAGGGGGGCAAGGAACCTGTTGGCTGGCAGTGGTGGTGCCACTGGTACCAGCTGTGCTTTCTACCAGCAGGTTCTGTAGCCAGAACTGTGGTCCCTGTGGTACAGGGAAGCACCACAGCAATACCCTCTGCATCCCTTTCATCCTTGATGAAGATGAGGTGGTCAGCTGCATCTTCTTCCCGCAGCAATGAGTCTTCAGCAAGTGGCATAGCTTGTCCCTCAGCATGATGGGTCTGAGGAGCCTGCAGACTTGTGTGAGCTCGTGGTCCTCATGGTGCCCAAAAAACAGGGGTCTGGGGCATTTCTGTCCTTCTCCTCCTAAGTAAAGGTCCCCAGCCCAGCCAGTGCACCTGCCAGAGAGCAACAACTCTCTTCCTGATGCAAGAAAACCCAGCAGAGTAAGTGGGATTTGAAACATTTCACCAAGTCCATCTCTGCTTTTTTTTTGTTTACTGACTCATTCTTATCAAAATATATAGACATAATGTGGAATAGAATCTGGCTCTGATATAGACAGGAAAAAGTTGATATACACCCCAGATCAAGGGCAGTGCTTGAATAAGATACCACAAGTACTCCTAGGCAATATTGCTGATTTTGAACACCTAATAATGCAAGAGCGGCACTGTGAGCAATGCTCTTGAACAAACACAACATCCAAAAATCTGTAATTTCTCATAAACAGTCTGAGTTTAGCAGCTCATAGAACTAATTTCAGCTCCCAACATAAGTGAAAGTCAGAATAGTTTCCGCCATTTATTCTCGGCACCTTCTTTTTCATTGGTCCATTGTCTCTCCACCTTTCCTGACCTTGGTCAATAGTCTCCAGTGTCAACCTACAGCCCCTTCCTGGACTCCTGTTCCAGGTTTAATATTTTTAGATGGCGTGGACGTTAAATGCCAGCCCTGGGACACAATGCCATTTATGGGGAACTTCCTGCAATTTCTTGTGCTGATTTATCTTGTCCTGGCCTTAATATACTAAGCTACCTGTCTCTTTGTCTCTTTGCAATCTGGAGATTGTTTCCCCTCATGGCCCTGGTGTACTTCTTGCACCTTTTTTCCCCATGTGACAATCAAAATTGGCTCTTGCTAATAGGTGTGCAGCAGCTGTAGTTTACTAAGTTAGACAGAGAAAAGACTTTCTGCAGCCTTCATGCCAAAGAGTGGCCCAGTGCTTCAACCTGGATGCACGTGCTTGATGCAGCTCTTCTTCCCTTCCCCTAGCACTTTCCTACAAGTCAAAGCAAGGGGCTGATAGAAGAGGGAGGGAGTCCAGTGAATGTCATGCTGACTCCCACTATCATCCCTGTATCAGCGGTCAGTGATAACAGCAAAGGTTATTGCTGCAGGGGAATTTCTTTGCCCTCATTTGTGATGGATTTATTATTCAGGCTGCCAAGAGAAATACTATCTTCCCTCTGTTTACCTTAGTCTTTATCTCATATTACCAGCAGGGATTGTTTTATGGAAAACGGGCTAGATCCCTGCTGTGCTGGAGGGTTAGGTGTTTTTGTATGGGTATGTGCATTTAGATGGGGGACAGAGAAGGAAAATAGGAAGCTTAGTCAAAACTTTGCAGGATTTACTAGTATAACTGTCCTTGTAAATAAGGTGCATAAAAAAATCTTCAATGGCAGAGATAACACATCTGTGCTACAACCCCTCTATTGACATCCTGTATCTCGGTTATCTGAGACAGGACAGGACAAACCAGCACTGCCAACAACGAGTACTTAGCAACCATGGTTCATGCAAGTAGTTCATAGCATTTGCTCTAACCATGTCAAGAGTCTGAAATGTAAGCAAGAGCCAAGTGTTACTGAGAAAATTTTTATGCTGGATTAGGGCTCTGTTGTAATCAGAAAAGACAGTCCCTGTCCTCATTTCTAGGTGTGTTCCTGATCCCTTCTTTACTGACATTCACATGGCCATGTATCAGCAGGAATGGAGAGCTGAGCTGGCTGAAAATAAATTTTTTTCCTTGCATCAAGCTTCTTGATCACTAGTTCCAGTGCATAAAAAAATTAGGACTGTCCTTTTCAACCAGTCTGCTCCTCAAGTGTACTAAATTAGGTAATGTGATCACTCCCATAGAGATCTGTAGATCATAGGGCTTCAGAGAAATTATTTTTCAGGCATTTGAAGGTTGAACATATATCAGGAAAATGAAATAATTTTCTTGCATGCCTCTAATCCTAATCATGGCCTCCTGGAGATATTCTGTCCGTACTCGTGGTTCATTCTTCTTGACCAACCCCAGGTCAAGCACACCACAAACATGTCCTTGAAACTTTCCCAAATAATTTCCCTTCGCAAGCCAGTCCTCCTCCTAAACCTTTCAACTATGACCACACATCTTCCTAGCTGGCCACATTTTACATAAGAATCATCATTCTCCACTTGAAATTAGCCAAATCCAATTCAAATCCAGGAGCCTGTGGCAGGCCAGCTCTACACAGCTCATCACTGCACTTTCTTTCCACCCTCGTGGTGTCGGTCAGGCTGTGTGTCGTGGCATGATTGACAGACCTTATGGGCAATTATTCATTTTACTTGTGACACAAGCAGTCTACTGGGAGAAGGGGAAGAAAGGCACAAGCTGCAGATTCTCTGTGCTGAAATAATAACAAATTCACTAGCTTGGAGGTATCCTTAATAAGTTTTGCTCGTTAGAGATCAGTCTGTATTTCCTAGATGTTCCTTGGTCCTTTCTGCTAAAAATGTCTTCAAGATGACTACATCAGAGAATGTCTGTGATGCAAAATTATTCTCCTAGAAAATAAGAAATCCACTGAATCCACTTTAATCAGTTAACTGAGTGTTTGTTAGTTCTCACTGACTTAGGCTGCTTTTGGATGCACAATCCAGTTAGAAAAAGTTTCCTCCTTCTCAGCAGTCTAATATTACTTTTTTGTAATTACTTTTTTTCTTCTTTTGGTACTTGTAACGCACTTTGCCTATTTGATTTGTTCTTGGTTTATCCTAAGACAAGACATTCACTTTTCTACCCCACCAGTAATACACCTCTTCATTTGGAAAGCCTTTCAGCAGATGAAAAGAAGAAATTATTTAATAGAAGCTAAGGGGTGCTGTAGGGTAGAGAATCACCAAGGGAATTGAGGGCTGCAATTTAAGAAGAGGGGCAGCTGTAAGGGAGGAGGCATCCAAGCTGTGGAGATATGGAAACAATCTCCTAGGCAATAGAGTGTAAGCACAAAATTTTAGCAGCTCAGAAGGTCATCAACTTAATTGCAAGCAAGGTCACAGTGGGTGAGGGAGAGTTGTGTATAGACTATATATTTATTTCTGTGCTTCCTGACTTATGTGCTTGAAGTTTTCTCTATTTAAAAGAATCAAATCGTCTTGTTTTTATTCTACTAAAGTCTGTTCTGTTTTGAGTTTTGAAGCCTGATGTTCTTTACCTGAGAGCTCACCGGGACAGTCAGATCCACTTTAAAGCTCTGAATGAGTTTGGATCCACTTATAAAACCTAATTTTGCTGTCTTCTCTTTCGTCTGATTTTCTGTGTCTTGCTGTTGTTCCTGGGTTTGTTTAAGTTTTCTCTGCTTGTTATTTTTGCTCTCAGTTCCAACCTGTGAGCACATTGTGATGTAGGACAAGACAACCTCAAGGTAACAAGTAATTTACCTTAGGTGGCATCATTGACATGGATACGGTGCTCTGTGCAGACCATCACTGTTGGGTAGTTTCTGGAACTGGGACATAACCCTGCCCCTTTAAACCTCATTTGGTTTTTGCCAAGTCACAGCGTATCATCTTGTCATGTCATGTCATACTGCACTGCCATCATGCCCTACCCTGATCTGTTCAAGTTTCCTTCCAAATTCATCTATTCCAACATCTGCTTCAACGGCTCCTTCATGTCCTTGTGTTCCTGTAAGTATTTATCTGATGTCAGTTGTGGGATTTTTTTTCCCCATTCTGCCTCTTTCTTCTTGAGTTATCAAAAGCTGATGATTCTCAAAATCTGCCCTGTTTCTGTCAATTCTGCTCTACTCAGTCTAGTATTAGTCAGTACATGTCCACTTGAATATCATCATATTATCTTGTTATTTCTCCATGATGAAAGCCCTTAAACTTTCTGGTCTTTTTCTTTTTACTTTTTGCTGTGAACTCAACCCTTCTTTCAAGTGCCCTCTGAGAGTTCTCTGTCATTGTCTCTCTATATTCAGCCTGGTTTACTATGTGCCCCTGCACAGCTTAAATTTCTATCTTTTGCTACTGTTCAAGCCTCAGTCCATGATCTATTTCTTTCTTTTACTATAAAAGCTGTCTTTTCTTCCAGTCTCCCTCCCTCATCCTAACCCTTTTCACAGCATTCTTTCTCTCCCAAAGCTCTAATTGCCTCCTGTAGCTCTTTGAGGCCTCCACGGGTATCTTGTCTAATAAAATGTCCTAGTCAAGAGCTTTGTTCTCATCTAGAAGCCATTGCCTTATCTGACATCTACTGAAGTATTTTTCCTGCCTTTTTGCTCTTTTTTGCTCCATCTAAAGGTATTGCTTGAAGCAAAATATGCTTGCTGTATCTTCTTCCTGTCCAGATTCTCATCCCCTCATGCCCTTCAGTGCTTTGTCTGTTATTGCCTCTGTGTTTCTCTCTTAGAAACTGTGTTAGTGTTAAGTAGCCATCCTTTTGTCACCTTTCTCCTCCTCCTCCTCTAAAACTCCCTTTTTCACCTTTGCAGTTTCTTTTGTCCCACAGAATATCTTTTATATTATCTTCTTTACAGACTTGTGGACCTCTTGGGCTGGGCTTTCTTAAGCACAGAATATTATTTTTTGCTTTGTTCTTAAATTACTCTTTCTCTATTCTGCATGCAGGGCTCTAAGTAAGAATAACTCTGCCTCAGCAAATTCCACTCCTGTCGTTCTGGGGTGGCAGAGGGCTCTGCATCACCATCTGCTATAATGTCTGTGCATGCAGCATTGGTGGCAGCTGAAAAATAGACGTGGTGTTTCACTCCAGAGGAGGCTGCAGTCTGCTGGTGGGCCATAAGGCTTGTGCACAGTGAGGTCATGGAGTGGTCTAGATTTTTCAGGATGAACCTAGATTTTTTCAGGATGAACAAACCAAAAAAAGCTCTAGCACAAGCAGGAGTCTCAGAAGTTAGTTATGATGTCTGATAATTGTGTGGGCAGGGCATAGGGAACATTAAGATTGTCACTGTTGATTAATAGCACCGGGATTTCAGGTTATAAATCTCCTGGGACCAGACCATGGGAGAAGTGCGAGTCTTCAGTCATCCTTACCCTACCCCCCTAGCCTATCAGAGCTTTCATTGTAAAAGCAGTAGGATGGGAAGGCTAAGAATTTTATTTCTGCATCCTGAAAAGCATTCAGGAGAAATAAATAAAGGCAGAGAAAGGGAGACCTGAGAGAAAACTGGGAAGAGGAGGGAGAAAAATAGATGGCTGATTGGACAAAAGACCCATTTTGGGTGACAGTTCTTCCAACTTCTATTCTTCCCTTTATTGTCACTTAACACCCTAATTTGGACTATAGCAGTATTTTCATCTATCACAAACATGTCCTTCTTGAAACACACTTTAGAGTCCCACTAGGGCCTGTAATATTCAAATTTTTAAAAATGGTGCATGAGCAGGTTATGTACCTTTCCTCTTGCATGCCATGGAGGAGTCTAGAAACTTTTGTGAGCCTTTTCAAGAGGCTTACATGCACCTGAGGAGTCAAGCCACGTGTACGGGTCATCTGTGTTTGTGGGTAGTGCAAGATGGTTATGACATCTTCTTCCTCTTATTTTTACGTCTTCCTCCAGCTCTGCGCTGATCTCCTGAGTCTGCTGGTAACCTCTGAAACAACAGCAGTACTCCGTAGATGAGTCCTGGGGGAAGTGCAGAGCAAGGCCTGGGAAATAGGAAGCAAGACAGAGAGGCAATAAAGAAAATATAGAAAGAAGAGCTGTGGCAGGAAATTACAGGAAGAGTGATAGGGGAGATTTGACAGCAGTTGCTGGGCAGCAGCAGTGCAGAAGGACAGATTTTTTTCAGGATGTTCTCTGTATTCTGTGTTTATGAGACTCTGCAGATCTGAAAACATGGAAAAGATGATGAGTGAAGCCGGAACTTTACTTTTCATTAGGTCAGCTGTGCCAGCTGGAAAAAGTGGACAAGCTGTTGGGTCTACAAGTTCTTCTTAGAGCGGGAAATAGAAGCAGCAGATCTCAGAGCAAATACAAGTTGCAAGTAGCTGCTTTGAATTTGACTAGAGTAGTGTCAGTGAGGCTGGAGGCTGTGACAGAGGTTATTGGTACCTTGTGAAATAGCAAGGATTGTTAATAATTTCCAGAGAGCTGACAAAGCACTTTCACCTCCTAGGGGAAAGAGGGAGACGGTTGATTTATAAGCTCAGTAGCAGGGTAAGATTAGTGCTCAGGACACAAGAAATACTGTGGCATAAATCCAGTATCTCTACAGGTTGCATATATTTTGTCATGCACTGAAATGATGAATTTCAGTTCTCAGTGTTTTCCTTGGTAGACAATACCTGGGCAGAGACTAGAGGCAGAGATGTTGTTTGGTGAGCAGTGGGAATTAGTTGAATACTAGGTCTTAGCTGCAGATGATCTGAGTCTTTCCTGGTGCAGAGGTACCACCACGCACACAGTGATTGTTCAGGATCAGCTGCGTAGTAATCACTCGACCATTCCATGCACTGGCTGAGGTGCATTACACTGTGAGAAGCACAAGTGAGGGCTCATGGGGGGTGTAGAGTGTCTTCCTAATGAGGATGGTAAAGGTTTCTTGTTCAAGTAGCATCTGGAGTCACTTGGTGAATGTTGGCCCTGGGGTCCTTCGTGCTTTTATTGATAAGGTAAGTGAGGCTGGGGGCAGTTTGGAAGCTGAGAGGGACAGGTCTTGGAAAAAACCTTTCAGGGTAGAATCATCCTATTTTAGGCTATTATTATATCATTATTTCCCGTGGAAATTCCACAATTCCAGTATCATGCAAGACAGAGAGTAGAGTTTGATTAGCCAGCAGTAGAGGGTTCATTTTTATACTGCAGCAATTTCTAATGTGCCATTCTTGTGTCTCTTGAAAAACAAGAGCTAGAAGAGTGCACTTTTGGGTAAAGGTTCTCATTAGTTGTCTGCAGCGGCTCTGATGAGTGTTCTCCTCCAGTACACATAATAGTGACTGAAGATCTGGTGCTGTATTACAGCTTTGATGTTTGCTGGGCCGTACTGTGTTCAGTTTTTAGGCTTCCTGTACATGATGTTCCCTTATATTTTACAAAGTTTTTTAGATTTTATATACCATATACCCTATGTACCATTTTTTATATAAGCCATAATTACAATGGTCTTCCAAAAGCATCTCAATAGCTTAGGAGCAATTAATGCCTTTGTGATGGTAACCTGTGAGGGTATCCAAATGTTTTTCTCTGATTTCCTAGACACAGTGACTTAGAAACTCCTCTTTAAGGTGATTCATTACGAGTTTTGTCCTGCCTATGGGGCACAGTGTTCCTCCAGAAAATAGTGCTTGTTGACAATAAAGTGAATGCTGGTGAGAATGAAACAGGGCAGCCTGTAAATTTTGGGGCAGCACTGATATTGCTTTTGTTAATATTCAGTGCTTGCCTGGCCTGATACCAGTTGTGGGTTGTACAGACTAACCTTATCCACATGGATATTAATGCTAATGGATATCCATATCTTAGCAGGAACATTGGAGAAGGTGGTTTGTGGAAGAAATTAAGTGTGTCTTCCTCTTGGAGACTTTCTACCTTACTTTCGAGGACTATGCAGACCAAAAAAAAGCAAAAGAACAAATGTTTTACAGGAGTCTGCAAAACAAAATAATAAGACTCCTGTTTTGGGCCCAAAAGAGAGTGTTTTGCCCTTCTCTCTACCTGATCCTGCCTGCAAATCTCTCACTCAGTATGAGTAGCTTGGCATGTGAGATCTTTTTTTCTTGTATACAGTTTCTGGGACCTTGAACTCTCTGCTCCTCCTTAATTAATAGCCCTCAGAAGAAATATGGTTACAGGCAGCACACTGACAGTACTGGGAAGTGTCTCTAGGCCAAGTTGCTGTAACATGCTCCTCATTCCTGTTGCTGGCTGGTGTTGGCTGAGCTCGTTGCTTCTCTCCCTGGCTGAGAAACAAGTGGCAGAGTGGAGAGGAGAAGCTGCTGAATGCTCTAGTCTGTGGAAAAGTGAGCATCAAGAAGAATTAAATTTCTGCATACACCTATAATTGAGTACCCACAGAACAGTGTGGTGACGTGCTTTGAAGTGCAAAGTATTCCCCATAAGAACACATGGGAAGGCTGAGATTAGACTTAATGTTCAGCAGTTTACAGGGATGCCTGACTTCTGTGGACTTGGAAAAATTGTCTTGGGACACTGAGTGAACACCCATCTCATTCCATCTCACCATAGCTGCTGGCATCTTTATGATTGTTGCTCAGCCTTTAGGACACCTGGTATCTGGGGAGAAAATGAGGAAGCCCACTGACCTTCGTTCTCATTGCAAGCAGGGCGTGCGTGGGATGGGGAGCTGTGAAAGAAGAGATATCCTGGATAATAATTTTTGCTTCCTCCTGCCTGCTTTCTGTGTCTGTGCTTGTAGCTCTGTCTGTCATACCACCTCCTTCCCCCTGCCCCCTCCCTCTCCTTCAGGAGTTCCCCTCTTGCTCACACCTGATATTCAATCCTGGCAGAGTTATTGCCTTTTGCTGAGATCAGACACGGCACTGGGGAATCATGTGGCAGAGGAAGGTTGCTATAAATATAGTTGAACCCTTTGGGCAGGAAGGGAAGAAAGTGAGAGAGGCACAAGGAGGAGGAGGAGGAGGAGGGGCAGAGAGAAAGAGAGTGCAGGAACAGGACAAGTTGGAGTGGTCTGAGGAGAAAGGAAGGCTCAGCAGAGAATGCGGAGGCCATGCTCTCTGCCAGAACACGAGGTGCTTCTAGGGAAGGCCCAGAGCAGCAGCTCAGTTACAGATGAGCGTGAGGAGGAGTAAAGCAATGGAGAGCTCAGAGAGCAAGACGCAGGAGCCCGGCTCGAAGCCAGCTTTGTGGGGGGGCACACCGCAGTACGACTATGTCTGCTTTGAGAAATGCACCCGTTACGGGATCCCTGTGGAGGCAGGACACGAGGCCGGGGCGACAGGACACGACCTGCGCTCCCCGGAGAGCTCCCTCAGCTACCCACAGGTAGGGCTGGACAACGGGACGTTTGTGGCAGCACAGGTCTCCCTGGGATCACGCAGGCTCTGGGGCTCTCAGAACGGCGCTGGCGGAGCACACATCCCTGTCCAACCCCAGTCCCACCAGCTCTCCCCTTCGCTTGCTGACTCCCAGCTCAGGCTTTGACATTCATGGCTGCACTCACACCCAGAATCCTACCAGCAATTCCAGTCAGAGGTTATTGTCATCTGCCATGGATGCAACGAGACTTGGAACGGGCGAGCTGGGATGGGGAAAATTAACCACAGCATTAATTGGTTTGTAACAGCAAAGAGAAGCTGCAGTTGCATTCAGCTGCGTAGTGATGTTAAATAGAGCAGAAAAGTGAGTAAAACCAAAGAGAACAGTGATGTTTGTAGATGGGAATCTATCTGCACAGCTGTGTAGGTGAAGTAAAGTTCTCTTGTGACTTTTCTCTGACCATAACACACTTTGTGGTCGTAGACCCATACATGTATATTGGTATTTTTGGTAACTCTTAGTGGAGCTGTAAGTGAGGGATTTTCTAACCCTTAAACTTGACCTGACTCTTGCTCTGGTTCACATGAGCACTGGTTCAAAAAAATGTCTGGGGCATAGATGTACTCTGGTTACGGCTTTTTGTTCCATTATGCTCTGTATCTCCCTTACCTCTTCTTTAGGGACAGCCTCCTGCAAAGGGGAGTGTTTACAGCACAGTCCTGGTGTCTTATTTCCTACCACTCTGTCCTAATTAAGCTGACCTAAGAGAGCTTTGGTGCAATGAAGGATCCAGTCAAATTATGAGGAAGAGAGCATGTGAACATGAAATTCTCAAAGTGGATGTTTCTCCTTAAATGAATACAAATCCTCTTACATGGATGGTGGATGATTGGGGAATGAAGGAGATTGCATTAATTGTCTCCTAAAGACTTTCGTGATTTAATGATAGGAAAAAAGGTATATTTGCCACCAAGAAAATCTCTTCCAATGGATAAGCATCCCAATGAGGATAGTCATGTGTCACATTGCAGAAGATCAGAGAATCAGTTCCATGGCTATATTCAGGGATTTCTCTTCTGAAACTGCCTAAAACATGTGAGAGTTTGCACGCCTCCTACACTAAAGTCTTCCAAAACCACCCCACTGGCTTATCTGAAAGCAGCAGCCCAGATGGACAGAGGTCTGACTGGAGCAGTTCAGGCTTTATCTACACTGATGCAAGGCAGCGCTTTGGCTGCAGCAGCCGCGCTATGAGGGTGAGCACAGGGGGTGGGATGGGCTGGAGACGTGTGTGTGCCCACCTGGGGCTGAGCTCCGCTGGGGTCACGCCCGTCCCATGGGGTGCAGATAGGGCTGGAGAGCTGAGGTGGGTGAAGAAAATGCACCTTAGTGCGTGTGCCACGAACCAGTGGTGAGCTGGGGCATGGGGAGCTGCGAGATGCAAACCCTTTCTCCAGTACAGCACATCCATGCACAGAAACATCCCAGTTCACACATATCCACCGGATATGCCAGTCCCACACACCTGAAACCACTCTCCAGCAGGCACAGATGACACGGTGAGGCAACATCACCAGCTCTGTGCTCTCGCTCCCTGACACCAGAGTGTCTCTGTGCTCAGTTCCAGAGGTGTGATGGTCAGTGCACGTCGATAGATGATCTCACATACAAACAAGAAGGCCATCAAACCTATTCCCATGCGTACCTGCAGGCAGAAACATCCCCAAGCAAGCATGCATTTGTGAAGGCAATTTGCAACCTAAAAACCAAACAGTTGTATTTATAGTTTTACCGAAAACTATGTCCTAGAAATATTTTATATAAACAGTCAGGTACACGCGTGCATGTACATTTATCATGGAACTTTGCATGCAGACATATTCTGGCCAAGCCAGGCTTGCTGAGGATGTGTATATTTTGCTAGTCATTCATGCACATGCGGATAATTTATAAATATGCATGTGTACTTTGTACAAACATGCACACTTATTATCATGTTATTAGCATGAAAAACAACCCGTTGCACATGTTTTCATCCATTTCCACACAGAGTAATCATTAAGATTTCTTTCCCCACTGTCATGTGAAAAAACTTTTGACAGAGATTTTGAATCCGTTGTGCTCTTTTGTTTTGCTAGCTGTTGCCTTCTGTTTTACATGTGATTTGGTTTGGTTTACACAGGCCCCAGAACAGTGAAATCTTGGTCTTTGGCCTGGGATCTTCAGATAATGGATAGTCAGAAAACACATAGGGGTTAATAGATAATAACATGACAGTAGTAGGATAATAATAATAATATACATATATTTTTGACAACTAATATAACAGACAGTAGAGATATGATAGATGATGTAATATACCTTGGTAAAAATATACGTTATCATAGGCTGTAGGATTTTGTATTGTTTTCTTTCTGCATGAGAAAGCAGCTACAGCTGGTGAAGTATTTAAAAGCTGTGCTATTTGTGCCTATAGAAAGGGTGTTCCTGGCAGGGAGCTCACTCAGCAATACACAGATGGGTATAGTGGGAGGGATGTGCAATAAGAAATCAGGCAATGCAGTAACACAGAATAAAAGGCTCACAGAGAGAGGTGGGTGAGAGGGCCTCTGGAGCTCTCCAGCCCAAGCCCCAGCTCACAGCAGGGCCGACTCCAAAGGTAGGTCACGTTGTCCTGAGCCTTTTCCAGGCACGTCCTGAACATCTGCAAGACTGAAAATTCCCCAGCCCCACTGGGCACCTGCTCCTGTGCTGAACTAGCCTCACGAGGGGTTGAATGGGGATGTGTTTTCCTTTCCATGGGCTTTTCTTTCTTGCAAGTTGTGTTTTTTTCCTTTTGTCCGTCACTGTGCCCCTCCGAGATACCTTGCTCTGATGTTTCCCTCCAACCCCTCTCTTCCTTCAGGTACTGGAAATGCTGTTAGATTTCCCCTTTGCCACCTTTTCTTCACGAACAACTATTATTTTTGTTGCTGTCCCCTGACCCTTACATGTGCCTCATTGGCTCTGTATCTAAGCAGTTGACCGAGATGTTTTATTGACATTTAAATTTATGTATGTGGTGCATTTGGGGAAGTTTCACCGTTGAGGTCAAATATGGCTTCTCTTTCACGATACGTCTGAAAAAAAATCACCTAAGTAAGATCATTTCAAGAATAGCAAGATGGCTACAAGTCAGGAGTGAGAGGGGTGAGAAAAGTACAGGCCAAGGTGGCCTCAATGGCTGGGAGCAGCAGATCATAAACAGGATGCACTGACAGAGCTGGGGAAAGGGATTTCAGGACTGGAGTATTCTGTGGGGAATGTATTGTTCAGTCTGGATGGCATGGGAAATAGCTTAGACTTCGGACTGTGGGAGGAGGGCAGTTTCATACAGGTGCTAACCCCTCAGAAAATAGCTCCCAGAAAAGTCTTGAGATTGTAGTGTGGTTTTTTCCCCTGAGATTCTGTGCAGCTTTTCCTCTGTTACTCAAACAATGAAATTTCCCTGATTTTTTGAAAGACAGAAGATCATTTGCATTGATAAATGCTTCGTCTCTGGAAATGAACTTTACCTGGTTGTGCTTTCTCCCTGGATGGTTTGGTTCGGTTGTGGTTTTTTTGGAGGGTGTGTGTGTGGGTGTGTGTATGTGTGTGTATGTTCCTCCCATCTATCCTCGGTGGTATTTATGCCTTCAGCTGGTTTTGCACCATTTTGATGGTCTCTCTCAGCGTTTAGCCAAGGTAGGCATGCTAGTAACTTTTCTATTTCGACCCTTAGGTGGTAACTGAGAATTTATAAAATTGTCTTCTTTTCTTCTGGTGCTCAGAAACCTTGTGTTCCTTGTGCTAGAGAGGGAGCAACAGAAGAAGGAACAGTCAGGGTCCTACTGTGTTATATTTTTAGTTTTACATCTTCTAGTGGAGTGGATATTTCTTGCCTAACCTAATTTTGCTGTAAGGTCATCCTCTGATTTCTGGATTCTTTCTCTGTCCTACAATCTCCTTCGATTTTAGATACTTCCAGAGTCCTGGAGAAGCAAAGCACATGTGTGAAACATTCTTTAAATGCATTGAGACTACCTGGTTTGCCAGGACAGCAATTTCTTTTTTATGTCTGTGAACTAACTCTTTTTTCCCATATCCCAAGTGCACCATTTTCCAGCCAGGCAGAAGCAGTGAACTAGGATACCATACGAGGACTTTCAACATTCATACTATTATACTGTCATGCTGTTCTATGTGGCAGATGGAAGATTCTCATTTGAATCTCATACTTGACATGGGTTTAAGTTGTATTTGACATAAACCCATCCCTCATGACCTTTTGACAGCAATGAAACACTGGCTGAGGTGCTGTGAAGATGCATTTATCTAAAATCTGCTGGTACTTGGCACTTCTGTCTGAAAGACACAGTAAAATAAAAAAATGAGCAGTTTGCTAGGTAGGACTGGATTGTGTATGTGGCAGCTTACCCTGTAGATGAAATTCTTCAGCTTGATGTTTCACTGTCCTGTTTGTTTTAAGGAGGTCAGAGCATGGACATTATTCACTGCAAAGGGTCTGCACTGCTTAATTTACCTAGAGTGTGTTGGTAATCATGTGGTTAATAATTTCATGAAATTTGTGTAGCTTCCAATACAGTGATGAATGGAAGAATACTTTCAGCTGTTCAGATAGGATCAATCTGTGTAAGAGGCATCTTTAGAACAGGATGATTTAAAAAAGCATAGATATGTGTTCTGTGGGAAAAAAAAAAATCACTAGGATTTCCAAAAGGAGTTATGGCACATGATTCAAGAGTCTAAAATACTTAGGACCTTCAGTCATATTTTTTATGTTGAAATATTAATTAATAGAGCACTGAAACAGGTGCTCAGAGAAGCTGGGTGATTTCTACCCTGCAGATGTTTAGGAGTTGCCTGGACAAGGTCTTGAGCAGCCTAATCTGGCTCACCTGGCTTTGGAGTTTGCAGGCTGTGGGCAGAGGCTTGGACTAGAAACCTCCAGAGGTGCCTTCCAGTGTAAATCTTTCTGTGAGTCTCTGTATCTATTTTATCTCAGGGGAACAGGAACATCTCTTTTGTTACCTTGAAAGGGAGAGGCAGGAACTGTCAAATAGAGATGTCTCCTAAGTGTGTGGTAGTGCTTTATCTCTGTCATGCCTTGTCCTGTCATTCTCTAGCTAAAGTGTCTGATTCTGCTGATCAAAACATGGCTCATTCTCCTTCTGCCACTCAGAAAATCTCAGACAAGCAGATGTGCTGGGGAGGGAGCAAAGGGTGACCTTATCACAGGTGGGAAGTGCATCAGGTGGTAACCTGGTCTGAAGTGAAGCCAAACCCGGTTCACTGAAGGACGTGCAAGGAGCAGAGGCTTATTCTCTGCTTCTCAAATGCACAGCTTCCCCACCCATACTCTGAAAGAGTGAGGTGAGAGAGCTGCTCTTCAGGGAATCTGGTAAACAAACACGGGGGCACAGTCAGGGTTCTTCCAACTCCCTTAAGATGTTGACAAGACAGCACAACTGCCCAGTTTACTGTAGACCCACATAAGAAATGTCCTTGATAAGCACGTGTAGCTGGTTGTGAATTGCAAATAACCAACTGCGTTTCAAGTTCAGTATCTCAAGAAAAAGACTAGATTAAGCAATTAAGAAATTCAGAGGAATTGGAGATACATGAGGACTTAAAATGCTGATTTGGGTAAATAATGGTTGGAGGTGTGCAGTAGCCTGTGATATTTCTGAGATGATGCTGCTTCTTTTCCTCCACAGGCACCATCAGTGGCTGTGTGCCCTGTTAAGCATTCCTTGGCAGCAGGAGGAGCACATGCAGGACATTCCTGCAGCCTGCTTGATAGTGTAATGCCTCCCAAAACCTTCAGAGACGTTCTACAGTGCTGCTGAAATCTGTGAGACAGCCCCGAGGATGGCAGCCTCATGTGAACTAATTTGACCTTCTTTTGTACCTCCAGAAAGCTGTCTCTTAATGCTCAAATGCTGTCTCTTAATGTTCAATCTCTCAGCCATTTTTTCCCCAGGACATTAGAAAATAATGAATATTCTGTGATCATATCTTGTACTCCCAAAAAGGAGGTGAAAAGGTTTTGGAGAAATTGTAAAGAGGGAACTAGAAAGAAAAAAAGAAAAAAGAAAGAAAAAAGAAATGAGCTGCATCTGTCTGAGAGTTTCTGTGTCTCAGTCTCTGTGCTTGGGTACATTTGGGTCTGTACCTCGGACTCTTGGTAGATCTGCCTTTTCATCCTTAATGCTATTTATGAAGGAGCATTTGACTTATCTTTTCCTTGTGATCCCTCTTGCTTTCTGCTCCTCTAGCTTTATGGCCGATACACAGACCAGATAACAGATAACATTTCAGACAAGGAAGCGGCAAAACTACTGAAGAAACAAGCCCAAAGGAACAATGGAAGACCCCTGAAACGTGACAGTCAGGTCCAGATCAAAGAAGAGCACTTTTCCAAATGTCAAGGTAGGGACAATTCATCTTTCATTACCCTATGACCAGATATTGGGTAGGCCAGCAAGAGAGATGAGATTTAAGCAATTGTGACTGGGGAGAAGCAGAGAGGGAAGGAAAAGGAACCGAATCTCATTGGGTTGAAAAACCTTTTCTCTATGAGCTTTCATCCTTGAAAGAGAAAAGATCTGTTTGGAATAAAAAAACCAATCCCAAGTAAATAATTTTTTCCACAACAGAGCTCTGTAATGGGAGGAAAAGGACCTCCTTGTATCAGACTTTTGCTGCTGGTGTAAAAGATGTTAAATTCCACCCTCTATGTCCTGCCCTCCCCCCACCCATTTTTTTTTAATGTTTTTTGAACTATGTAAGATGTTACAGAACTGTGTGGGAGAGGGATGGGTACCAGTCCTTCAACATGAAACCCAAGATGCTTCCAAATAAATCCTTGTTGTAGTCAGCTCTCAGCACAGGAGAGACAGACACAGCTTCATCTATGTTCACTCAGTGTTTTTGGTTCACTCTTCCCTCCACAGACTGTGCTAAACGCATCCAGAAATATGTTACCAAGAAGCTTGGAGAGGACTGGATTTTCTTGGTTCTGTTGGGTCTGGTCATGGCGTTGGTGAGCTGGGGAGTGGATTATGCCAGTGCAAAGACCGTACAGGGTGGGTCCCATTCAGGTGTTGCAAAAGCAGCCGGGAAATGATAGGAATATTTTACTAAGCCCAGTGACCAGTGTTGCTCCTCCTTCATCATCCGTCTCCCATCCTCAACCCTCATTGCTTGGGAAGTTTGAAGTTCTGGCCACATAATAGAGTAAAGGTTAGCTAGGGAGAGGTTCTTTAAAGGGATGGCTGGGAAAAAATTTAGAAGTAAGTGGGCAGAAACAAGGGATATGTGTATGATGAGTCAAAGACAAACAATTATTTTGAATCCCTTTTCTTTCTGCTCCCTTGAATATGCAGGAGCACAGGGAAATGGTACTGTGGCCTTTCCTGTTATACTGCTTCCCTTTCTCCCCGAGAACATTAAGAACATGGGGGATGGGGAGGAGAAGGGGGTCTTAGATGCCTTCTTGACACTGTTTCTGCATTTCACCTCGTTTTTGTTCTTTCCAATTTTTACTTACACAGTGCCCTGACTTTTTCTGCCACCTGGGCACATGGTGCTCTCTCCTTTTGCCCTTTTCACAAAGATCTCCTATTCCCTGTCTTATATCCCTTCCCTGCATTTTTCCTGTGGTCTGTCTCCCTTTGCCAGCTATAAAAATTACAAGATCTTTCAGCCTCCCGTGTCAGGATGCACACAGGTACACACCCCACTGCCGCACCCTGTTAAATGCACTGTTCCTCTGTCCTTACCCTCAGTGTCCCAATCCTGACTGGCACCAGCCCTTTCCTCTTGGCTGCTGATGTCCACCAGACTGCAATTCCTCAAAGCTCCCAACATTCCTCCAGCCCAGTGTTCCTCCCTCTAGATCTTCCCCATCTACCAGACAACTGGCATAATCTGCTCTGAGGATTCCTGTCCTTTATACTCCCTGCAGCTGAGTCCTTTGGGGTTTTTTTCCGTTTTCCTCTGCCAAGTCTCAGCCTCTACTGAGGCTGTGCAGGGAGCCAGCTCAGGCAGAGAAGATGCAGTTGCAGAGGAGCTGCAGCTCAGTTTGGATTCTCAGCAGATCGTGCTGTTGTGCCTGGCTGAGCAATGGTACCACTGCTGCTTCAAAAGCTCTTGCTCTAGAAGGGAAATCACAATCAGAGCTTTTAAACTAGTGTTTATGAAGGAATGATTGGTGGACCACTTCATTGTCCTTCAGAACCCACACAAGACCCTCAGACTGCCAAACGAAGACATTGCACAGTGATTTGTCCTCACAGCTGCATGTAGCACACCTCTATTTATGCCACACTTGCGCACAGGTATTAATAGTGTCTTCTATCCATTCCTGCAGAATGCCTGCTTTATTGGGGAACTCATACTCAAAATAAGGCTTGTCTTAGAAAAGGAGCAGTAGGGTGGCATTTCTGAAGGAGATTTATCATGGGCACATTTAGCAAGTGTGTGATTCTCTGATGTGTACCAGCCTGTTTGGAGCAGCTGTGGTTACTGACAAGCTCTTTGTTTGTGTGTCCGCAGCCTACAAGTGGATATACGGAGCGGTGCACCCGAATGTCCCTCTGCAGTACGCGGTGTGGGTTGCGGTCCCACTCGGCCTTATTCTGTTTGCGGCCAGTTTCTGCCACTTCGTCTCTCCACAGGCTGTTGGTGAGGGCAGAAGGCATGGCAAGATCTGTTTCCGTCTGTCTCGTTTTTCTTGTTCCATTTGCCTGCAGGTTTTGTTCATCCCCGGCTCTGCTGTTGTTTTCAGGGTCTGGGATCCCAGAGCTCAAGACCATTATGAGGGGAGTGGTCCTCAAGGAATATCTCACTCTCAAAGCTTTTGTGGCCAAAGTTGTGGCCCTCACAGCCGGGCTTGGAAGTGGCATGCCTGTGGGGAAAGAGGTAAATATTGCTGATTCCGTGTGCAGGAGTGACCAGGGTCTGGAAGGTGGGAGTTGTCTGTGGAAGAAGAATCTATAAATGTTTTCTTACTTCCACCACCATTCCTCTGCTCAAAGCTCTGCTCTTTCCAGTGACACCTATCTTTCACTGGCCATTTTCCTTCCACTTTCAAAGACATGATATAGGAAATGTCAAAGAACTCAGGCAGTCTTTGAGAGGGAAAAAAATTAAGTGGAGATCAGAGAACTGAGGAAGATTGGAGGGTCTAGAGCACAAGTCTTATGAGGAGCAGCTGACAGAAATGGGGCTGTTTAGTTTGGAGAAAAGGAGGCTCAGGGGAGACCTTCTCACTCTGTAACTCCCTGAGAGGAGGTTGTACCCAGGTGGGAATCAGTCAATTCCCCCGAGTCACAAGTGACAAGACAAGAGGAAATAGCCTCAAGTTGCACCAGGAGAGGTTTAGATTGGGTATTAGGAAAAATTTCATAGTTGAGATGGTGGTCAGGCATTGAAACAGGCAAGTGGTGGAATCAATATCCCTGGAAGAGTTCAAAAGGTGTATGGTTGTGGCACTTGGGGACGTGCTTTAGTGGTGAACATGGTGATGCTGCATTAACAGTTGGACTGAAGGATCCCAGAGGTCTTTTCCAACCTTAATGATTCTCCTACCAGCTGAGATGGCCAAAGAGAAATTATGAGGCCTGCAGTTGCTAATTGGCTGTCAGTAACCAGAGGGCAACCCTCTCTGATTTTCTCCTCCTCTTCTCTTGCAGGGTCCTTTTGTGCATATTGCCAGTATCTGTGCTGTGGTACTCAGCAAGTTCATGTCGATCTTCTGTGGGGTGTATGAGGTAAGGCACATATCTCTGCACACAGCTCTTCCACAGGCTGAGCCCCTGAGACACACAGGATGGTATGGGTAGGCCATGGAACACAGAGGAAACACATGGTTTGAAGTTCACTGTACTGCTGGAGAGCAGTGAAATACAAGCTGAACAGAAGTAGTGCAAGGCCAGACATACAGTCCAAATAACTGTGCAGGACCACCAATGTTACCCAGCAATTATGCAGAGGCTGGTTAGGAGTATGTGTTTGACAAGCTTTCAATCTTGTGATTGATACCTTTGCACTGTGATCATTGACTGTATAAAAAAATAGCTGCAGACAAAGATCAATTTGTCTTTAAGCCAAATTTATACAGCATTGCTAATTATAGACACTGACACCGTCTCTATGCTTTTGCTATCGCGGAACAGCCTCTGCAGGCTGATCACCGTATTGACTGGTTGTATAAAAAAATCTATTAACTGCACATATAGATAAATGTAGGAACTTCTTTATGTGCAGGCTCTTAGCAGAAAGTGACTGTGCAATACAACTGGAGGTGCTGTTTTACTTGAGTAGATCCTGTCTGTGCACAAGGACCAGACGTCACTGCTGAAGACCAGCTGACAGTACTAAAGATTGCACTGAAGTGTGTAGAGCCTGCTATTTGTAATAGCGATGGCTGACTGCTGCTGGCTGTTGCTTATTTTCATTGTTCTGGGTCCTAACGCCCTGGCTTTGCTCCTCTAACCCCAGCATGCCCGTCTCTGGCTGCACTCCCTGTTCCAGAGTGTGCATAGGCAGCTCGACCTCCTGGTGCCAGCTTGCGCAGTTGGAGTCGGATGTTGCTTCAAGGCTCCTCTTGGAGGCAAGTGTTTTCCTATATGTGACATTTAATGTACAGTTCCTCTTGCTGTGAGACTTCCTGCTCTCATGAAAGGTTCTCCACAGATACCTCTCCACTTCAGCAACACGAGTTCTTTCTTGTCACGTGTAACTTGCGGCAGCAAAAAGAAGGGAAGCTTACAGGAAAAGTGACACCTTTTTAAGTGCTGACTTCTAATGATGCAGTTTGTTCAGTCCCTGCCAGCCATGAACATTGCTCCACCTGGAGAGTACCAAGGGCTGTCCAGAAAGTCAATAAGGATCAAGTAGAGAACAGTAGTAAAAAAAAAAAATAAAAAAATAAAAAAATTGCACGAGGCAACAGGCACAACTTGGAACGAGGGAAATTTTGACTCTGTTCAAGGAAATTATGTTCTTCTCTCCCAGGGGTGGTCCAGCACTGGCATAGGTGTTCGAAGTGTCCAAGGAATTTCCACCTTTGGAAATGTGCAAGACTCACCTAGACAAGAACCTGATCTAGCCTTGGAATTAAGAGAATTAACAGCTTTCTGAGCAGGGAGACAACTCCAGTGGTCCCTCCACAACTTTCCATGATCCCACTTGGAGGAGAAATTTGGAAATTTATGTCTCCCCCATGCATTTGTTCTAGTCTTCTGATTCACTGAGTTTCCTAAAACAGAGGCACATGATAACTTCTTCCTAAAGCAATGGAAATATATTAATAAATAATTTGTCATTCTTTTCACTTCCCTCTCTCCTCATGCACTGCCCTGAACCTCTTTGCTTGGTTATTGTGCCCAGAAGTGCAAGGAGTTTTTTCTAAGTTGGCTTTAGTTCTTCCATGCACTACTTTCCTGTTAGTCTTCAAATGGATGAGTAGGCTGACAAATGCAACATGATCTTGCATCAACACTAATACTGATCTTTACTCTTGTTGGCTATTAAAAAAAAAACAAACAAGGAAGTAACATTGTTTGTCAGCTACAGATTAGAGGTTCTTCAGTTGATAACTCGAGAAAAGATGCCAGAAAGAAAATCAGGCTAAGCAAGAGAGAGGCTGAGAGCCGTGCATATGTGGGCAGTCTAGCAAGATGTAGACAGCCTGAGCTGAAGCCTGAGGCTTCAAGGCAAAATTTGTCAGTCTGCCAAAAGCCTTGAGAGAAAGCAATTTCAGAACCAAGGATCAGACCGCAGTCAGGTGGAACCACTGGTAGTATACAGGAGAATGGTATCTGTCTTAATGGTAAAAAAATAAAGCAAAAAAACCCCAAACCCCAAAAAACTCTGTGGAAGTCTATGCTTTTTGTTTCTTTCTCTGTACCTGGAATTAACATAGTCTCTGTACCTGGAATTAACATCGTCTCAGAGACTGCAGGATGCGTCATACATAGTTCACTGGGAGATGCTAGAGATGAAAAGAGAAGGCCAAACAGGGACTGATCTAACTGCTGCCTTTGGTAGCTAAAGGAGATGTCAGACAAAAAAGCCAAAGTCTTCTCAGAGAACAGTGAAAGGACAAAGAGACAACAGCCACAACTTGCAACAAGGGAAATTCTATCCACGCATGAAAAGAATTTCTCCCCTTGTCCCAAAGGTGGTTCAGAGTGGCACAGGTGTCAAGAGAGGCTGAGGAGTCTCTGCCCTTGGAAGTGTTTAGGGCTGCCTTAGCAGCCTGATCCTGAGCTCCGTGATCCTATTACCCTTGATCTAACCTTGGAGTTAGCCCAGCTCTGAACAGAGAGATAGAGAAGCATTCAGAGACACAGGACTAAAACTTGCTGTGAGTCTCTGGTAACACTGTAGTATGGGAACAAACAGAAAGTTATCGTAGTCTCTGTAGCCCTAGTTCCTCTTTTGGATTTATACCAAATTGCCAAATGTGATTTCCATTACCTGGGAGTCAGGTAATTTTCAGCTGACCTTGGTCCAGGATATAGCTGGCAGTTTCACATCACATTGCCCTGGTGCATAACTTCTTGGTGTTGTTGCAGGTAAACACCACCCTGTGTATTTAGGAGGATGGATTTGGAAAGCCAGTTTAGCCCTTGACAAGCAAATGGTGCCCAGTCTCTTAGAAACACTCTCCCTTCCAATTACTTTTGCAATGATGACCATTTTCACCAGGACAGCACAATGCTTCACTGGGTGACCTGTCGCCCACTCACGTACCCAGCATGGAAGGAAAAACCTTCAGCACCAGTCCACACTCTGCTCTGGACATGCGTGTGCCTTGTGCACCCTGACCCACAGAGTAGGTTTTTTGAGGCATTCTGTGGCACATGTGCATCCTGAGATTCCCTGCCAAAGTAAAAGAGATGGAGCAAAACCTACTTATGCTCCTTCCACCCTCTGGAGGATTTTCCATGAGACATTTCTTCCACAGTGACAGAAATGTGTGTGTTTCAAAGCACACTGGGTGACTGCCTTCTTCACATGTCTTGAATGTGTGATTCTAGGTGCCTGTCCTGTGCCAGGTCTTGCCTTTTCAATATTTTGAAGCCATCCAGAAGGGAGAAGATAAACATAGCTGTAACTCTGAGACTGGTGACAGAGCTGGGTGACATCATGCGGTCGTACCCGCCAATTTTGTTACTCACTCTCTGCTTTCTTTCTGTCTTTCCTCTGTTTGTCTGTCTCTCTTTGTCTCTTTCACCAGTAGCAGCCCTATTATTACACGGATGTCCTGACTGTGGGGTGCGCTGTGGGTGTTGGCTGCTGCTTTGGGACACCACTTGGAGGCAAGTGGCTGTTCTGTTTCCTTTTCCTCAGGTACCTAAATCCTCTCCTGCCTAGTCCTCTTCTCCTGTCGCCCCCTCCCACACCACATTTTTGATGTGACATTTACTTTGGACAGGGACACTTACCTTTAGCGTTTTCAACCTCCCCAGCATCTCTGGAAGTCTTTTTTCCACGTGTTGTCCACTTTCTGGAGGCAAGAGGAGAAGGCTCTCTAGAGCAGTGGTCTCCAAATTGGGGTGTGCGTACCCCAGGGGGTGCACAAGGCGATCTGTTTGGTGTGGGAAGGAAATACCAGAATTTCTATTTTTTTTTTAAATATAAAACATTAAATAGATTAAACTTCACTAATATGAAGTATATAAATTGTCAGTGGTGGGTGGCCTAGTATGTCACATGGCCACTTGTCACATACAGTGCGTGAGGTGTGGAGCTGCTCCCAAGGCAGAGGGTTGGCCGTGGTGCCCTCAATCATTTCCTCTCTTTCAGCATAATTGCAATCAACGTGTGCCCACACTGGATTAAGTGGATTTATGGATTATATTATCTAGTGTTAACTAAACTAATCCTCACAAATTGTAAAAGTGGCTTAAAAACGTTCCTGCAAAGAGGCTATGGATTGAAGATAACACTAATAATGTGGGCAGAGAGAAATGACAAGAAAGTGGCAGAGCTGACACTTCTTCTACTCCTAGTACAGGTCCTTATTCAGTGTCATTACAAGGTACAAACAATGGCCAGCTAATCAGATCTGAGAGGAAGTTGGACAAAAAAAATTAAAATTATCAAAAGCTATTTTAAATATAAATTTACATCTGCTATCGTTAACGATGAACTTTACCCTATGTGTGTATCATACTTTGAGAAGTTAAATAATGAGGGTATGAAGCCATCAGAACTAGCAAGACATTTAAAATCTAGGCATCCAGAACATGAAGACAAACCTCTACAATGTTTTTAATAACGTTTCAAGCCATGTGACATTCAATCCACTACTTCACAAAATTTCACTGAACCTAATGACAAATGTGTAGAAGCCTCCTTTGAGGTTTCTTGCTTCACAGCAAAAGAGAAAATGCCACACACCACAGGGGATACATTTGTTCTTCCTGCCATAAAATGTGAAAATGGCTGTGATTATACACAGAAAGCCATAGAGCAGCAAACTAAATTGTGTTCCTTCATCAGTAAACACTGCTGGAAGATGCATAGCTGACATTGCTTAAGGTTTGAAGAAACAACTGTCTGTACAAATTACACAGTGGGAGAGGCTTCCTGTGCAGCTGGGTTAGAGTACAGGTGTTTCTAAAATGCCTCAGATGATGGTATTTTCCAGATTCTGTTTCGATAGTGAAATGCAGAACTTCTTTCTGTGAGACACTGAAAGGAAGATCTACCACAGAAGCTGTATTCTCGACAGTAAATTACTTCTTTAATAAAAAATGTTTTGTGGAAGAGCTGTGCAAGTGTAACAATTGGTGGAGCAGAGATTGATTGAGTGGTAAGGTTAGAGAAGGATTGGGTGGTAAGGTTACCTAGACACGACTACACCTGGAATTCGTGCACTGCAGTGTTCAGGGATGAGCTATTGCAGCACAGAAATGAGAGCCAGACATGCACAAAGTGCTACAGGATGTCATTGATGTGGTTCATTTCATAAAAACAAGACCCTGAAGGAGTAGAATCTTTACAATACTTCATTATGAGATGGGAAGTGACCATGAAAATCCTACAGGCATTTGCTGGTTAACTCATAGCAACTGAATTTAAAGTCCAGTTGCACGTTTTTCTTTTACAAAAAGATAAGTGTTCTGAATTTGGTGATCTTTTCTGTCATGACAAGTGGCTGTCAGTAGATTGCTACCTAGCAGTTATTTCTGAAAAAGTAAACATACTTGATGTACTTCAAGGTGAAAGTGATGTTCTAACAGTGGGTGAGAAACTGCTTTTCAAAAGAAACTTGTGGAGGTTTTGTGAATCTGTTGCCAAATACAATGTAAGTGTCTCAGCTACAAAAACTCTCTCATTATATATATACTCAAAAAATTTGAAAACAGAAATTTCTACATGTTTAAAAATCTTCAGGAAATATGATTTTCAGTGGGTTTTGAACCCACTTGTTAAAAATATAAAAATTCAACATCTTCTGATTATTTTGCAAGAACAACTGATTTACATCAGGGAGGATGAAAATTTACTATCCAAATTTTAACAAAAGTCTTTGCATAGGTGGTGAGTGGGATAGAAAAAACAGTATCATGATTTAGCCAGCACAGCCAATGATACACTCCTTGCATTTGGATCCATGTGTCTTTGTGAGATATTCTTTTTAGATATGACAGCCATTAAGACCAAGTATCAAAATAAATTGTACATAGACCCAGACCTTTGAATCGCTGTGTCACAAAGCATTAAACCCAGTTTTTAAAAAATAAAGAATATTAGTATTTTAGTGAGAACAATTTTTTTTGTTCCATTAATAAATAAAGCAAATTATTTTTTAAATTATGTTTATTTCATCTTTATCTCATCCTTGTTTAATTTCTATTTTTGTGCATGTTTTATATGGTACACAATATTTTAGTACTACATACGTATTATTTTTAAATAAATACACATATGGGGGGAGGGTACATGCTCAAAAACCTTTTAGGGGTAGGGGTGCATGATCAAAGAAGTTTGGAGATCACTGCTCTAGAAAGCTGTCCAGAATCCTCTCTCATGCTTCTAACACTACACTTCTTATTTTAACTTTGCTCCCTTTCCAACTCTTTCTAGGGGTTCTTTTCAGCATCGAGGTCACCTCCACTTACTTTGCTGTGCGCAATTATTGGAGAGGCTTCTTTGCAGCTACCTTTAGTGCCTTCGTGTTCCGAGTCCTTGCTGTCTGGAACAAGGATGCAGGTAAGCTAAGAGCCATTCCCACTCTCTTTGTACAAAAGTTGCTCTGTTAGTGCATTATTTTTCCATCTTCCTCAAAAAACACCGTGTTTTTATGATGTTTGAGACTTCTGCCACAACACGTGACTTCCAGCAGCATGGAAGGAAGGAGAAAGGGAAGTGTCTTGTCATCTTGTCAGTTGTCTAGCCCAACCTATTCCTAGGAGTGCTGGGATGTATCTAACTGAGAAATGACAGAATATGAGTCCTCAGCAAGCAAAAGGGCCCCTGAGCTGGGATTCTTTTGCATCTACTCAGAATAGCATCCAGGCTGCAAACACAGAGATATTCCATCACAGAGGATGTAGCCCTTGCTGGAAAAGCCATGGTTTGCTTTGGTCATCTCTTGAATAAAAACATTTAAACAGATAGTTGAGAAAATTAAGATGATTAAATGATTAGGAGGCTACAGGATTGGTAGGATCTGACTGAAGGTCCTGAAAAAATAAAATGTCTCAAGTAACTGAAAAGCATGAGAGTGACATTTGTTGCAGACAGAAATAGCACAAGTCAGGCTTGATCAGGAGAGCATCTCAGACACTGTGGGAATAGAGTTTTGGTGCAGAAGGCTGCCATTTCTATGTAAACTTCTTCCTTATAATACCCTTACAATCTTCTATTCTTACAATTACATCTATTTTATCGAGCTCCATGTGGACAGTTTACTCAGGTAAAACTGCTAGAACATGTCTCTCTTGACTTCAGAGGGCTGGATTTTTTGGGGGTTTGAATATTCTCTGGAATATAGGAAATTACTACACTTTCTACTTGAGTGTAGAAAGTGACTCCATCTTTCTTTGTGTAGCACTGCCTAAAAGGGAGGGGTATTTAACCATTAGGTCTGTCACAAAAAACACAAAACCCTTATCTTCCTGTTCTTTCCAGAGAAAAATACAAGAAACTCAAAGACAGATAACAGGAGATAATTTCTTGTCCTTCACTTTGTCTTTTCTGACTCCCTTGTTGGTCTCTCAGATCACTTGAAATCACTAGAAATTAGTTTAATTTCAAATCACTAGAAATTAGGTTAATCCTGAAACATCTTGTCTCCTGTACCTTCAAAATCATCCAGACAGCTTTAATACCCATATTAATGGCTCCTTAAGTTCTTCTTCATTGACTGTCTAGGTCAAAAAGTTCCATGATTCAATTGGCTATGAAAATTTTTTCCTTTTCACAGTTCTGTATTTTCTTTGTGTTGTCAGTCTCCTTGTCCTTGCATTAAGGAGCTAGGAACTTCCATCTAGCTAAGTCATTCATTATTTTATCTTTTATCATGGCTGCTCTAACTTGTCTTTCATGTCTTTTTTTGCTCATTTACTTCCCTTGGAAAGTTACACACCCGGTCTTTTCAGTCTTTGTTCATGCAAGGTTTTTCTGTAATGCCTGCTACCAGGAAGAAGCAGGCAGGGAAGCGATCACATCAGAGTGACAGATGCAAATAAGTTGTGTAGCATCTCACCAAAACCCTTTTATTTCTTAGACCCACAGAATCTTTGCTGGCTTCTTGATGCTCGTGGCTTTGTTGGCTGGCTTTACACCATTATCTGTACTTCCCAAATAACATCTTATTATTTGCAAACCACTCTGGTCGGCTGCTGCAGCTTGAGCCCCTCTTTGCCAGTCATGGAAGGTTGGAGTTCTGCAATTTGCAGGATTTCTGTTTTACCATGTCCCAGACTTTCATCCTGTTTGCCATAGAGTTTCATGCCTTGCCTTCTTCCTGCTCCTTCTGGTTGTTTCTACACATGGCTCAGTGCTATTTTGAAGTTCAAATCTATTTTTAAGTAGACTTTTCACATTAACTAGATTTTCCCATTCCTTTTTACATCTAACCTTTTAAGAATTGGACAGATGCTCTAAACTAGTACAGTTTCTGGCCAATGGAGAGAAAAGGACTTAGACATTCAGTTTCAGGATGGCTTAGTCACTCGGGAAAGAGGATGAAGATAGGTGGGGTGAATCTGTATGTGGAAATCTCTTTCTATCCTGTGGGAGTATAGAGACAGAACCAAGAAAGACCCAGACTAAATGCTGTGACTGTTTTCCTTTCCTCTGGTCATCTTTGCCACCCTGTAGCAAAACTCTCTGAAAATGAGTTCACAATACTTTTTAATGCTCTGCCATTTAGTGGCTTGGACTGTCTGTTTCCTAAAACTGAATTGAGATGATCCCTTTCTTGGGCTGATCTAACAAAAAAGAGGACATCCTGCTTTTCACCATCTTCCATCCCTGACTGTTCCTCTACCTTTCCCTTGTACCATCTCTGTGTTTGTTGTTCCCCTCGATTCAACACACTTCCCTGGCAGAGGAATAATCCAGAGAAAGAGCAGCTAGGTTTTCTGGCAGGTTTTAATGAGGCAAAGGAACTCAGAGAAGGCTGTGATGCGTCAGAGTGGCCTGACAGGAGAGGAGAACAATAGTACAGCCGGGAGGGAAGGAACAAGGGGAAGAGACAGGGAGCAAGATCTTCCCAATTTGGATAGTAGAATGCAGTTTCAGGCTTAGCTATCTTAGGCAATGTAACCCACTGAGACCTCATTAAATCACTACTCTAAACCTAGTTCTGTCTAACCAAATAACAAGTAGTTAATGCTTGCTGTTATTATATGCTAGATTTTCACTGCTTCTTCTATTTCCTCACTGAAAAAATAATTCCTTCATCCAGGGCAAGTTGGGATTTATATCCATCCTCATCCAGCTGCACTTCTACTCTGTATTAAAGTGCTAATTTTTCCTTCACCTGTTGGCATACAGGTGTTTACTGTTTCCACTCAATAACACACTCCAGACAAAAGCAGGACAGGTTTCAACATCTCATCCTAGCAGGGTAGCACTACCAAGGGGGGTGAGCTGGAGAAGATGGGGCTTAGCTGACCTTTTCCGTCTCTGATTTCTAAGCCTTTCATTGTTTTGGTACCAGTCAAAAATTTTGAAGCTGTAACTTCAGAGAGGATCTGAGTTTTGGTTCTGGAAGGCAATCGCAACTGTGAGAAGTGACACAGCTTCTTCAGATACACAGGCACTGCCTGCCTCAGCAAAGAGACCTCTCAGTCAGTAAGGATACCGGGAAGAGCTTTTTTTTTTATCGTGAATGGATGGTGGAAGACAAGAAAGAAAAGAAAACCCTCTAAAAAATCAGGGATTGTAGCAAAAAAAAAAAAAAAGCATACTTTCTCTGAAAGCAGACCTAGACTATCTCTAGAGTGCCAGGGTTGCAAGTGTTCAAAAATAGGACTTACTAAATCAGAGCAGGCTGCCAGTCTGTAATAATGTATATAATGTCAGGAAGCCACACAGGAGCATGTATAAACTAGTTTCCTTGTCCCTACCCCTAGCTTTTATTGCATTTAACTTCTCACCTCATTATTTTCTTTCCTCCTCTACCTTTCTTCTCTCACAGTTACCATCACAGCCCTGTTCAGAACAAACTTCCGTATGGATTTCCCCTTTGATCTGCAAGAGCTGCCAGCATTTGCTATAATAGGGTAAGTTCCCAGGAAACTGACACCTTGCTCTACAAACATTGTAATATGATCTCTGTGAGGAATTCTTCTGCCAAAAATTTACATAGATCACTTTTAGTCACTTTGGTTGTCACAAATAAGGCTTCTATTTGTTTGAATTCCTCCTTCAGAAATGGCGTCCATGTAGTACAATGAGTAAGGAAGGAAATATGGGCATTATCAAGCTGTTTGTTATTTCCTTTCCATACATCTTTTTCAGAAATTAAGCTCTGAGGTACAAAAAAAAAAAAAAAAAGAAAGACTAACTTAGTCCAAATTCTGGGAATAGATTTACTGAATGGCCCTTTAACTGTTTTGATATTACCCGCAAATGAACTGATCCAACAAGTATGGCCTTTTCACATGACAAAGATGGAACAAAAGGTTTAACCTGAAGTTTCCTTTTCACAAGCTCAGAATGATTATCCTTTTTGAGAGAAGTTGGTATACCCAACAAGGGTAACCAACCGTAATTGGATTCAGTGAGAAAAATGGTTAATTTGGAGGAAATAAAAGAATGAACTTAAGAAAAATGAAAATTGGGAAATACTAGAGAAAATATGAGTTTGGAATTACTGTGGGGAAACATCTTTGGGGAGAGCTTGAGAGAGGCTCCAGGGAAATCACTGCAGAGCAGTAATGAAAGGAATACACTGTAGGAACAAATGCCTGTGCTGGTGTTGTGAACATATTCTGTTGCAAGACCTGCATCCCAAACCAGAAAAATATTTAAGGTTTTACAGCTTCTTTTAGTAGGCTGCCTTCCTATTAATTTAATTGAATATGAACTCAAGTGGGATTTTTGAAAGACATCAGATATATTGAAAAATCTATGAATACACAGGAGCTTTTGCTAGTAACATGTATTCACTTTGTCCTTCCCCTTAAACAGACTTGCCTAATGAACTTGGGGGAATCTATTGGTTCAGATTGGCAAGGAAAAATGTAATCCTTGTGATTTACAGCTGATTGTTAGAAAGCAAAATTTCTTGTCACTGTGTTTTGGACAGAGTTGACAGGGTTGACAGAGCTGGCTTTTTTTCAGCACTGTACATAGGCTAGGAAAGGAATATATGACAACTGCAAAATGCTTTCAAACACCTGGGTGTCTTACGTGGCATTTAAAATAAAAAACGACCCTAAAGACTTGGATGGTCTTGGATAAAGTCCTGATGCCAACTTGGACTGCTCCAAATTCTCTTAACATTAAGTCTCAAAGTTGAACCCTCTTTCTACCCAACATATTTCTTCACTTTCAGCTAGGACAAGCACTACCAACAGGTAGATCTTGTTTTTCTTTGTTAGCAAATGTTAATTTGCATAATCTATACAGGAGGAGCTCTTCCAGTTTATTGATAAATCAATAAATATGAATGGAGATATCTATATTTTAACATAAAGTATTATAGAGCAATTCAGTTCTCTGTGCAGTCTTACAGCTTATATTGCCTAAAGGACTGGTCTATTTTAAACACCGTTCTAATCAGTGCTGGCTTAAAATATTTAAGAGTAATTCATTGGACATGTTTGTCTGTGAAAAGCTTTATATTTAGTTTAAATGTATTTCTATGCAATTTTTAAATGACAAAGCACGATTATTTTCAACGTACAATGTTCTAAGTAAACTAAATTAATCATTGAATGAGATTTGGTAAAAGCACACATAACATATAACAAAGGAAAAATCTATTAATTTTAGAAATTAATAGAATAAAAATATTAACTGTTTATCCTCAGCATTATGTGGGTTAATTACCTGCCACATAAACTAAGGCTTCCCTTTACCAATTTTAAATGCAGTCTTTTTTCACTCTTCTTTGCTTTTTTTTTTTTAATTTCACCTTTGAGTATTAGGCCCTAATTACCCAAGTCTCATTAAGCTACAGAGCCTAAGGATCAGGCCAATTCTTAGACAACTACACTTTTTTTCCTCACTTTATTAAGATCAGAAACATAAGCCTAAGTGATTAGGATCATAGAGATGATATACTTTGCTTTAGGCACAAGAGTTCCTATTACTATTAGTATTTGTTGTAGGCGTATAATTTTACTGAATCAGACTTAAAACTCCCTCCATTTTTACTATTTTCTGTTCCAACCTGATGTTTAAGTTCTGGCAATACTGATCTTTGCCCAGTTGCTCTTCACGAGCCCCCACTGAGAACTGACAGTCTCTTTTTATAGATTATTTTCTAGATTCTCCCCTCTCAGCAAGAGAAAATTGGTAAAATGGTAGTGTGTATGACACAGAGGTCCAAGATAATTTCTCACCTTTCATCAGGAAGTCAATATCTTCAAATGAGCTGCTGTGGGAGTAACTCTCTAGGTGGCATTTAAAAGACCTCACGAACAGCTGGAGATTAAACCACTTTAATTAATTTTCTTGGTTGATGGTTTGTGTATTATCTGTTGTTTGGCATGATTTTATTTCTTTTTCTCCATTTTAGCATAGGCTCTGGATTCCTTGGAGCCTTTTTTGTTTATCTCAATCGCCAAGTGGTCCTGGGCATCCGACGTCATAAAGCTCTGAGCCAGTTTCTCACCAAATAGTGAGTGCTTGTGAAGATATTCTCTTTAGGGACCAGATTCTTACACCCTGCTGGTACTGGATAGTAGCAAATGCTTTCTGGGAGATAGGAGAACTATTTCAAGTGTAAGGTAGTAAAAATATAAGAAACTGCTCCTGTATGAGAGTAAGATCTCTGCAGAGAATTTTTCCTGCACTGGATTTTCTTTTTGATCAGCCTCAAATAGTTTCAAATAGCTTCTTGATTTAGAAGGGATACTCTGCAATATTTGCTAAGAGGACAAAGGAAACTATTGATTGGACAGAAAATGTTTTTAATTAGAAAGTCAATGATCATGATTCTTAAAATCATTTCTGGTTTGTTTGGGTTTTTTTTAGGATCCGTGAAAAATTCAACATCATTTATATTTCAGAAAAATTAATACAGCTGAAATCTAACTGTGTTCTTTGGATTTCTATTTTTGTTTAATCAAAGTTTTAGCAAAAATGTAAGGAATGAGCTGCATACTTATGAACCAAAAGCTGAAACTGATAGTAACCAAATGATGTGAAATGCGGCATGGAAGAGAAATGCAAAATAAAATAAAAGTCTTGACAATAAAGTTTTTACAGGACAATGGTGGCTAGCTGTAAACGTCTTCAGACTCTTTACAGAAAAATATTTGATGCTATGAGAATTTTTGAAGTTTGAGAGGCATGGAGGACCTTATTTCTTATCAAGTTGCAGACCTGACCAGAAGAAAACTACTAGATAAATAGAAGTTCAAACTTCTTTCCACATAAGAACTACTTTCTTATGTGGAAGAAGAATTGTCTTTCTTCATCATGCAGCCTTACCCAGAAGCAGCAGCAGGGCTATCAAATTTTAATTTAATAGAGAAGTGAAGCAAAGCCTGAAAAGTGATAATTTACTGCTCACTGATTTCTCAGAATTTTTTAGGCCGTTAGACTGAAACAAATTAAAGGTTATATTTTGTCTCCCTAAATCTCAGCCAACACTTCCTGTAGGACACAGTAACTTGCCAAGGGACACATGACAGGATTAGTCCAGCACGTGGAAGCAGTTTAGGCTCATGTTGTCTTAGTGCTTGTGAAAAGTCACCGTTTACCCAGAAACCCATCCCGGGACTGGACACAGCAGCAGAAAAACACAGATGGCTTTGGCCTCTGTCCAGCTGTGCCCCACTGGCCTGGCACTGCTGGAAAGACACCTTCCCCAAAATTGTGACAGTCAACAATTCAAGGGAAAGAGAAGCAGTTTTCCCCATAAGAATTAATGCAACAGGGGGTGCCTGCAGAAATGTTTGAAAAAACCCTACATTTAAATGCACTAGGACAGGATACATTGTGTGGGGGGTGAAGAAGCAAGACTGTCATAACCAGGACAAATGAGGAAAGTAGTGGCTTTTGACAATAGGTCAACACATCACTGCAAATACACATTTCCCCCACATGTTCACGTTTGTGCATGTTTTACGTCCCTCTCTTCCTCCATCCTTCCCATTACACTAATTCTGATGGGAAAAAGGGCTCTGCTGACAGGTGAACTCCATGAATTATGATGATCAGAGGAGCAGGGCATCAAACTGCCAGTAACAGCCCTCCAAAGCAATGGATACAAATACAGAGAGGCTCCACAGGGACAGCATTCCTAGTCCTGAAGTGATGGTGCTACAAGAACAGAATGTGACACCGTGCTGTAATAACTTTTCCTTCTTTACAGCCGACTGATATACCCAGCGGTTATAACCTTCTGTATAGCGTCTGTGACGTTTCCTCATGGATTTGGGCAGTTCATGGCAGGAGAGGTGAGACTGGAAAGTGCATTACAAATTCTGTGCAGTTCTGTGGAGCATTATCTCCTTATCCTGCGCCCCAGTAACCTTGTGTCACAGAAAAGGGAAGAACGATATGGGAGGAGTTTAGACTGAGGAGGCACTACTTGATCTCTGCTACCTCCTCCATATAACACTTGAAAAACGTCCATTCTTCTAAGCAAGTAATAAGGAAGATGTTACCTCATGTGTAAAAGTAACCCTTTCACCTATTTGAGTAAAGTTCTGTCTCTCTTCCTGAAGATTAAAAACGTGAATTAAGTCTCACAGTCATGAATTACCACGGTAAAAATCTCCTCTGCTTCCTTGTAACAGAGATGGAATATTTACTCCATTTAATCTCATGACTTGTACCTGGTTTTTCACTGTTTAGTTGATGCCACGGGAAGCCATCAGCACTCTCTTTGATAACTATACCTGGATCAAACACTCTGGGGACACCCAGATCCTAGGGAAATCTGCTGCCTGGATCCATCCTAAAGTCAGCGTCTTCGTCACCATCCTGCTCTTCTTCCTCGTGAAGGTAGGAAGCCCAGCTCACCATGACCCTTCTCCACCCAGACCGAGTGTCCTTGCCCTTTTGTAGAACAGTTTGTGAATTGCCAATGAGGAGTTGCTGGGTATTGAACAAAGCACTACAACTGCAATGGATTCCTACATCTTTTGACGTGATGTTCGTCCAGCTTGAATTACCAAAATTCTTACGGAAGTTTCCTTAATTTAGTGGCCCCCTTTTCTGCTCCCTAGGTCATCCTCCTCATGCATCCTGCTGAATGACCTTTGGAATCCACTGTATAGCAGTGGATAGGGAGGACTAAATCCGGAAAGATTTCTCAAGTTCCACAAAAATAAGTTTTTGACTAAAAAGCTCTCAGATATTTTATGTTTGATCTAAATGAAGTCTGATACAGTCTATTTGATATTCCTGACTTCAGATAGGAGACAAATAGGAATACACAAGCGCAATCCATAATTGTGTGAGGCTCAAGGATTTGTTAGCAGTCCATCAAAACTCGATAGAGAAATGCAACTGGAAACAGTTTTGCTCATTTCCCAGAAAGCAACAGCAGATTAAAAGTTCTGTGCTGACATGGTCTGTGGGAATTGCAACTGTTCAGCCTCTGAAAGGATCAGCTGTATACTTGACACAGAACAGAGCAAAAAAAATTTGAAAGTAGAAAACATCATATTCCATGTAGCAAGAAAGAGGTTTTCCTAAGATGAAAACAAATACATATACAAGGATAAAAATAGAATAGGTGCTAATTCTTTTATTATTTACTTACTGCAAAGAGGAAGAAGAGCTGAGGCCACCTTATAATATCAGTTGAAAATTTCAGTAGTAGCTATCAGTGACTGATTTACACAACTGTTTCCACCTAAAGTAAAACATTCTATCAAATTTCTGACCGGTAGTTAAGGGTTGTCCTTCTGTGATAATTCTTATTACAGTGTACCAAGCAGAAAAGGTCTTGTTTACTTGAAGGAAAGAGGGCTGGACTACACAGTGTGTCTGTCCTGAGTCTGTCTGTTTACCTTTGGAAGAGCTGTATCCTCAGTCACTAGATTCATTGGCATTATCCTAACTAAAGGCCTTCTCTACTTGCTAGATAACTGCTCTGAGCAGTTGATTTTCTTCTGGACATGTTCCGCGTTGGGATAGACCACATCAACAAGAAACTGCTGTTTTGACTCTGGGCAAAGGCTTGGCCTGATTCTCCCCTGCAGTATAGTCAGTTTTCAGCTGTATTTGGCCAGGTTTGGTACTGCAAAGACAGAGCTTGGTTAGCAGTAATACACCTCAGCAGCTTTCTGGTCCCTGTAGCCAGGCTGGGCACAGAGTGGGGCAGCAGGAAATGCTATTGCTGCTCAGTAACAACTGCACCCTCTGCCTCTGTTCTAGTTCTGCATGGCTGTTATTGCCACCACGATGCCAATCCCCTGCGGAGGCTTCATGCCTGTTTTCGTGTTAGGTGAGTTTCAATTTTGTGTTGCAGCATATTCACCTGACAGGTGGAGAGAATAGGAGAGACACTGCCTGCACACCCAGCAGGGTCCGTCTGGGGTGCGAGGAGTCATCACTTGGTGTCTGTGACAACCTGATTAGCAGTCCATAGACCAGCCTCTGGGTCTCTGCTTCTGACATTTCCCCAGCCCCCCGAAACAAAATGCTGAGTAGGAAATCCCTATCCTTTTACATAAGGAAAACTACACCTGGAGAGGCATGCTGAGCCACGGCCTTCTAATCTCTATGCATCTTCACTTACAGAGAAACTTCCATCCTACAATTAATGGTAGTTGCTCCTTTCACCCCTGAAAGCCAGCCAGAAGAGATAACCTCAGAACTACTACCTGCAATGTAATCTACCTCTTACTCCTTTCTTTTGACTCAAATGTGATAACATAAAAAGTTTATTGACTTTTAACTGGTTTTAATTCCAATAACAAAAAAAAATTAAAAAGAATATGATGCTAATGTTAAGAAAGAGAGGCTGTGTTAGACTGAACTATACAAGCTCATGAAGTTCAGCATTAATTACCCACAACTCTCAAATGAAATGGGGTGCTCTAAGGACCTCTGAGTTCTGGCAGGCAGCAAGTGAACATGAGGCAGTACCATGCCCTTGCAGTGATGAAGGCTAACACCATCAAGGCTGTATTAGGAAAAGGCCTAGCCAGCAATGCAAAGAAATTGTTTGTTTCTATGCATTCAGCATTTTGGACAAGATTCTGGAATATTGTGCCATTTTGTGTCCACCAATCCAAGAGATCTTTGCAGAGTTGTAAAACCTGTCTGAACAAGACATGGGTGACTCCATCTCACTTTGAAATTAGGCCTTTTCTGAGCAGGGGTCAGAACAAGACTTCCAGAAGTCCCTTCCCACCTAAACTTTTCTGTAAGCTGTGATTCTTGTGTTTGGACATTCATAGAATGAGAGTCTAAAGGGCCTCAGCTGTGATCCGGACTGACATTATACACAGTCTGAAAATATGTCCTCCAGCCTGGGAATCACAGGTACTGCTGTGCCTGGTATGCCCAAGTAAATGAATGAGGGGTCAAATGTATTTACTTATCTTAGTACCCTTTCTTCCTCTTAGAGTCTAATTTCTGCATTTTGTAACTGAGAACTACTCTTTAGTCCCCAGTGTCATTTTAATGTAAGTTTTGGCTTCGTTTCTGTTAGAAAATATCCAAGTGATTGCCCAGCACAGCTGCGCAGCACAGACTGGATGTTCCTTAAATGTTAATTCCGTAACTGTCAGTGATATTTTTCAGGCGCTGCTTTCGGACGTCTCATTGGGGAAATCATGGCATCGCTTTTTCCTAACGGGATCCTCTTTGACGGCATCCTTTATCAAATCTTACCTGGAGGGTATGCTGTCATTGGTGAGCCTCCATGTCTTCCTTTTCCTTTACCTGGTCCCACTGCTGTAATTTTCTTGGTCGGCATGACATGGTTGTTTCTATATGACAGTCGTCTTCTCTCCCTGTTCCTTCTCCTACCTGGGAAAGGTGCAGCAGCTTTGACGGGAGCGGTGAGCCACACTGTCTCCACGGCTGTCATCTGCTTTGAGCTGACGGGCCAGATCTCCCACATCCTGCCCATGATGGTGGCTGTCATCCTCGCCAACATGGTGGCCCAGAGCTTGCAGCCCAGCCTCTATGACAGCATCATCCAGGTGAAGAAGTTGCCCTACCTGCCAGACCTGGGCTGGAATCACATAAGGTAAGGCAGGGAGTGGCAAAGAAATAAAGCAGGAGAGGGTTGGAATAAAAGGTTACGGAAAAGGGTTCAGTACTACAAAGGAATTAAGAAGGCAGAATAGGCCTGCAGTAAGAAAAAACAAGTGTTGGAGTAGAATTAGGTTTCATATGCAAAAATGGAGAAAAATCCTCTCATTTTTTCACTGAAAGCACAAGTTTGAATGACCTGCAGTGTTACTGAACTTGTATTAATATTTCCAAATTGCTTCAGCTTAGAAATTTAAAAATCGGGAGTCTCATTTATCTAAATTCAGTGGGATTTGGATATTTTTTTCCCTAGCAAATGTTTGAAATATGTTATTTGGATATTTTGCTTGAAGCAAAATTCAGTTATTCCTATATATGTCTTCCTCTCTCTAGTATTTATCATACACATAGGTATGTATATAAAAACCATCTATACATATATGTATACATAAGTGTATTTTACGGTGAGGGGTAACGGAGTGGAATACAACTGTAATGGAAATCCAGTTAATCTGTGTTTATCCTCTTGAAAAGTCCTCTGGTTACTCTCACAGAAGATCATTTGGCAGCTGTATTCTGAACACTTTTTAAAGAAATGGTCATTTGGGAATTTATCTGCTTGATATTTTTAATATGCTAACTCTTCCTCTTACCATCCATAAATTCACAGCAAATACAGTATCTTTGTTGAAGATATTATGGTCCAAGATGTGAAATTTGTTTCCTCCAACTGTAAATACCGAGACTTGCAAGCGGTACTCCAAAGCACCACAGTGAAATCTTTGCCTTTGGTGGACTCGCCAGGTAAGCAGTGTGGAGAAACTGGTCCTTCCTGAAGACTGTCTCAGGCTTGGAGAAGCTAGCTTTCAAATTACATGGTGTGAAGCAGGCAGTGTGACCTACCACATAAAAACTAAATCCTAAAAATCTCCCGCTGAGGGTGATGTATGGCAGACGGCTGTTTCAGCTGGCCAGACAGGTAAGCTGGAGCGTGGGCGGTGAAGCAGATCCAGCACTGAGGGAGGTGTGTGGGAAGTCTGTAGGCTGAACTGTGACAACAGGGCCCTCCTGGGATCCTGCATGAGCCAAGAGCATGCATGGGGTGGCACAGCTCAGGACGAGCTCCCTTCCCACAGCCCCACAGCCTAGGAGCCACCACTTGGCTGGTCAATGACTCTTGGACAGCTCTAGATAGTCCGAGCCCGAACACTCGGAAGAGGCTGGAAGGAGGAAGGGGCAGTGCGTGGAAGGCCACATTCAAAAACTTGAGGTGGCTTAATGGCTCCCCTGCTCTGTGTTGTGCAGAGACCATGATCCTGCTGGGGTCTGTGGAGCGCTCGGAACTGCAGGCTCTCCTCCAGACACACATCAGCCCGGAGCGGCGACGGCTCCTCAACAGGGAAACGCGGCAGAAGCTGAACGAGGCGCCCTACGATGGACCCTGGGCAAACCTGCCAAAGCTGAAGCACGAATCTTTTGCCTACGTTGATGAGGATGAGGATACAGATGAGAAGGGAGAGGTGGGGGAGAGAAGTGGACAGACTGCAACACAGAGGCTGCTTAAGAAGCAGTCAGGCACTTTAGGAGGCTGAAAAATAAACGGCATTAAGGTGGACTTTGTTTTCTCTCCTTTCCATAACAGCTGCCTCGGCCCCCAAGTCCCACTCCCAGTTACCCAGAGGAGCCAAATGGCCCAACAAGTCCTCTTAAACAAATGCCTGAAACCTTGGAGCCCCAGCAACACCCAGGTATGGTAACTTCTGTTATGGCTAAACTACATCTGGCCAGCTTGGGGAAGCTTTCACGCTGCCTCTGTGTGAGGTGCTGGTTTTCCAGAGACTGAGAGAAGGAGTTTTCTCTGCTGTTCCTAAATGAAAGACACTTTGTTAGTGCAGCTCAACACCAGTGTAATGTACCTGGAAACACCTTCTGTTATGATCCCTCAGAGAGCATGGCAAAATTAGTCCCACTATGGATGGTCTCTCTCCACCTCCCCACTCCATTCTTTGCAATAAGAACTCCTTGGCCATTTTCTGTAGAGTCTGCATGGAAGGGTCCCGTCTCTTGGCTCCTTCACCACATGAATGAATCTCCCTTGGGGAAAGCAGCCTGAGAGCTAAACATCTGCACTAGGTTTTTGAGTAGCTTAGGCTGTTGCTCAGCCATCTCCAAAACTGAAAGGCTCCTCCCTTGGACACGCATCTCTTTGATTCAGCTGCATTAATGTGATGGACAAACACTGATGTATTGTCTTCTTTTGTGTCACACCCCAGCCTACATTAGCTTTGCTTTCAGGACTGTACTCATAGCTCATTTCTGATTCATTTATCATGTATATTTGATGCAGGATGGTGGGCTGTTTCTATCCTTTATGCGTCCTGAAATTCGCAGGGAGTGAGTAAGCACAGAGATGTAGCCCAGTCTTGAGAATGAGTACAGAGGACAGGGCTTTAGCTCGTGCCTTTAGGCACCCAAAGGTTACATGTAGTAGAGCATATAGCACATTCTGGTTCATGAACACCCCTCATGTATGACTAAACCTCTAAGGCATAGAAAAATCCACTTTTTGCTTCCAGAGCAGTGGAGTGGTGGGGCAGCCATCCACCTATCTTACCAAAGCAGAAAAAGAACCACATATGAAAACAAGGACAGTGTGTGAAACATTTTATGTGAAGCTAGAACTGAGTGACCCAGGAATGACAAGAGAAAGTGGAACATGAGTGAATTCATGAGACCTTCCCTTTTTTTCTTCAGTTTGGCTCACAGCTATCATTGTTTCTGACCAAACTTCCTCCACAGCCTTGTTCACAACAGCACCAGGCTCTGCCTCCTCCTCTTTGCTAACTCCCTGCCTGGGAGTATAATGCTGGTCTTTTCTATGTCCATCATTCCACTGCTGGCAGAAACCACGGACTCCTCACCCCTTGGCACCTGTCACATCCAGTTTGTTGATATGTTTTGTTGCATGGGAATATTCATTCTGGAATGTCCCAGACACCATTTTACAAGGTGAATGCTAGACTGGGACTGGCTCAGCTCTATTGTGTCCCTCACAGTATGTCCCAGCCTGCCGTGGGTAGGAGGATGGGAGAGGTGTGGGGCTTTCTATTTTTGTCTCTCACTTGTTCTTCTCTCTTACCCATGTGTTTGTTCTCATCCTTCAGGCAGTTTCAGGAGTCTGAGGCAACTGATCCAGCAGCTCTTGTGCCACTGCAGCCGTCCACATGAGACAGAGAGCACCATCCAGGTTAGGACTACAGAGAGCCTGGTAGTACCCTGAAGAAGGAGGGGAATGCAATGGAAATAGAAACTACTGCTTGAGACATTCAGCATTTGGCTAAAGCATGGACACAATTACGGTCCTGAACTCTGACAGCATCAGTGGGGAACTCCCTCCAAGGAGAAAGGGTGTGATTACTGTAAAGGAGTGTGCATCTTCCTAAAGAGTCACCCGTGCTCAGGTGTCAGGCTACCACCATGATTGAGTTTGGGCATCTTTTCTCAGTGAAAAAAAATTAATGATATTTTGGCTAACCTGCAATAAAGTGCAGTGCTATTCCATCTGGCAAACAGCTTTGGACAGATGGAGAAAAATGAAAAAAATGCTTTTGGCTCTTGCCATGTCAAAAGCCCTTGGTTATCTGACACATCTGCACAGGGTTTTGGAATAACAGACAGAGCTTATGGGAGACCCATCCACTCCAGGGCAGTGGTTGGACCCCACGTGGGACATCCTGAGAGCATCTAAATCAGTATTAGATGGCTGTGTTTAGGCACCTGAATTGCTCCACCAGAACTCCATGGTGCATTGTCATTGGCAAGGGAAGCACAGCAAGGGCAGAGCACACCGCATAATGGATGAGCATAAAGAAAATCTAAGCACTTGGTAATATACTATTTGGAACAAAAAGGGGACCACGTGGCGTGAGGAGGCTGTGCAGATTTTCCCTTTCTGTACTCTGTGAAACTGTGGGTTCTTTGGCTGTCCTGAACAGTGTTTTCTCCTACAGGAGCCAGTGGAAGTCATTGAGACAATGACACCAGAAGAGGTAAGACCAGGTGCAAAAACGGACTGAGGTCAAGTGAGTGCTTCTTTTACTCATTTCCAATCACTTGCAAAATCCTGGGAACCTCAGTGATTGCCACATAAAGCCATAGCCAAAGCCATTTTCTTCTTAGTGTGGCACAGTGGGCAGGTCACACCCATAAGAGAAGAGATTGTTTGGCTAGATGTGCTGATAAGACTCTGACTAATCTGGTCTAGATTTGCAGTCAGCTCTGCTGCAGCAGGGCTTTGGACTAGAGACCTCCACAGGTGCCCCCATCTAAATATTTCTGTGGGCCCATATTGTTCCTTCATTTCTTACACAAAGGATCAAGTATCCTGCAATGACAAGGAGAAGATGCACTCAGAAAGGAAGGCTAAAGATGTTCACTCCCTCTTTAAGCAGGAAGAAGCAAACCGCCGTCTTCTCAGAAAATCTCTGAATTGCCCTGTTTCCACAGGGACGTGACATCTGGCAAGAAAGGGATGGGAAACCTGAGGGGTGAGATATAATGGGTGAGAGGAATGATGTACATAGGAAGGAAGAAGCATTAACAGGAGGAGGGGACTAGTTTGGGTAAACAAGACAGCAACACTGCAGGTAGCGGTAAGAGTGATTCCTCTTCTTTCCTGTGTCAGATAGATGCTTGGGAACAGGAGGAGCTGAACAAGAACGTGTGCTTTGACAGCTGCCGTGTAGATCCCTCCCCTTTCCAGCTGGTGGAGAGAACTTCTCTGCACAAGGTGAGTGCAGATGTGTCCCTGAGGCATATATCATTTTTGTCTACCCTATCATTCCAAGTTCAGTCTATGACTTACTTCTTCTCCTTGTCTTCACCTACAACTACTATCACCAGCCACTTTCACATCCAGATACAGAAGTGAGCTTGTTCCTGTAATCTTCTGTGTGTACCTCCAATCTCCTGCAAAATGAAAGGCTTTGTGATAAGAAGTCTGAGTCCATTTATTAAAAAAGCTTTTGGACAAAAAAAGCCTGCTACATTAACAGTAGCATTGTGTGCCTTGCTGCTGGGGCACTACACTGAGATTTACACTCTGCCCTGTCAGTGCAGCACTGGAAGGAGCACTCCTGGACTTCTCAGGGTGTTTCTGCCAGGGTGCAGAGTCTGCCTGTGTCACAGGCTCTTCATTGAACTGAAGCACAAGGAAAGAGGAAGTTGGATAATGCAACATCTAGACTCAGCATAGGATGACTGGGGATTACAGCAATCATTGTATGTCAGGAGGAAGACAGGACTGGGCTTTCACTCAGTGGAAAGGGAAAACAGTCCACTGAAGCAAAAGTGCACAGTGCATGCTTTTACCAATACTCATTCAATGTGAATGGTCAGCATAGGCACTAAATTAATTAATTACTGTTAAGATCTCAGCCCTGAGCAAAACAAGACCAGGTTAGCATATAGTTTAAATGAGTTTTCTGAAGGGGTGGCTGAAGTCATCTGAAAACCACTAGCATTTTTCTTTGAGAATATAGGCTTACAAGAAATTATACCTGAAGGCTGATCATGGGGAAAGTTTCATATCTGTCATACAAAAGAGGAAGTGAGAAACTCTGAAATAACAGACAAATCAACTTAACTTGGATGAACAAAAAGAAAACAGGAATAAATAATCAAACTATATGAAGTATGCACAGTTAGAGCTAAATGGGAGACTACTGACAATGAAAATATCACAGTTTATCATAACCAAACTATATTTAACTGGTCTGGTTTTCTTTTACATTAGAGTAAAATGTCTTGTTCTTGAGAAACCAGATTTTTCCTAGTTTACATTTGAACATGACATTCAATATCTCAAATGATGCTAAAAAAAAAGGTCAAACACTAGATGTGACAGCATGATTTCATGTAAGGCCACAGGTAAAGTCCAGCTAGAGCTCAGCTTCAAGAACCTGGAGGTTGGAAATGCACCAGAGATAAGCACTGAGAATGTGGAAAGATTTAGAAAGCCAGATCTGTGAATAATACTAAAATAATGGGGTATATTTAGGCTGAAGAAAAGAAGACTGATAGCAGTGTGATATCTGTCCTTTCAAGGAGACTTTGTAAGAGAAAGGGAATAGTTTGTTCTCAGTGTTCTCCACTGCACTGGATAAGCAGCAACAAGCTTAAGTTTTCACAGAAAATATTCTGGGACAGGAAAAAAGGAATCCTCTGTTGTTCAGGAAAGCACTGGAATAAACAACCTAAGCAGTTTTTGACTTTACATATTACTATATGCTAGTTCAGTTTCCAGCACCAAAATGAAACAGGATCTGCATTGGTCTCCAAATGCACCACACAGGGTGTTGTATGTGAATCTCCACCAGAAGCAGGATGAGAATGACCCTGAGAATGTGCTCTCCATCATCAACACACTCCCAACTATGGCTGCACAGCAGAAGGAGCAAAGGGTAGTATTTGGCAGATGCAAAAGGGGAAGAAGTAATCTCTCACTGGCATGACTGCACAAGTTTGTGTCTTTGTGATGTCCATTTCTAAATCCTGAGTTTCCGAAGTCCCTGAAATGGTCTTTTGTGGTTTTGCTCCTAGACTCACACATTGTTCTCCCTACTGGGCCTCAGCCATGCCTACGTAACCAGCATGGGGAAGCTAAGGGGAGTGCTGGCTTTGGAAGAGGTGAGTGCAGATCCTTTGCCACCCTCTTAAATATCTGCAAGTGTCCCGTGGATCACCACAGTAACTCACAGGGGCTGCAAGTTCCAGCTGGGAATATATATATCTGCAAGTGCTACATTTTCAATCCAGTGTTGAATTCTGAGTCAGCTCTTTGGAAGCCATGGAGAGGAATGGATGACTGCATTTCAGAGGAGTCAGCAGGTGTTGTTTACAGGGATGTCAGAAGGTGCATCTTTTTCATGAGTGTAGGGCTTTTAACTGAGGCTTAATAGCCACTCTTAACTGAGTGGCTATTACTGTTTCTGAAAGAGGTGTGGAATTTGTTGTTTACCACGAAATTTTTCATTACATCACCAGTGTGAAAGATTATTTCCACAGGCCCCAGAAGTAGAGCTGTGACTCTATTTGTGATCCCTTTACCCTGGGGAATAGATGAACTTCTGCTGGGTAGGGCTGGGCCAGCCTCCCTTTCATGTTTTTTTTTTTTT
>VZTG01004497.1:16257-55463 GCA_013397845.1 Melanocharis versteri | reverse complement strand
TTTTTTGTCTGAAATTTTTCTCTTTTTCCAGCTCCAGAAGGCAATAGAGGGTTCCACGCGCTCCGGGGTTCGTCTCCGACCACCCCTTGCCAGTTTCCGTGACATCAACCGGACTTCCACCACCAATAAGGTCGGGCAGGGCCCTCAGGCGTGGAGCCGGGAAGACAACAGCACGGTGGCAGCACAGCAAGCAGCAAACGTGGGCACCGAGAGCCCTCTGCCTCCCTGCTCGCACTCCCCCCAGCCCTCTCACTCACAGGAAGAGGGGGAAGCCCCCAGCTCCGCTTACGCCACGGATACTGAGCTGGAAGACATGGAGCTGGCGGGGCCAGCGGCTGAAAACATCTCAGACATCCTCAAGGACATAAACCTACGCACCACTGACCTGGATGAAGATGAAGATGAGGATGAGGATGTTCCCTTATAGCTGGTGTGAGGGTAGTAGTCCATCCCACTCTTCAGTGAGCCAGTCTTCTTGTGTTTTGTCCTCAAAGAGAAGCTTTTCGATGTTCTTCGCAACCCCCAGAGAGGAATGATTCAGCTGGGAGGAGGGACATCAGAGTGACCCTTTCTTCTGCTGCTTCCTCTTGATGCAGACTGTCAGGCTGCTGGGCTGTTGGGGCGTGTGCAGGTGCCAGATGTGGACTGCAAGGTGCCTGAGTGCAGGCTGAGAATGCTCAGACTTCTGCCACGACAGAGCGCACTCTAACAGGACACGGACACTGCTGGACACAGTCAGGATGCTGTGGGTCAATCTGCCACGTGGAAAGTGGAGGAGGATCAGCTCTCACTCGCCACTGGTGCCATCCTTCCAGTCACAGCAGGCCTGCCCGCAGCAGTGTAACACAGCCAGACCTGCAGCCTAGAAGCATACTGCTGCTTCTGACTGCCACCCTGCCCATGCTGCTGCAGCTCCTTTTCACTGCCTCTTATCTTGCACCCCCCCAAACATTCCCACGCAGAACGTTTTTATTCTTTCTCAATTTTTACTCTGGGATTTTCCTGGATGGGGATGCAGTTAGGAGCTTCTCCTCTGTCCTATAGCTGAGCCATGCCCTAAAAACAGATGGGAGGAAAATATTCGGTATATGTCTCATGTCTTGAATTCAGCCAAGGCTCTAGAAAACACTGGAAGGGAGAAAAGCTTATTTGTTTTCCCATCATCTCTGGAATTTTAAAACAGAATGGGAAAATTTTAAGTGAGGGCATCCTCAGTGATGGGGGAAGAGGAGTAAAACAGCATATATGTACCTATATTTCAAAAAAGTGTGTTTGTCTCTATGAATCACTGTTCACAATTTTCCACAGTTATAGTCTTAAAATATAAGAACTCAAGAAAAGAAATAATTATGGAGTGTTAGCAGGCTGCCAAGAAATACAGCAGAGGGAAGACACATTTTCTACACTTTGAAAACAGGTTTCTTTCTGAAAACCCCTGCTCTCTTTCCTGGTAATTCTACCCTGCCTACTTTCCACATATTTCTGCATACCTCAGATCTGAGAATTCCAGCTCTCACTTTTGCCAGCTTGTCTCTGTTGTGACTAACAGCAGAGACCTCAACCCTTGTCTGCAGCATCCCTCTCTATTCCAGTTCTAAATCTGGAGCAGATCTGCATCTTGCAGAAAGATGTCTTGTCAGTTCGTGTCATGCATGCAAAACCTTGGCATCCAAAGATAAGATGCTGCTTTGTTTAATTCACCGCTCTTGTGAGGTTTTCTCAGTAAACAGGCAAAACCAAATTCTGTGTATTCTGCAGCTTCTTCTAACAGTCTACATCTCTTTCTACCATATTTCTGGTGTCTCGTGGCACTTAGATGCAGTCCCAAGCAGCCTATTAGATGTGTTTCCACCTATCAGTAACAGAGAAGAAACCCAGGCTCTGAAAATACATTCTTGGGGGTATTCTCATTCCCTTTCCTGATATCAGTAAAGAATTATCTAACTCAGAGTGACCAGTTTCACTTTAACACGTAATTTTCCATAAGCTGTCTCAGGAGCAAGTCAAAAATATCATTACCTCTAACCCAGTCACCAAAGGAAAATTCCCTCCTGGCTTTAATGCCAAGGATTGACCTTGCACCAGTTCCTCTCTGATGATGCTTATGGGTGGGAGAGTCTGTGACAAGCTTATAGTAGAAGGAAATCTTCCCCGCTATTCTCTTGCAGAGAGAGAAATTTATTTTTGCTGTCTGGAATTCAGAGCCCACCAGGTCTGTTCTGGTTTTGGCACATGATCCCCCTTTATAAGCTAACTGGGGACAGCCTTAATGATCTTCTGTCCTCCGGGAGCCACCCTGTCCTTGTGAGGAGACGCTGGTGATCTGAGGGCAGGTCTCTCTCCCACAACAGCTGCTTGCCTCCACCAGAGGGGCACGTTGGTGTCTGCCAGGCACCAGCACAGCCTCCCCGCTACCTTTGTGTCACCTTCTGCTGCCGGCAGGGAAGAGGCAAAAAACAACTGCTTTTTTTTTCTCAAGGAACTGTGGTAGTCCCTTACATAAGCACAGGAGAAAGGACACTCCTTTTACAAAAGCATAAATATTCAGTGAGTGACAACACTGAGACCAAACCTGGTCTGAGGGTCCAAGCACACCGCAGAAGGATGAGTTTCTCCAAGTCATCCCCAGCCTTACTGTGCAGGCTTGTATTTTACAGCTTAACCACACGCTTCCACTGAGACAGAGGAGACAAGGAGAAACTTTGAGGCTGGAGTCAGTACACCTCCCCCTCCTCTCTCCTGAATACAGATATATGCTCTGCTCCAGTCCCACACTTCTCCTACAGTGTGTGACAGAAGAACTGGGATGTGACTGGCTGAGAAAGCAGATGGGAGTCTAAATCAAAGCCAGCGAGTGTGTGAGTCATGACAGACAGATTGTGAGCTGGGGGAGATGAAGCTGGAACAGAAATGATGCGCATGGAGAGGCTTGGGGAGCTCAGAGAGAAACACTGGCTAACCTGGAAAGCTTCCTGAGGCTCGTCACTTGAGATTACAAGAGAACACACGTGTGCCCACACATGCACACACAGGTATCTCTCCATTCCTACTGCCTTTAGCTGTTACTGTGAGCAGCTGGACTGCTCTCTGGGGGGAGCTGAAAGGTGGGTGAAACTGCTGCTCTTTGTAGATGCTACTCAAGATCCATTCCAGGTATTGCCTCCACCCATGGAACAGAAGCAGCATTCATCTGCACCATTTTCTCACCTGTATTCATACATGAAAATGCACAAGGAGGCAGGCTGGGACACAAAACACTCTGCAAAGATGGTTTGCAAAGGCTGAAGTTGTTTCCACTTCCATCTTATCAATAAAATCTTCACTGAGCTGATGCCAAGTACATTAATAGGTGCAAAATGTGCAGTAAACCTACCTTTGTCAAGGAAACTTTAAGCATGTGACCTCTCAGGCTATCCCACTACACCCCCTCAAAGTTTAAACTTGAAACCTTTGTCCAGCAAACAAAGTCACACCGATCTGTCACTCTAAAACCTGCATCTCCCATCCTATCCAAGTAGCACAGACTTGATTACCCACAGTGAAAAATCATTTTTCCCAACTCAAAATATCCCCAGAATTTGTATCAGCCATGAGGCCTTCCCATTCAGATAGAAATTCACATCTGGGAAAAAACTGAATTCCTCCTTTCACACGGCACTTAAGGCTGAAAGCAGAGTCTTGTTTTTAAAAGCATCAATATAAAGAATTGAAAAAATAGGGAAGACTTAAGGTTGGTAAGACAATAACTAGGGCTTTAGGTAGTTATGACAAGGCTAAGAGACTTGGCCATGAGCCGAATAAAGGAGAAAACACATGGAGATGAACTACTGAACAACAAGAAAAATTTGCCTCAACAAAGTAACATTTTTGGTTGCCAAATCAGTTGAGACTAAAAAAATTCTAGTTTTCTAAGCCTATGGACAAAAACAGTTAGTACAGGCAGAAAGAGAGAGGCAGTTAGAGTCCATAAAAATAACCTTCCCCTTCTCCCCAGTTATGCAAACACTGTATACAAGTGTGTATTTTGTGGCCAAAGAGTACAAGACCAGCAATAACCAGCTGAGCAAGTGAAGACCCCTCTTTGCCAAATTAGTCCAAACCTGGGAAGGGTAGAAATAAAAACACACTATTAAAAATACGGTCACAGCAAGCACTAAGTTGTTCACAGTCACATAAGCAGGTATCTGGGCACAGCTCTCATAAAAATTTAATCAACACTAGAGACCAATAATTAAAATTTACTCGTAAAAGCCATGCCTGAGCGCTAGGGTTAGGGTCTTAAGACACGTGATGCAAGACTTTTTAATGCTGTGTTTGTGGGAGACAAGCTTAAACTGGTCCTGCCCGTGAGCCACAGGCTGCTCGTGCGCGTCCCCCCTGCCACTGGACAGACAGCCCTGTGCACATGCACTCAGGCACAAACACCACCTCGGTCAAACCACGGCTGTGCAGCAGCAGAAAACTCTCCAACTCAGTCTCCTGTGCCTTCAGCCACATCTCTCCTTCCCTCAGCTTGCTGGATGTCACCGAGTCCCAGCGCAGCCTCGTGGTGAGACAAACAACTAATCTGGACACTGCTGGGATTAGTGTGATGGCTAAATGAGGTAGTCTCACCCAAACGGGTTACTAGTTCAAGCACTGGCCTTTCAAACGAGCATTTGCTCCCATCTCAGCTTTTTCTGGCGTGCTGCTAGTGCAAACATCTTGTGCTGTGTAGTAAAACCAGTTTCTGAAACCTATCTAGCCAACTTGAAGAATTGCACCTGATATGGAGGACTATGTCCAGCTGAGGAAAAGTCCAGCAGCAAATTCATAAAGGAAACAGAATGCAGAGAAATCAAAATGTGAATTGCCTACTTTATAGGAACAACAATCTAAGCACTGCTAATACCTGACTATTTACTGAATGGCTACCCAGTTTGAAGAACAGAAGGTAAAGCTACAAGGCATACTGAGATATATTCAGAATTAAAGTCACATAAACTCACGTTAAAAGCTTTTCAGTTTTTTCCACACAGAAACAAATGCAAAAGACAGTAATGGAATGTTTATGAGAAATATCTTTGAAAAAAACCGAAAAACCTGTTTTTCTCTCCCTCTCAAACTTCTATAGTGCACTTAAGCAAATGGGCTGTGAAAAGAAATGGGAGCTGACATGGCTGGATTATGACCAAACATGTCACAGAATCTTATGCTTAACTCAAATTTGCAATTTCTGAGGAGCTGTCTGAGGAACCGTGCAGAAAATACCCTTGCAGCTGGCAAAGTGCAGATCCAGTGAGGTGTGCAGCAAGAATGCTCTTATGCCCTTTTTAGTTACTGTTTTCATTAACCACTTAGAAGTAACATATGAGAAATTGTAAAACAGTAACATGAGAGAAACATATGGCAGGCTTGCCATCTAGTCTAAACAGAGAAATAAGCAGAAAGCGGAGATGAGAGCCTCAGGCAGACACCATAGAACGAGGTTCATGCTGGGGCTAAGCAGCTAAATCCAGAGGAGATGAACTTAACTGAGGGGTAAGTCTAGCCTAGAAGGATGACATAGCAGTTATTTTAGGTGAAGCACTCAGCAGCTGGACACCACCTTGGCAGCATAATGTGAAATTAAGAAAAAAAGACATTTTTCCTATGCAGAGGTATGACTTCCGGGACCAGAGACATTTTGTTTTCCCAGGGACTCAAGTCTTAAACGTATGTGGAACAACTGATTTCATTTGACACACTACATTTCAAAAAGAAAGTAGTGACAGTTTAGAGGCCATTTGAAAAAAAAAGAAAACACAACAACAAAAAACAACCAACCAAACAAAAACCAAAACAAAAAAAACACCACCAAACAAACCCTTCCCCCAAAACAACAACAACAAAAAAGCACCAAACAACCAAAAAACCCCAAAAAAACCAAAAACCAAAAAAAACCACACACAAAACCAGGAGAGAGTACAAGGGGGACTCACAAGGATTGACAAAAATAAAATTAAAAGAAACCTCAAAAAACAACCAACCAAAAACCTAAAGGAGTTAAGTAAGTGTCACAATTAATTATATGAACATGGTTATGCAGACATACATACCGAGTGGTGGGTGGCAATCTACTCAGTAGCAAAATCAGGTAAACTGGAAAGAAGCAAATTAACTTCAAATAGAACACAGAAAGCAAAGACCAGTCAAATAGCCCTAGTTCTAAACTATCCTACGCCTTAAGCAGGGCAAGAGACACTGCGTAGCTCCTGGAAGAACCAGAGTTCAAAAAGCACAAGTGTCTTGGCAAGGAAATAATACCTTTTATGGCTAGAATTTAGAAATCTCATATGGCAAACAAATAGCTACTGGATCTGCCTAATGTCCTACATCAGAAGCAGATGACACAACAACGTTGGAAGTGCAGAGATGTTTCTCTCCCTCTGGGTCAACCACTTCCTCAATCTGCTATGAGGACAGCAGGCTGAGAAGCATTTAAAACTGAAATGTGAACCCAGAGCTGTGCTACCCAATGTCAGTGCATTTGACAACCTAAGCATCAGATGCCTTTCTGTGTCCTGTCCTAACGGGCTTGTTGTGAAATTTCTCTCCAGCTCTGTGCCAGATGTGTCTGCGTCTCACCAGTACTGGGACAAAACCTTCATGTATCACCTGGAAAATGCTTATTCAGTAGAACAGGAAAACTCACTCTGTGCTAAACTAGGGGATTCTGCTGACGTGGTGTTTTCTATCCTCAAATCTGGCCTGGGATTCATGTCCTCGTAGTCAGAGACACACATCAGATTTTAGCCCTGTATAGTCAAACATGTGATGTTCTTCTCTTCTTACTGAGAAATCAGGTATTTCCTACTCTGGGGTGCTTCTCCAAGCCACCATGGATCTTTTTCAATGTGCTCCATCACACTATCTCCTTGAAACCCACCCCCTCTTCCTAGGATCCTCCTTCCTCAGACGCAAGTCCCCTGGAAATAAAACAGTCCCACAGAAATAAAACACTTCCACCAGCCAGGAGGGCAAGACCACATTCTGTTTAATAACAACTCCATAAAGGACTGTACATGCTATTTTGAGCTACCTCCCCTCCTTGACTGTGGTTGCTGCCACATACAGGCATGGAGGTGTGTAGTGCCATATAGTTCTCTAAGTCTATATGTAATGTGTGCACATGTATGCAGGTGGTTGCACATGTATGTATTTATATATAGCTTTGTAGAAGTGTTATCTCGTAAGTCACATTATCAAAACATGCGAAGTATATCCAACAAAAATTTTCAGGCAAACATGTTTTGGAGCTGGAAGACCAAAGGCAAATCAGACTCATTTTAGTTGTTAAGGGCTAGTGTGGGACGATGTAAGGATGGAAGCTTTCAGTAGTGGGTCCGTTTCCCTTTTTGTTCTACTTCCATTTGGTACTTTCTCCCCAAACATCAGTGCACCCCTGTAAACACTAGCTTGAAAGAATACATAGAATCACCATGCAGCCTCCCCGCTACAGAAAACACGTACAGGCTTGGGGGAAGCCCTTGAAAATTGCTTCGCAGCAACCTCCGTTGTCCCATACGCTTATGCTAAAGTCGTTTCAGATACTGAGAATACAACATTTGAAGACCCAAGCCTTCAGTTATTTTCACACATGCTTCAGGAATCCATCCCGCATGCCACCCCTGAGACCCCCATCCACAACCCTCATACCTCCCAAATCCTCTGCCTGTACCCATCCACGTCTGAAAAGAGCTGAAACAAGAGAAATCCTGTTCCCTGTAAAATTACCTTTGAGTCCCAATTTTATAGTGTAGGGATTCCCAGAGACCTCCAATCATGCACAACATCCACAAATCAGAGAAGAAAAATTAAAGCCGAACAAGAATATAAACCTGCAAAAGAGCTTTTGGCTTGCTACGTTGCTCAAGCATGCAGTATCTGAAAAGAAGGGAAGTCCACCTACACTTGCCTCATGGGAACATGGCAGAGCTCTGGAAAAGGGTCCTTAACCTTTTGGCCTCCAATCCAATCATGACTAGATTTCCATGCCCAATGAAAATGAATCCAGAAGGCCAATGAATCTGGACTACATGCCTTTATCTTAGAAGCAAATCTTGATGCACAATCTTGTTTCCATAATGGAGAAAAGCCTTTTTAGATGTTTTTGTCTTGCAAGCATGAACATTTGATCCCTTATGGGAAAGCAAAAACAAGACTAGGTTTCAGAGAGCATTTAAAATGTCCCCGGCTGAAGGAGATGAGGAAGATCCTAGCAGGAGCTTTCTTTCCACAGAACACTGCAACCCCTCTCTTCCCAGAAGACAGCAGCTACTACACATCAGTAGGTAAGTCCTGCCCACGGCAGAGGGGTTGGACTTGATGATCTTTAAGGTCCCTTCCAACCATTCTGTGATTCTGTGGCACCTGCACTGAGAACATTCTTGAACAAGTCTTCACAGTTTTGGTAAACACCGTCTTTCTCAGAATCACAGCCTGACTAAATTTTTCCTCTTCCAACAATGTGTATCTGCACTGGAAAAATACATCACATATTTATTTTCTTTTGTGCAGACCAACACTGACAATCATAGAGCTTCCCTTCATTTCCAAGGAAAAAACAACACTTTGATCTGCCTATGCTGGGGAAGAATGCCAGTGCAAGGATGTAAATAGACCCTGATGTTCCAAGTGCAGATCTCCCACGTCCATTTGTTAACACGATAACCCTCACGCCTTACCCCAGTCAAGTCATGGAGCTGGCTGTGCTGCTGAGAGAGCGCAGTGTCCCCAGGCTCCGTGACATATCCTGAGACAGAGAGAGACACTGAGCTGGCACAGAAGCCCAGCTCTTCTGCTTCTGCACAGGTTCACTACTGCTTAGCCTGGGAAAAGCCTATGGTACAAAAGAGGCACCTGACATTGACTTTACAGCTTGCAATCATATTTGAGACTGTGCTTTAATGACTGTAGGCTGTCCTACACACACGTTTAGTTCTAATAGGCACTATTTTACTCACATTTCCCCTGTTTATCTTTCCTTTCCCTGAGCCATGGCATAGAAATCTTTCCCTGTCAGATAGCTACAGGGGAGGAAAATCAAAGATGAAAGTATTACTTATTTACATTTTTCTAGTAAGCTGCTGATAATCTCTGTATTGGAATTAATTTTTTTTTCTTTCCTTCCTTTTCTTTTTTTCAAAAGTCAAACCATTAGTTAAAAAGATATGCCAGAGTTGTCTGAACAAGGAACACTGGAAAATCCACCTGGGAGAAATCAGAAGGAAGAGCTTAGACTTTGCCAATTTTGCTCTGCTTTTCATAGCATTTAGAGGCAGATTATCTGAGTTTGCTTCTCCTTCTAGGCAATTAGCAATACAACAGTTAAGGCAAACTAAGCTGAATTAGGTATTTTGGGTTTCCAGTGAGATCAGAACTTACATGAACTTCATTTGGGCAAGGAGTAAGTTCTTATTTGGTGCATTTCTCATATGATTTCCCTGAAGAACTAAGCACGCTGTGAACTCTTTTTTGAAGACAATGAAAAAGCAGCTAGCAAGTACCCAAATTCAGGGAGGTCTCTTTCCTATCACCGTCTTCAAAAAAAAAAAAAAGCATGGCTTGGACTAAGGAGTACCATAAGCTGCAACAATCCTGGACCTGCAGCTTGTATAGCAATTCTACACCTCAGTCCACTCCACTGGGAGTCTGCCATGAAGCTTCTTACCTGTGTTGTGTAAACAAAAGACATCAAGCTTTTCTTGACCTTTTTCCAAGCCTTTCTCTCCATGTCTTTCCCTCTCTGGCACACACAGTTGTCCACAAGCCTGTACTGTTGAACACTACCTTGCCTCACCACCATACCTCCTACCTCTGTCAAACGAAGAGATGAGTTTCCTTCTCCAGTTCCCTTCTCCAAGGCTACAACTAACATTTTTCATTGTTTCTGTACACAGTACAGCACGCACAGACTCTGCCTAAGTGTGAAGTACTCTTCTGGACCTCACACTAGACTGGAACTGGCCTGAAAACAGGGATAAACTGTGCTTCGCTCTTGAACAAGTCTCCCCTCTTGCAATTACAGGATAAGACTTATCAATATCTTTAGCTGCCATGGAGTGTAATCACTGAGTGCATGCACGATCTGTGCCTGTTAATTTTATTAATTTCATGCATACATCAAGTTACTCATGTCCTCCTGCCCAGTTTCCAGGGTTTACCTCAAAGGGGCCTGTGGAAGGGAAAAGTGAGGGAAACAACTGGGCATAAATAACAAAGACCAGATTGAGTAAGAGCATACTAGAGATTCCAAGGAAAACACTAAGGAAGAAAATGGGGAATAACGTCTTTCCTGGTACCCCAGCAGTGCTTATTCTTTCCAGACAGACATATCACAATCAGCTTAAGCCAACTTAAGTTGCATCTGCAACCAGTCTTCCACACGACCATCTACACGTTTCACCAGCCCTCAGTGATGTCTGCCTCACCAAGAGAAGCAATATGAAGAGCTCATCCCACTGAAACCTTTATTTAGGCAAGGGACTGGGTTAGTTTCCAATGGGGCCAGTTCCTGAGCAGCCAAATGAGTGTTAGTGCTGGTGCTTTTTAGGCAGTAGAAGTACAGAGCTGGTGGTGGTGGAAGAGAGGAGGCAGGACAGCTCCTTTGAGCAGCTTAGACTCATCACGAAGGTGCCATTTCAAAGTGCACTTTTCCAGTTTCTCTAACCTGATATAAAGGAAGGCCAGCTGCTGAGAACAGCACTCTCTCTCCCTCTTCTCACAGCTCCCCCCTCTTCACTTTCATAGCAGGGTAAAAGTCCCCAGCTTGGTGTGGGTCAGCTGAGCATCAGCACCTGCCCAAGGGTTGAGCAGAATTCCTCCTCCTACAAAGCAGCTCACCACTGGATCAGCTTAGAAGTACAGCTAAACTCTGTTCTATGCTGCAAGCCTGTCCTGAAAGGTGATGTTACAGTTTTTTTAAGGGGGAAAGCAAGTGGATGACTTGTCAGCAGCTTTCCAAAAGAAGATGATGATTTAGAGGCACAGAAACTGAAAGAAGCAGATTAACTTTTCTGTCCCAGAGCCTGAGGTAATGGAATTGAAGAGAACTCAGAAGGCTTGTAAAGAAAGCTTCAGATCTATATAAAAGAAAAACTTATGAAATAGTATAACTAATCAGGTATGAGCAATCATGGGAAAAGGAACAAGAGATTATTTTCTTGCAGTGGAAGATTTTAAATTAGGGTCACTTCTGTTTAAGCCTTCTTTCATGTTTAGCACAATTTCAACAAGTTCCTACTAAAGACAAAGGCCTGGGGGAAAGATGGGAATCTTCTACCTCCACTACTTCAAGAAGATCCAAAATTTTCTGTAGTGCAGCTTTGCTTTACAAAGGGTTTGTGGAAACAAACAGCAGAACTCAGTTTCTTAGTAACTGCAGATCAGGGATACTGAGCTGACCTTTCCTTCTTATTTACAGCCTCACAAACACAATTTGGGCTCTGACTGCTTGGCTGGACTCTCTCCAGCTCATCCTTCCTCACCAGGATAAAGAGACTGCAGGCCAAGTTTCGCTCACAGAGCACCTGTGCCTCCCATATGCTTGAATAGGTGTATCTATATAATAACAGCTTTTCTGGGAAACGTACAGTAGGTTCCAGGTCTCTCCCTCTGATATTGGATACACACAGGCAGCAGGCCTGTTACATAAGAAAAGGCCAGATTATACAAACAATTTTCCACTTTCAAAGAGATTCAAACTGCCTTTCCAGTTCAGCTCAGGCTGCTCACTCACGTGGCAAGTGTGGACAGACAGACCTGCTCTCTCCAGTCAAACTCCTAGCAAATAGCTCTTTTGGATTGTGTAGAGGTATGGAAAATAGCCTTTTTCTTTCTTTCAGGAAAAGGCTGAAATTTTCTTATTCACAGAATGTCAAGACATTTATGAAAAAAATAATTACAGAATTTAGTAAGCTGGGAAGTTTTTACAGAGGCTGGTGTTCAAACCAGTCTGCATTCACAGAGAATGAGGCTATGTAAAGGTTTCTAGATGGCAGGTTATGGAACTATACAGCAGGGTATAATTCTCTATCCCAGTTCCACAGAAGCTTGAAGAATCTACAGATAGGTTTTCTCTTCCTATTGGACTCCACAGAATTTTCTAGAAGATCAATTTTTTTCACACTTCTCCCTGTGTAGGTAATTCCCTGTCACTGCCTTCCATGGGGATAAGGTGCATCTTTTAGACATCAATCAGACACCTTAGTATATGCACCACATGTCCATTTGAAAGAAAAAGAAGCCCTGGACAAGCTGACCCACTTGTCCCAGTCCTGTAAACAACACAGAGGGATCATTAGAAGCTACTCTGAAAGTTACCGTAAACATCCAGATTAGTCCTGGAGAGGCACATGGGCACAAAATGGTTTGGAGAGAGGAACAACAAGCCACCCAAATCTCCCACAAAGGTACACACCCCACCGTTTTTGTTTCCCTGAAGACCTTTTCAGAAAGAAATAAAAACAGCTTTAAACTTACTCATTTACTCATCTGCTGAGGTGCTCTTGGCGCTTGCCCCATCTCCCTTTTCTGGCTGGTGTGATTTCCCAGGCCCTGCTCCATGGCTAGACCCAAGCCAGTTCAGGACAAGCAGCTACCACTGGCCCCGCAAGAACTACAGGAGATCATTTTTATCAAGCCCTGCTGCCCAGGGGAGGTTAGTACCTGAACGTGTAAACATCTTTGAAGAGACACTGAAAGGTCATCATTCAGGAGAAGAGCTACCTCCTTAGAGAGATGGAAGCAAGACCAAGCAAATGCGTAAAAAAAGATGGGTCACAAAAACTTTTCTTGCTTAACCTACACCAGATTACCAGTCTTACTTAAATATCCCAAAGGTCTTTCATTTAGAGGTGCAACGGAGAAGGAAGACAGAACTGCTTGAAGTGGACTTGGCTGGAAAGACCTGGGTATTGAAAAAGGAGTCCCTCTTTTTGCAGCTGCCTGTGTCAGTGGGAAAAAGCTGAGTGGGGTAAAGTTCTTCCTGAGAGTCCCATTCCTACTTTTCACAACTCCTGGACATCATTTGCTTTGCTTGCCAGGAGCTGTCTGAACTCTGAGACTTGATGAAATTCCTTCAGTCACATTTTATTCTCCTTAGACATTCTTCCCTGAAAATATGCGGGAACTAAACCTGAAGCAGGAAAGGAGCATGTACCACTCCCCTGTCATCCGAAAAACACACCAAGCCTGAAGAGGAGGCAAAGAAGAGACAACTGTATCATGAATAAAACAGAGAAAATATGAGTCAGAGTAAGTGAGAAAGAGTTGCTCCTGGAACAGTATGGCAGTGTCCAGGCAAATTCCTTTCTCTAGCTCAGCAGATCCAGCGTCTGATCTACACCTGTGCTTTGCTGATGCTTCCTTGCAAGAGGCCTTGCAATTAAAACTCAGCACTTGGGTAATCTCTGCTGGTTCTGTTCAGTCCTCCAGCAAAATCAATAACCTTATACAATTTTTGCTTTTGTCCCTGTTTATTTTCTGGTGAGAGCCAAAAGGAAACAATTTCCTTTCAAAACCTCTCCCTCCCACAAGGAGGTCTGTAAAAAAAAGTCGAGGAATTGCAAGAGACCAAATTCCCCCTAATCGCAGAATCATGTTTTTTTTAACAAAAACTATATAACCCGTACAAATAGGGAAAACTCCTGAAATCAGCTTTCTCCACACCTAAAAAAGAGATGGGAGGGAAAAACAAACAGACCAAGTACTGAGCATTATTTACACTGCTTGGGGGTAGGAAAACAAAAGAAGAAAACACAGGCAGGAAGAAGAAGAAGACAAATAGGAGGAGAAAATTTCCTCTCACCCCTTTTCCTCCAGCTATATTTGGCACTGCAGGAGTGGCAGAAATGGGAAAGGTGCAGTATTTCTGTTAAGTCATGACTGGAGTACAGGCCTTTCCCATTACTAACTGCTTTGTTATGAACACTTATCCAGCATATAAAAAGGTTAAAAAAAAAGCGCAAAAACTGAAAACTCTGATGTAAACTAGACATCTGTGATCTCATAGCTGTACACACTGTTCCTGGATCTGCTGCCTACTCTCTGGGTCTCCCCATATTGCTGGCAAGGAAAAGACAGAAGGACACAGCAGCAGCACCAAGACGGACATGTTCTCAAGCCCCCTGCAAGAGTCAGCTTTTTATGACTGCCTCCGTAGCTGAAAATGTCCTTTCCACTGGCTTCCAGTGCCCACTGCCAAAAGGACACACCACTCTTGCCAGCTCCTGGGAAGGCAGAAATGTCAAAGAGAGAAATAAATAAATGAAAGAGACCAAAGCACGAATATCTGAGAGCAGGGTTAGATCAGTATCTGCATCCATTCTTCCATGCCAGAGCAGAGCCATGCCCACAGAGCCACACTGGCAGCACAGCCCGGGCACAGTTCGTATCCATCAGACCTACAACTCTGCATCAAGGTGCTACTGAGGATCTGGTTACACAGCACATCTCTCATCTCAGTACGGTCTGTATCGAACACGGCCCGATCCTCTGCATCAGCCACAATCGCCACACCAGTGCAATCTAGATTTGCAAAGCCACATCTTCATTTTAAACCAGTTTATATTCATATATTCTATCGAAGGGGGCCACGTCCACAGAGCAACATCCATTCTGCCAAGATGAATTCTAGCCACAATGCTGCTCCCTACACCAAGCCTGTCTCATCAGCCACATCCCCAGTACCAGAAAAGTTTGTATCCACAGCCAAGACTTTGTATTAAAAAGATTTAGAAATTATTTACCAATCCAGATCTCTCCAAGCACATCACATGTTGCCCAGAGCAATGAAAATCCAAAATATGTGTCCATGGGGGAGGGGAAGAAAAGGTTTTTATGTGTCAATCACTTTGAGATTTTCCTAGTTTAAAAAAATAATTAAATGTCAGGAATGGAAGGTGTGTCTGCTTGGAAATATGGGGAGCTGGAGAGAAGAATCCCTGTAATTGCATTCCTTGCCACCCCTCTCTTTGTTCAGCAATGATGAGAACTTCACAGAAAGCATCAGTTGTTTGTTTCTCCCTCTTCCTCATCAAAGGACTGCACCCCAGAGGAAGTGACATCTGAGACTTTGCGGCTCAGCGCAGCATGTTCCATCTCCTCTCGAGGAGATAAAGATTCCAGGTCCCGGCACACTGCATCATCCTCCTCTGGAGAGGGCTTCTTGTTTAGGAGAGGAGCCTTCTCCAGCCGTGGGTTCCCTTCATCCTCAATGTGGTCCTCCATGTACGTGCTGGACTCAGCTCCACCCCCACTCTGAGCAGTCTGCAGGGGCCACACGTGGACCAGCCCCGTGCTCTGGACGAAGTTCTGCTCCTGCCGCTGTTGCTGCAGCTGCTGCTGCTGGAGAAAGCTGCTCTGAAGCAAAATGCTCTCCTGAAGGTTTGTCTGGGACTCATCAAAATTTTGGCCTAGATAGGAGCCAGTTGCTGGAGAGGCGATGAGGGACTGGTCACTGGCCTCCCAGGCGTCGGATGAACCTAGGCAATACATGCCCTGCGAGACGTAGGAATGAGGCCAGCTGTCATACTGCGTCTGGGCCATATGCTCTGCAAGCAAAGGAGGCAAACAACACACCGTCAGACACTCTGACCAGGCCAAGCTGGCTCATCCAGGCAGCCTGTGAGCCTCTGCACGGCACTGTACTGCACAGGGTGGGTGAATCCCTCGGAGAGAAGGCGGGCAAAGAGAAAACACAGTTCTGGGCAGTAGGCAGGTGACCCTGATTGCACCCACAACTGACTGTAAGAGCTGGTAGCTTTCCACAGTTGTGCTCTAAAAAGGCAAAAAGAACCGGGCTTTGGAGCCACCCTGTTAAGATTAGATTCCTTGGACAGCTCCACAAACAGGGACAACTCTAGTAGATCTGACTGGGGCTACAGAATAAAACAGGGTAGAGCAAAAGAGAGCAACACGACAACAAGAGCAGGAAAGGAGTGTCTTAAGATTAGCAAGAGGCACTGGAGCTCACCTTGGCTCTCCATCAGCTCCTGATAGTTCTCAGAGTAGTTGCCTGCTGGGTTGTCCTGATTTGAGTTTACACTCACATCCTCACCATCCATGGAGGACCAGGCCATGAGAGTCGCTTCAGAAATAGCAAACTGCTCCATCACTCCTGCGCCAAAGGAGACAGGGAAGGGAAGCAGAGATGCGTTAAAGCTTCCACTTCTCGCCATCAACCTTCATCCCATCTTTTGGTGACACTGTCCCACTCTGGTCTTGTCTCAGCAACACCCACCACCCACAACTGGCCCTCACCCTCTCCACCTTGCATTCCACTGGCAATACTCCAACCACCAAAGCCTCTCTCTACAGCGGCCACCTGAACCACCCACAGCCTCCCCCGAGTGTTTTCTCCAGGCTTCTGCGTTTCGGTCTCTCGGGGATTCCGCCCTGGGGCATCCCGACCAAGCCAACCCAACCCAGGTGCCAAAAAGAAGGCATCGCTACCCGCGAGGAAGCGCGCCTCCTTCTCGCCGTCGCTGAGGTCCGAGTAGGCGTCGGCGTCCTTGCGCGCGGTCTCGTGCGTGTGCTGCTGCTGCTGGCTGTGGGCCTTGCCCCAGCCCTGCCACTCGATCATGTGAGCCACGCGGCCCTGGCCCATCGCCGTCGGCTTCGTGACGTGGTCCTTCATGCTGCGAGATATCCCTAAGGGGCCAGACATTGGGAAACAAGGCAGGGCTATTACACAGCTCCAGCGTTTTCGGCCATGCTTTTTGCCTTAGAAGCGGAGCTTCTCCCCTCCTCTCCTGACAGGATGCATAACTAGGGCTGGGTGTCTCCCACCTTTCACTGCATCACTCTCCAGGGGAGTTTCTCCATCTTTCCTTGGACAAACTCTCAGAAGGGGGAAAAAGGGGAACCCCAAATATGAAAGACCATTTCCTTCCTTGCCTAGAATCCATTTAGGATAGAGTTGGGCATGAAGGATGAAGCCTGGAAGTGAACAAACTAAGAAACAGAAAATGGAGTTAAACCCAAGACTGAGGGGAAGGAATTGAAGATGTCTGAGCAGGGGTGCCCACTGAGAAGTCAACAGGAGTAAGACAAATCTGTTCTTTGAAAGGGCAACAACTGTGAGATTTCTGTATTTAGAACCACGGTGATGGAGACTCCTCTAAGGCCACGAAAAGGCGAGAGCCAGAAAGGAGCAGTTGTGAGAGCGACAGAGAGATATGGAAAGAGGCACAAAGGCCTGTGGAGAGAAGCTGCCAAGGATAAAGTCAAATTTTGAGGACCTCACCAGAGAAAGATGATTTAGCCAAAGCCCCAATCCCATAAGCATTGGAGTTGCGTTTCAGCTTGGGGAGGATGGAGGTCGTATCTTCCATGGAGAGCTGAAAAGAGAGAGAATATGAAGAAATGATATACAAGAAGGAGAAAAGGAAGTGAACTGAAATGAGGAAACAGTGGGTAGTTGGAAGATGAGGAGCAGAAGCAAGCAGTAAGAGCAAAAGAAGGAAAGGAAAAATTAGAGGCTATTTAACCAGGACTGGATATTGCACAGCATTGGGACTGAGTGAGGCAAGGCCAGAGGGAGAGGCAGAAAGAGGCTGTGAGAAGCCTCCCACTGGCCGCTGCCAGTCCTCCACAGACATGCTGCACCATTCCCAACTCTTTGTTAGAGATGCAAGACATGGCTGATGGACAATTCAGAGAACTTGCAGGGAGGAGCTGTCAGTGCAATAAGCAAGACACAGTAATCTATTATATGTGCATCATATCAATCTTTTTATGTCACTTTGTGGTTTCTTTTTTCTTATATGGTCTTAATAAAATGAACATGACTATATCAGTGATGGATCCTGTTTCAAGCACCTACATCTGTAAAGAAATGTGGTCTACAGCTCTGCTTAATTTTCTTGACTGTCTTCTCTATGTTTATCCTCAGTCCCTGAATTACAAGGACAGGGCACTATTGGGACAGGCAGCCGTCACAAACATCATCACAAAAATAATCTCTCAAGATGAATTCATCAGGCTTCTTCAGAGATGCCAGGCATTGCATATGAGGCTTCATTTTCACAAGGGCTAAATAAGCATTGCTTCTGCTCTTCATTTCAACCTCTCTGAAAATCAAGGCCAGAATGTTTCAAACACAAGGATACTCAAAAGTAGTGACTATAACACCAGAAATTTTAAATCCTGACACAAAACAAGCATTTGGTCATAGGTACAGACCTCACAAAAAGTGAGTGGAGTAACAACTGGGCAGTTAAATAATTGGAGGCAAAGGAAGGCATTGTAAAGATGTTGCACTGTGTATAATTCCAGTCAGTTGCCAAAATATGAGAGGTGAGTTTTTCTGGAAACTGAGTGTAAATGCAGCAGCTAAGGCATCCTGTAACTGTGGAGCCAGGAACGTGCTGTGTGTAACGTGAGCTGAAGAAATCAGAAAGCAGAGGAAGAACAGCAAAAAGTGAGAGCATAGCCCTTGTTCCATGGTGCATTTCCTTTGGAGATGAAGCTTGTTGGAGAAAGTCCATGTATGCCCCCACTGGTCATTCCTGCCTGGGTGCTGCTGCTCAGTGTCCACCCACTTGTTCCAAGACAGCCTGGGGGCTGTGCTGTGAGCTGCCTTATGGAACCCATCCAAAAAGGAAAGTAAATTGCAGAGGGTTCCTATTTCTGCAAGGTTGGAGAGCCGTGACATGAAGGCAGGAATGAATGGGAAGGGAAGGAAATTCATGATCCAGCTTCGGTACCGAAGAAGATCTATGGAATTACACTGGGTAAGAGCTGTCATGAAAGAGCTCCATGGATTCTGTATGGGTTGGAAAATGGGAAACTGCAAGTAAGGAAACTGCCTTCTACTTTCTTTAAGGAAACATGACCTTGTGTACTTTGCTTTCAGCTAGACAGAGGTGCAGTGAGGAAAAAAAAAGACAAATTTCTTCTAGCCAGTTGACGCATGCACCATCATTTTCCAACACAATTTGTTTCTGTAATTGATCCCAGGCAAAAGATCCCAAGCCATAAGTGCCACAATGAAAGAGGTATCAGCAGGGTGAGAATTAGTTAAAAATTATATTCAATGTCCCAAGTGCTTTCAAATCACAGTAAACAAGAAAGCTACAGGCATTTTTAAAATTTTGAAATAATCTGGAATTTGAAAATACTGATACTACTCAAAATGGAGCTGCTAATCCTGCCCTTCCAAGTGTACAAAACTACAAACATGAAGATATTTTTAAGTACCCTTAAAAAAAAGTCCAGTAGAACAACTACACATTTTTCCTTTATCAGGATGCTGTTTTTGCACTAGTGAAAAAGAAAAAAAAATTTTTTTCATAGCACAGGTATTAAGAGCAAAAGGAACACGTGTAATTAAAATGTTTGCTTGTTTTTCGTCTGCTTTTTAACTGAAGTTAACTGGTGCTGACCATCTACTCTAGGAGACATTAAGAATTCTTTTACTTCTGTGTGCAACTGGAAATGAGGGAGACATTTTTCCCAAACTCCTGGAGAAGATCAAACGATGCCCTAATCAAGGACTACGTTTTTTTAAAATATACTGGACAGACGCCTTTCTTATGTAGCAGTGCCCAGAAATCCCAAAAACAGAACATATGAAATGGCACACATTTGCCCCAAAAAAGGAGGAAAGCAATTCGATAGCCACCTGCAGATCAAAATACCTGCCAGAGAGCAAAAGACTCAGAAGCAAACAAAAATCTATCACCATCCTCTGAATCGTAGACAACTCCCAGAAAATCAGTGGCACTAAGGACTTCCAGTCACGTTCCCACTCTGGCCTCCACTGTGTCCAATGTCAGACAAATCCTGGTCTTCCTATGACTAAAAATTTGAAAAGTGACGCAGTGCATACTCACATTGATGCCATCCCAGGAGAAATCTGTCCGTGTTTGCTAAAGAAAGCAAAGAATGGCACCACGTTAGTGTAACAAACAACTTGCCAGCAGCCACGCAACTCCAGCAGTTTGCCACAATCAACAGGCACTACTTTAACTGGTAATGTTATAAAAAACTTGTGTCTTTCAGGCTGGTTTCATTCCCTGCTGGTGATTATGGTGCCTGTAGGTGTCACAGTGTTTGAAGGTGCCATAGCAAACGGGGTGGCAGAGCAGGAAAGAGAAGAGCACCTTTTCACAAGGCTCCCCTCCTAAGTGTGGGTTGCACCACTTTGAGGTTAACACAAGGAGGAGCTACACCACCTTCGTATTTTCGAGTGTCCTACAGCAAGCAACAGAATTCTGCTGAAATTGTTTTCCCCTGCAGTGTTTCAGTTTGTCCATTCTGACTCACCCACGCCTTGCGAACCAGAAACATTTCCCACATCAGCCATCACAGCCCCAATTCAGAGCGTGTCTCCTTCAAGTGGGAGGACTCACATCTCAACATCTTGGATTTGGGGATGGAGACACTCGAGAAAATTTAGATGACTCATGTTACACCTATGGTATCCACTCATATAAATCCAAATGTTCACTGAGGTGTAGTTTATGCTCATTGACTTTTAGATCTGCTTTGATTTGACTGAATTCTCCATACAAGATCGGGCCCAACAATTTCTGCCAGGATTCCGTGAAATTCTAAGTGTCTTGAAGTTACATTCCAAGCCAGCAAGGTACACAAACAAAATAAAAATAGCTCTATATATATACACCTATTAACATTTCTCAAGATTTTGCAAACTGTATGTTATTTGTTAAGGTTATTTGTGAACATTATTTGTGATTCTTGAAATATTATGCATTTAAAATAGATTTTATCTTTTTATTAGTCATCATAGAATACCCTGAACCTTACAAAGCTGAAAATTCAGGTATCTAAGAATGCAGAAGCTGCAATAATTCAATGGACCAGCCCTTAAGACACTGCATGGGAGGTCAATTGGCTGTGAGTTACTAGTGAATGCAGCTCTAAAATTCAAAATGAAGACAAATGTGTTTCTTCAAAAGATTTCATGGCTGTGCTGCCGAAGCTGGGACAGACACAGCGCTGGACATTCCAATGTGAACCCCTTATTCAAGGAATGCAGACCTACAGGCTTGTCAGAACTGTCACTGTTTTTCTCATGCTGTGCTCCACTCCCGTCATGAGTGGTTAAAAAGCACTTTCATTTGCAAATTCTTACTCACTATGGATCTTGTGAAGGGAGTGACTCAACTCTGTTCATAGCAAGCCAAACTACCCAGGTATGAGCCTCAGGAGCTCACTGGCATTCCAGCCCTCACACAGATGATGCCTCAGCGATGCACAACACCCATTCCTGAACTCAGAATTCAAACTTTCTCATCCCCTTGGCTAAGTAGCTCTGGGCCAGGCACTCACCTCAGTGGAAGGTCGATGGAAGCTGCTGCCATGCAGTGAACTCGTGCTGTCCATATTGATTTGGTCCACATCTTTCAGTCCCTTCCAGTCCACTGCAATCACCTCGTTTCCTGTGGGAACACATCTGGTCAGGCTTCTGAATGCCACTGCAATTTGTTCTATCAGTCTTAAGCAAACTCAGCTAAGCAAGCACGAGAATCATTGAGTTTAAGGCCACAACAGACTTAAATCAGCTATTCCATTTTTAATCAGACCACCTGTACTCATCAACTATTATATTTCTCACAGCTGTCTCCATATGAAGACTAGTCACTTGTGTTTTTCTCAAGCATGATGTATGCTTGGCTAAAGTACAGATTCATCCAGTCATGATGTGTGACTGGGAAAGAACCAATTCCTTTAATATCCCCTTTCAATATTAAACCATCATCCCTTAAAAACACATTTCACCGTTATGGTTTGAATTGGCTGGACATCAGCTTAGAGCTGCTGGAGCCTTTGCTTTGCCACTCTCAGCAAGATTAAAAACCTTTTTAATACCTGCCATTACATTTCAAATTTTAAATATCAGTAACATAAAATACAAATGATAAAATTTCATTAAGATTAAAAAATTAAGTATGATTAAGTTTTAAAAGTGAAACTAAATGCTAAGAAGCACACATAAGTAGTCAGCCAGGTAACCAGGACTGCTCTGTGCAGCCAGCAATTTACTGTGCCTTCAGCCTGTGTGCCATCCCCAAACTCTGTTTAAAGTTATTTGCTCCCATGTCATGGAGGAACAATTGCACTGTCTTTAAACCTGAGCCTCCTAGAATCTGCCAAGAAATGTAACCCCCAAAATGACCATCTATTCCTGTGATCCCAGAAAGGTCTAGTCTGTTTGGATTGAACATGAATGGTTTCACTTTCATGATCTTCTAACTTTTTTTTCACTCTTTATAGCAAATTTCTCCTCCACAGACACATGCAAAGCCCCTTGCTCATTCTAGCAGCTCTGGCACATTTACAGAGTGCTCATCGTTGCACTTCCCCAGTACAAATCTTCTGACAGGTGAGAGATGCTGCACTGCACCCCACACAGGCCTGCAGGAGCCATGGAGGCACTTAAGGGTGGGAAACCTGAGGCATTCATCAGCTAGAATTCAAATTGCAAGAAACCTAATTTTGTCCCCTAAAACGGCTAATAAAAACAACAGAAAGACCATGCAATTTGCATATTGTGAGATCCACCACACCTTCACATCTCAAATCTCTGCTGCGCAGGAAGATCCATTTCTGAGACAACTAAGGGAGATTTTTTCCTTCACACCCAAAATACATTTCTGTTCATCGGGATCATTAGAACCAAGTGCTTAAATAGCATCCCCCATATGCTTTTCATCAGGCTGAGTAAAGCTGCTGTTCTCTGAGTTGCAGTTCCTCGCAACTCAGAGAACTCAAAAGAACAAGGATTCCCGTACTGCATGCCACAAAGGCGAGCACAGAGGTCAGACACAGCCAGACCTCAGGAGGAGGCAGGACATGGCGACGACGAGCGTGACAAACACCACCTTTCAGGGCTGCCATCCTCTTCACTGCTTTTCCTGACCAGCACACGCGTGTACTGGGCCTCACTGAGCTCCTGCTGACTGCACTGCCACCGGCTGGACTGGCAACCTTGAGCCCAGCAAAGCAAGAGAGGGAGATTTGGGGGATTTCTGTACTCAAGCAAGAGGAGCAAAGGCTTAACGGGCCACTCGTGAGTTGTCTGTTGCCACCATGGCTGGGAACCTCTTATGCTGGGGTCCAAGCAAACCTCCCAGGGAAGGGGAAGTTCCAGGCTGAGCTGTGGAAGCCCAGCTGACAGTCCCAGGTGCGCCAGCAGTGAGGTCTGGCTGTGGCTCAGAATGGAGCACACTTGTACTCAGACCCCCTGAACAGGGAAGGGGGAAAGGGAAGAGGGAGGGAGCACTACCAGGAAGTGCAGATCTACAGAGGAGGGAGTGGAGGGGATGACTGTGGTCAGGGTGAGCTGAGGGTCCAACACAGGTCAGCGGGAGGATGAAACTGGTGCAAAGAGCAGAGTGGGAGCCCTGCATGCTGGGATCCAGTAGCCTTTCCCTGTCTGTGCTCCTTCCCTCCACACTACAAGGGGAGAGCTGGGGCATTCCTGCCACAGAACCAAACAAGACAGGGATGCTGGAGAGGCAGGAGAGATGTCACCTCTCCAGAGCAGAAGGCAGCTGCACAGAACCTTCAGGGCAGGTAACAGCATCACGCCTGTTTTGTCCCGTTTACCCGAGGCCTTTTTCCTGTACTCCCAGCTCTTTCTGAGCATAATGCTGTGGCCCTTCTGTAAGTCTGGAGACACCCTGGCACAGGCTGCAGCACCATTCCGGGCACGCACTGCAAAGACACCTCCGCCCCAGCCAAAGAAAGAGGAGCCTCTTGCTCAGCACCTGTGACGTGACAGCCCCGAAGTTCAGCAAATGACACTCAGCCTTTGCTCTCAGCGCTGCAAGCCCATTGATGGTTTCCTTGAAGTGCCAGAATTTGGAAAATATTCATAGAACCATGCCACGATTTGGGTTGGAAGGGACCTTAAAAATCACCTAGTTTCACCCCCCTGCCACAGACAAGGACACCTTTCACTAGATCAGGTTGCTCAAAACCCCGTCCAACCTGGCCTTGAACCCTTCCAGGGATGGGGCATCCACAGCTTCTCTGGACAGCCTGTTCCAGCGCCTCACCCCCCTCACAGTGAAGAATTTCTTCTCATGATCGAATTTAAACCAACCCTCTTCCATTCTGAAGCCACTGCCCCTTGCACTATCCCTCCAAGACCTTGTAAAATGCCCCTCTCCAGCTTTCAGGCCCCCTTTAGGTACCAGAAGTTCCTATAAGGTCTCCCTGGAGCTTTCTCTTGTCCAGGCTGAATATTAATACTATTCTGGCAGATGGTAGCATCAAATGGTTGAAGAACATCAAACAACTATTTGTCTCAAAGTCCACACCTGTCCTGTAATAACAGAACTAAAGACCGACAGAATTTATTTACTACTGTTTCTTTCCAGTTGAAACAGCTCATCTACCTAATTCAGAGAAAAAGAATGAGTACTATGGGATTTTGCATGCTCTATAAAGACTGAGTAATTTTTGAAAATAAATTCTTGGTCTTAACAGTTTCACAGGTACTAAGAGAGAAATATATTAAGAGAAAATAACTCTTTAACATCTGTTAAATGCTTTAAAATGCAGTCATATCTGCTGAAAAGTTACAGCATCAGACACTGATTGGAAAGAAAATGTCTGTATTCTAACTGATGTTGGGCCTGGGGCAACATTACTTTCTCTTATTGAAAGTTGGATAAAGGTTAGTGGGGTTTTTTCTCTTCTGCTAGAAATAGCAAGAGCAACATTAACCCATGTTAGATCAAGACATGAAAAAACAAGTTCTGTTCTGATAGATGGAAGGAAAGAAACACGGAAAATTGGAAAAAAATATGGAGAGTGAAGTAGGAAAACAGAAACTGAAAGCAGTACTTTGTAAATTAGTATTCTTTTTATCCAGGCTCTTGTCAATCTCTTTCTCCCTGCAATTAGTACAAATTTTTTTTGTAATGGTACGTTTTTTTCTCCAATATAATTTATTTTTCTCTTATCCATCTTCCATTCCAGCTTCTGCTAATCATCATGACTATTCCATTTGTAATTCTATGATCAATCACCTCTTACAGAATACTATTTGCTCTTCTCCAAATAGAGCTGATAAGAATTTTAAAATGAGTGGGTCATAGAGCTAATTCTAAAGTGGAATTCTTACAAACATGCTATGAAATTTCTCATTCAGATGTTCCAAAATGAGGTGATGAAAGTTAAAAGATAACCGGATTTCTGATTTCCTTGTCATTGTTTCTGTATGGTATGTATAGAAAGGATATAGAGGGGATTCATTTTCATTGAACTTTTAAAAGATGTCTTCATTTTATTTAAAAATTTATTATTTGGCTTGGGGATTTTTTAGCAGCATAGATTTCATCCGTGTCTTGGAAGACTGAGCAGATGACTGAAGAAAAAGTAGGAAGCTGATCACATGAAGCAGAGAGGGAAAACGAAAGCAGTCGAAATACATAAATACATTAAGCCACATTATTTCAGATCATGGCTGCTCTGTATTTTTTAACACAAATTAGATAAAAATAAACTCTGCAAAAACACTCATAAGTAAAAGAAGTCTCCATTACAGCTGACATAACATTCCAACTCAAGTCATTTAAGCCTTTAGGGGAAAATATCATCCCTCTTTCTCTTACAGTACTGCAAAGGTAAAAATCAAGATTTATTTTTAAGTCAGGCCCTTCTAAATAATAAAGATGAAATACATTTAAAGAGGAAAAAACGTGGGGGAAAGAAAAAATCCTTTTCCCCACTTCTTGCTTTATTTTGGGTTTTTTGAGCATCATAACTTTGGACGCTCAGAAATTAGGGAATGTGTGTAGTAAGCATTCCCAAGCAAAGTGACCATTTTGATGAATGCACTGGAAAAATCCAAAAAACCATCTGGATGACTGCACTTCACCTTGCTGATGTAATATTACTACTTTTTTATTATTTCTGGAGCTCGTTTTGCCACATATCTTAATTTACCATGGAGACACCGAGTTTCTTAGTTGGACATATTTTCAGTTTCTTTGCATTTCTGTGATCATAAGAAATTCACCTTGTTTTGAGTTACTCAAAACTTAATCTAAACAAGCCCATTCTCCTCGGGTTTCCTCTTGACATTTTCTGGGTTGCTGTTACCACTGAGCATTAATTGATTCTGTATTTGGTACCTGTGCCTGCATTTTGCTCGTTTACCAAGGTCCATGCTCGAATCAGCCTTCTGCATCTGACTTTAATCTGCACCTATAGCCTTCAATAATCTATTGTGTTGTAACTTCTGTGCTGGATGTTGAGCACCATCTCCAATTTGCCTTCTCTATTTCGTTCCACACCAAGCAGTGAACAGAGTTTTAGAGTCTTAAATTTTGTTTTTCCCTTCTAAACATCATGCTGATAAAGACCTACACCATATACCAAATAAGTATTCGTGTTATTTGCTTTCTGATGTGTCATGCCAATTAACACAAGAAACATTTTAATTAAGCAATGACTTTCCAGCACTGCTATTATCCCCCGTTAGCACACTTTCTTCTGTTTCTCAAATGTTTCTTTCCAGCAGAGAGCAGAAACCTTGTCATTTGATATTGGTAACCAACGTTAATGTTGGTAAAGATGACTATTTAGAGTAAATGGTTCAATTATTCTTTCCCATTCCCTTTTTTTTCCCCCCAACAACTAAGAAAACAACAAATGTAATTGCAGTAATTATGATCAGTCTTTAAATTGTTCTTTCCCTGATACCCATTTTCATGATACTCGTGGGAGTGTGTATCTTTGTCAAACACAACATCATCATGTCTTGTCAAATGTGGTTGAAATTAAAGCAGTTGAAGCTACTGGGAAGGACTGACAGATGGGTGGCTAGAATAACCATAGAAACCTTCTCCCTCCCTGCCTGCTCTACACAGGGCTAATCAAAGCTATCCAAAAGGTCATCAAGGAAAGGAATACACCTCTGTCACCAGAGCTGTCCCTGAGGTGAACCTCTGAAGGAAGCACTCAAATTCTCTCAGATAAAGCCGAGAAATCCGTCAACCCAAATTATTCACCTAATTCCTTAAGAATATTAGCTTGTACTGCAGAAGGAAACATAAAAATTAGTTATCTGCTGCTGGCACCTTCCCACGGGGTCACTTGTGGGAGAGAAACAGAAAAAAACCCTGTTTTTGTAGAGGAGACAGAGCTGAACAGTTTGGTGCTCATCAAGGCACAGAAATGTCTTGGTCTCCACAAAACTGATGTCTTTCAAGTTTTTGACAAAAAATGAAAACACCTACAGCTCTGACATGTCTGGAAGATTAGGAATCAGATGGGCAGTTCTCAGGATCTCTGCTTTGAATTTGGAGAATTTGAATACTTTTCCAGCCCATTCTGCCTCTCCTTGCAGGTAGGTCCCTTTTCAGAGCTGTTTAGGAGATAGAATTAATGAACAAAGCTACAACACCCACATTTTTCTTCTTGACTGGAAACACTTTCAAACCAATACTAAAGGCTACTGCACATCTTCAAGTGAAAGGAGATGAGCAGGGGGCCCAATGCTGGACAGAGGCAGCTCTGCTTTTAGAAGCCATCATGTCATTCAGGCTAAGGAGGTACTCCAAGACGAAACACATCCAATTAACGCAAACCTAAAAAACCCCCAAACCTCAGAGCCCCGTCTCATTTGCAGAACAAGTATCAGCCAGCGTGAACAGCAGCGACAGGTTTATCCTCACTCTTCGCTGCTTCTCTGAAGTGCAGAGAATGTGTCCCCAGGGGCCTCGCTCAGCACAGTAAGTATGAAAATGTCAATAGGAACCAAGGTAGCAGCCCTCTCTGGCTGGCCTATAGCCAGCGTTACAGGAGCAATGCGCAGCAGGCAATTTCAGACGTTGCTCTCCATACATGTTTAAATTTTAATCCCTCTGTGGCCAGCACGTCACACGGGAACTGTCCTGGAGCAGAGGAATACTATTAGATGTGCCATCTACGTGCTGTAGTTTCATCCTTAACAGTGGGGAAGAAGAACCACCCCCAGTGCTCCTCAAGAGTCAACCAGCAGATCACTATGCACCTTTCTCACCTCAGGGATGCTCCTGGTCCGTCTTCGTGGGGGGGACAAAACAAGAGCCTGCTCCAAACACCAGCACATGGGGGCAGTGGCAGCCTGTGAGTTTCAGGCTCCACTCTCCTTACCTGCCCTGTGGGGTGTCACTCTGGCAGCCCCAGAGTTTAGAACCAGGAGGCTACACCCTTCTCCACCACAGCCACCACACACTTGGTCACAGTCCTCACCAAGCATCTGTTTTTGGAACAGCAGCAGTGGTCAGAGCGAGCCAGGAGGCATTGAGGCTGCTGACTCCCTGTCACCACTCTCCCCAAAATTTAAGTGTGTACCTCAGCCTTTTCTCCATCCTTTGTCATTATATTTCCCCCCACATCCAATAAAGGACGAAGATGCTCCTTAGCTCTCCTCTGGCTGCTCGTGCATTTGTAGAAACATTTTTATTGCCTTTTATGACAGTGGTCAGACTAAATTCTGGTTGGTCTTTGGCCTTTTTAATTTTCTCCCTGCACAACCTCACAACATCCTTGTAGTCTTCCTGAATGGCCTGCCCCTTCTTCCAAAGGTGATTAAGTCTCTCTTTCCTGAGTTTCAGACTAAGCTCTCTGTTCAGCCAGGTTGGTCTTCTTCCCCACTGGCTCACCTTTCAGCACATGGGGATGGCTTGCTGCTGCACCTTTAGGATATCCTCTTGAAGAATGCCCAGCCTCCCTGGACTCCTCTGCCCTTCAGGACTGCCTCTCAAGGGACTGTGTGAAACAGTCCCCTAAACAACCCAAAGTCTGACCTCCGCAAGTCCAAGGTGGCAGTTCTGCTGACCTTACTGCAGTCCTTACTGCTCTGAGAATCAAAAACTCTCTCATTTTGTGATGGCTATGCCCAAGACAGCCTCCAACCACCACATCACCCACAAGTCCTTCTCTGTTAAACAGCAGGTCCAGCAGGTGCCTTCCCTAGCTGGCTCACCCACCAGCTGTGTCAGGAAATTCTTACACACACTCCAGGAAACTCCTAGTCGGCTTCCTCTCTGCTGTATTGTATTTCCAGCAGATATCTGGTGAGAGAAACTGTTCCCAATCCTAGAAAGCCACCAGGAGGGCTTCAGGTGTCCTCACCACACAGAGCTCCACAGCTCCCCAAGCAACTGGGGGAAATGAGGAAGAGCTGCTGGCACTGAGACTGCAGGGGCTGAGCCCACCAGGCAGAGCTGCAGGCACCGAGTGCCCAGCCCTGCACTTGCTCAGGTCTCACCATCACAAACACCATCGCACCGACCCCAAACCCCACCCCACGATTTTCCCCACTGTCCCTCGGGGCATCCACACCTACACAGAGCAACCTTCAGGGGGTACTTACTGTTCAAGAGACCCCTCTGATCTCCAAGGGCTGCTACCTCACACCAAGGGAACAGTCATCACTCTCTGCCAGGCACATACATCATTTGTTCAACCTCCCCCTCAAGCCCAAACACGGGGTTAACAACCCCTTAGACCCATGGAACATGGTTGTAGGACCATTCATCATCAGGAGAGAACGAGGAACCCTGGTGGCCAGTTTCTACTTGGAGCTAATTCCATGGACCATTGGGAATATCAGCTGGAAAAATCCTTCATCAAGCAGAAGGCACAAGTTTCTTTACAGAACTCCCTGAGTCATACCGTTTCTGCAGTCAGAGGGAGGCTGGCACACCACACATGCCAGTCTTCTGTCTCCTCCAGAACTCATTATTTTGATTCTGGCTGCACTTCTCACATCTTTACTTGCACAGTTTCTGTCCCAAAACCCAGTAAATACTGGGTCCTCTTTATCAACTGCCCCATTTCTCATCAAGCTGGCTATGTCCAGCTCCAGGAAGAGGAAAACCCAAGATCCCAGTAACTAACAGTGCTATTTCTAACCCCGTGCTCTGGGCAGGGCATCACTAGGCAGAATCTACCAGTTCCTGGATATCATGGAAATACAGGGTTGCTCTGCTCACTGTTCCCCCTTGGTTCCCTGTTTTCCAGGTTTTAGCCTGTTAGTCTGCTCTCTCTTCTTGTTGTTTTCTTCTTCCTACTCCCCACTCCTCAGTGATTGGGTTTTTTCCTCTCTGGTTTCTTTCCTTCATTCTCATCTTCTTTTGGGAAGTGGTGGGAAAGAAGGTATTTAGTATTTGCTTGGGATGGGTATCAGCTTGTCCCTAAAGCGGGAGTGGATGTGTAAGAAAGACAGGGAACAATTCAAATGGGGGAAACAGCAAATATTTTCCCAGAATATTTGCCCTAAACTGTTACAATTTACACCTCAGGTAGTTCCCAAGACAGACATTGCCTCTGTATTTAGTCATCTTTAACCAATTCATCTGTTAACTTCTAAAATAAAAAAAAGCCTTTTAGTACCTGTAGCATCCTCTGTCAAATACTTCCACAAATGAGTTCTGTGTTACATGAGGAAGTGCCAACTTTTATTTGCTTGAAACCTGCCACTTGCTAGTTTCATTTGATGTTTAGACTCTGTTTTGAAATTGATAATGAAATAGTCTTCCTTCATCATTTTCTCCATGCTATTCCTATCCCAGAGAAAATTCATGATTTTATAGATATCTGTCATATCCTTAACCATCTCATTTCCATATTTGAGAAATCCCTATTTAAATGGCTCCTTTCATATTATCCACACGATACCTTTGATTGTCTTTGCTGCCCTTTCCTGAATCTTTTCCACTTTGATTATGGCCTTTCTGAAATGAGAATAGACCATTAGGGTCAACGCATTATATCCAAAATAAGGGCACCATATATAGAGATGCATAGTATAATGCCATTTCTCATTTTATTCTTTTATTCTTTTCCTAATTGCTAACACTTGATTGGCATTTTTAGTGGTACTAGGCATGAAGCCACACATCATAACCGCAAGATCCCATTCCTGCACGGTAATAGTAAACTCAGACCCTCCATCACTGTGAATGCAACACTAGCATTGCTTTGCCTGTGTGCATCATTTTACATTTATCCACATCAAATTTCACCCATAATTTATGTCATTCGATATTGTGAAATCAAATGACCTAGTAATTCAATATTGTGAAATCCTTTTTCAAATCACTGCATGCACTTTTTTGCCTGCTTCCCCAAATGATTACTTTAATATCATACTTTTTTATCTCATTATGAATCCCCCCTTTTTCATATCATTTATAGATATGCACAAATCCGAAAAAAATATTCCTATCACTTATCGATATGGACAAAGCTGAAAAAATATCCCTGTGAAAAACTGATGTTTCATGCTAATGCTTGTTTCCTGTCTTTACCCAGCTACTTAACGGAGTTCTCTGATTCAACAGCAGATTCATGTCTTTTAACAGCCTGGGATGAGTGACCTTTACAAATGTGCTTTGCAAATCCAAGTGGACTATTGCCACTGGACCTCCTTTGTCAATATTGCTTGTTGACCCCTTCTAAGACTTATAAATTGTGATATCCACTAACAACAGTAGGGTTAACTCTTTCTCAGTACATCTTATCTGTCCATGCATGCACTAATTCTGTTCTCCAGAGTAATGTTTATTAGCTTGCCTCCCAGGCGTATCTTGTTTACTAGCTTGTAGTTTTCCAGATCTCAAAATCATTCTAAAAACTGGCATCACATTATCTACCTTCCAATCTTCTTGTACCAAAGTAATTGGAAAGAAACAGATAACAATCTGCAGTTCAGCTCTTTCAGCCTCAAACTTCTCCAGAAGTCTTGGATGAATACCATCTGACCACTTTTTCATCTACTTGCTCCACAGCCTCACTGAGGCTTTGATTTGAAGCTGATCTGATGCATCTCCAACAAGGAAAGGTTCCACAGGATAAAATTCCACAACTTCTTCCGCAATGAACAGATACAAAATTGTTGGGTTTTTGAGGCTGGGGGCAGAGGGTGGTGATGTTCTGCTATGGTGGTAATCTCTCTGAGTCACCTGAAGCCTCTTCAGTAGCAACATCATGCACTAAGTCCTCCTAATCATTGCAAAAGGCAAGTTATTTGCCTTTTAAAGGCTCTTTGAATAGCTCCTGAAGTAAACATTTAATCTGCAGCCTGCCGAGTTTCCTGCCTTCACAGCCACTTTGATCTTCCTCTGGCTGTCACAGCTTTCTGTCACCATCCTGGCCAGTGAACATAAATGGCCAGTAGTATAAACCCTAAAACTCCTTTTCCACGTGCTCACCATTTGGGTCACCAAACTATTTTCTCCAGCGCACTTTAAAAATTTTGAACTGAAACTTTCCCCATGAGCCATGTCTGATCAGCATCTGCAAATACAACCACATTCATTCCGGGATAGAAAAATGATGTTTCATTTAAAAGTCTGGTATACTCCTGGACTTGAGAACGTGCAGCTGAAACTCCCAGAGAAACATCCTGATCATCTAATCTGACCTCCTCAAAATAAGAGAGGCTAAATGTATTCCCTTTGTTAAATATACTTCCTGTTGCTGTGCTTGAACTAGAGCATTTTTTAAAATCTTGATTTTATTGTGTTCATGTGACAGAGGGCTCAGTACAACTCTCAGTAATTTATCCCAATTTTTCAGTATTTTTACTGTTTGATTTTTGCCTCATTTCCAATCTGAATGTATCTGCCATCCTTCTTTCACATCTTAACAGTTTTCTACTAAGTTGAAGAGTCAGATGACTTGGAGGTGTTTTTTTTCTTCAGTCAAACACTTGAAGACTGTCATCAAGTCACTTCTGTGAGTTTTTATTCACGGTTCCATGTTTATTTTCTTGTCACACTTCAGTTTTGCAGTATTTCTCAAAATGATAATAATAGAATTAGACAAAGTAGATGAAAAATATTTTTTTTCACAAGTGCCAAATGCAGAGAAAATATGTTTTTCTCTCCTCCTATTCAATATTCAAGATCAAAGAACCACATCAGGTTCCTTTGCTGCAGCACCTCAGTAGTAGCTGTTGATCTACTGATTACCAGTTCCAATATCTATAAGCTTATTTAGTGTGACTGCTTCCTAACATAGAGTTCTGGTCCTGTAAATAGTATTCACACTCTGCCATCAGCTACATGAACTCATATTTGGTTAGACTGAAACACACACAGTCTGTCAGTCTGTCAGTACCCAAAATGAATCAAACTGTTCCGTATCAGTGATTTATCCCTTTCATTTGTTACTTTCATTTTCAGCAGTTCTCCCAGTCGTTCCAGATACTACCAAGCTTATCAGTATTTTAAAATCACATGGTACTTGGCAAAATTAAAGCCACAAGTTGTTCAACAACAATTCTTTCCTTGTTACTATTTTGCCATCTATTGAATTTAGATGCACTTAAAATGTACTATACTCATATATTACTAGTCAAAGAATCATGTGGTGCTAAGCCGATTGCTAACTGATTAGAGGTTGTATCTTTTACCAATCTCACATTCTACCTCCATTACCACAATTGTAGGTAAAGGTACTCCTATCAGAGAAGTACTTGGCTGCAGGGAGTCTCATAAAGCCATGAAATTAAGTTAGCTTGACAGGCTCTGTTTTGTACAAGCCTATTCTCCCTGGTCTATTATCTTTGTAATATTTTATTGGAAATTTTAACAAATTGATAAAATTAAATACATAGGTCATCTCACAAAACCTTTAAAGTTACGCTAAGACCCCAGCTTTTCACTCAAGACCTTCCTCACTATTTCAAGACCTTATGAAACAAACCTTTAACTTCTTATCCAAGTGCTTAAAAACTCATGAGTGTGAATTATCTTGAATTGGTTGTTTTAAGTATCAGTCTAAAATCACAGTTGTTTGCTGTTGGAGAGCATAACCTTCTTAAATGTGCTGAAAACTGGTTTTTCTACTTTCCTCCAAGAAAGCAGGCCTAAAATATTTATTGATTAGTTCACTTCTGCTTCAATACACATCAGTCTATAGAACTAAGACTCCCAGCTCTATCGTGCAGATGAATTCATTACTTCCCTTTTTTCATCAGCTCCTTTGTAATTTCTCTCATAATTCTTCCAATATTACTGTCCATAAGAGTTCACAGAGTCAGTACGCTCTTCCTCAGTTCTGTTCCTCAAATCACATCTGTTGTATTGTACACACACACACACAAAAGTCTTAGGTCTATCAGCAACACGTCGAAGACAGTTTTCTGTTACTCATGACTGTTGCTGACACAAACTTACCTTGCACACGGTTTTTTAGGATTATTTCCTTATACAGCCAGGCTTTTGCAGGCATGCTCTTTGCTAGCCTCTCCCCACCGCAACTTGGAAACCACTCACCTATATTTCAGAAACCCTGACGGGAGAGGGAGGTCTCAAAGATCACCTATTTGGTGATCCCAGAGATCACACCCTTCAGGACTACTGGCTGCTAGGTCTGGGAGATGGTCTCTGTTCAGAATCTTGCTGGCAGAAACAAGTTTTTATCCCTGAGCTCTTTACTTGAGTTTCTAAAAGTGATCAGATTGAGAAGGAAAGAGGAAAAGCCAGACTGGGAAGAAATACAAGTAGTGAAGTGAGACCAACCACAAAGCAATCTGATCTGGAAGGAAAGATGTCTCTTTGTCCCTCTGTTCTGTTTGTCCCTATCCCAAGTAAGAGAGGAACGAGATACCCAGATGCCCCTTTTCATGTATTCCCACTCTTTTACTCACATCACCCACAGCTTCTACATCGAGCTCTGTGCTCCTTCCCCTTCCACCTCTGTGCATGCAACTAAATGAAAATATCCCTACTTTCATGACTCAGTTTCCTTCTGCATTACCATTTCCTTTCTGAGGCTTCTCCCTCTCTTTACTCCTTTTCCCTGACTCACTCAGATGTTGAAGGTGAAGGAGGGAGGAACTGGACACCTTGATACATACTTGATATGAGTGAGGTATGCATGCAGAGTGGATGTCTCACTTTTTCACACGCCAAGCGTGTAGACCACACTTGCCATTCCAGATCTCACTTCACACACCTACACATCTGTGGGGGGGATAAGTAAGGAGAAGAATGCAGGGGATGTTCACTGCTTGCTCCAGCTGCTTTACCCCTCTCCTGTCAGCCTCCCACCCTGCTCCCACTCTGCTGCATCTACAGTGGCTGGATTAGGAGTGGGCGGTCTTTGGCTCCGTCTCTCCCGCTGTGGGCGCTATGAGCCACTCGTTTACACTCAGCACAGAACACCCAGTGGGAAAGCAATGTAGGAAGTACCTACTCCTGCCTCCGACAGGACACTGACCATTCCTCGTAAAAGGGAGTCCAGTAAGCCAGGTACCTGGCTTTGGCAGATCACATGTGACCCAGAGGCTGGAAAATTAAGAGCAGTGCCTTTTGCAGTCTGCACGGTCAGTGACTGATGCTCGGCGCACGAGCCTGGCTGTCACTAGGGCTGTTCCCTGCAAAACTGCCGGACTGAAAACACACGGAGAGGACTTCAGCGTGACACACGGCATCCTCAGTGGTTAAAGCGAAGTGGTGATGGGGGCAATACATAGGAGTGTACTAATGACATGTAGAAGACCTGGGGTCCTCTAGCAGAGCAAGACTAAAGCAGTAGGTCCAGCCTGACCCAGAGAGGCAGCCACTCCAGGTTTTAGATCCTAAGCACAGGACCACAGGATAATTCGGTTGGAAGGTGCCTCCTGAGGTGCAAACCCCTGCTCAAAGCAGAGTCAGCTATGAGGTTAGACCAGATTACTCAGGGCTTTATCCAGTCTGGTCTTGAAAATCTCAAAGAATGGAAACTGAACAACCTCTCTGGGGATCCTCTTACAGTGCTTGACACTTCTCACAGTCAAAAAGTTTTTCCTGACACTCGGTGTGAGCAACTCTAGTTTCTCTTCTCCCGCACTCCAAAGGTACTATCAGTTTTTAAAGTCTTGGAATATTTTCCCACCATTTTACATCACATTCACAAAACATGTTTGCTGCAGGCTTCTGTGCAAAGACATGAGAGAAATCAGAGAAATCACTGGAAAAAAAGATAGAGCAATCTTGAGCTTAACAGGCTTGAGCTTTCTATTAATTTAAATCCACTCAAGGAATTAAGAGAAACCTTACCACACTAATCAGAACAGCCAGTGTTAGGAAATGTCTACGCTGCAGTCAAAGGTACACTTGCAATGCATTCAGACACCTATGCAGACCTGAAACCCTAAACTTGGCTAACTCAGTTACTGACAACAATCAAGCTGATCTTTGGCATTTAGCTGGTTGATACTCAAGTATCTACAGGTTTCTAGCTGGATTTTACAGCTATAACTGTCCAGCAACCTCAGTGAAAATTCTCCTGTACGTTCCCTGGAAGTGAGACCCAGCTATGACAAGAGTTGCTAGGCAGCTCTCTAGGAACTATGACAGGGTATCACCAATACACAGATGTGACCTGTAGCCATTACCAGAGGAAGAAGCCACCTCCAGTTCTCATTGTGTAACTGCTATCATGCCATGTTACACAAAGCACATATATGACATTGAGATGTGACAGTGGGGAAGGTGACTGGATATCAGGTTAGCCGTTTTAAGATCATTTTTCAGCTTTTTTCATGCCTTAGGAAAAAATTATGTGATCACTGCCATTCTGGTGTCTTCTACAAAATTTAAAGATGCTCTATGACCCTATTTCAAATTATCACATATGGAGCTGCTCTGTTATGACCCTCTCAATTACTTTTCCCCAGGGAGAAATAACCAGAAAACTCGTATTTAGGAAAGAAAATGTGAAGTTGCACATCACTAAACATGTGCAAACTATGACATCTAACTAGATCATAGTAAAACATCCCTGCGGGAGATGAAGAAATCATGTGGCTTGCTTAAAATTGGAATGGAAAAAGGCCCGGAGCAAGCTCAGGGCACAATCCTGCACTGGCCCTTGTGTGGTGAATAAACTAAATGTGACTGATTATGAGCTTTCTATCACTAATTAAAACCTCTTGAATTCTGAGTTCAGAAACTGCTCCATGCAAATTCCAAGGTAAAACCAATACAAGCACAGCACTCCTTTCTCTAGGACCTACCTGGTCTTGCAAAGGCAATACAGAGCCCCGATACTGAACTAATTCTGCAAAAATCTAACCAGATACACTTGGAAGAGAGAACACAAAGCTCTGCTCATGCTAGGATGTTAGTTTCCAACCACATCCTAGAGCTCAGACCTTGTACTTCAAAGCACTCATTTCCCAAAATATGTCTGAAGAATCCTCTCTCTAACTCCAGGAAGGCTGGAGCCAAAAATCTATGCTGCCAAGTAAGGATTGTTCTGAACAAAATTCCTTAGGTGGAAGAGTAGAAATAAACTCAAGGATCCCACCTTCACTAAATCCAGCCTCTAGGACTGAGAACAGAATAAGCCCCTTCTAAAGCAAAGCAGTGTAAAAGTTTCACACAAAGCAGGCATCAGGCACGATTACTACAGTCAGATCTGACTCCCAGAGACCAGAATCATAGCTGTGCAATTCCCTTTAGCACACGCCTTCATAACACCAGGGCAAGAAAAACTCCTCAGTTAACTGTATAAACAGATCCCTAAAGTCCACTGTGCTACCACCATCAAGAACGAACGTATATCACACAAAACAAAAATCACTATCATATGAGAAGTCGAACATCTGCACCATTAAGGTCTGTATTGAAGGACTGCAATTTGCAGACAGAGTGAATTTTCAGCTATCATTATCCCATCGACATCTTAATGCATAGGTGCTATTTTCTGTTTTCATCTATGCCCACAAAACTGTATGACATTTATAAATATATATATAAACATATATATAATCTCATATGAGAATGACAATTGCACCAGCTCAGTTATACCAGGGGTTTTTTTGTAACACAGATTCCAAGTCACGGATCATAAAAACGCTGCCATGCACAGGAACAAACACCTGTAGTTTGTACAACAGCTTAACCACGTTTTGGAGTGGAGAGTGGATGTTACTAAACGCATGTTTGTTCTTTATTTCAACAGCATTGTGGGAAGAGAGACCAAGAATTAACACTGCCACTTCAGACGCACATCGATAAAAGGCGTGCCGATAATTACCCAGCTAACAGGATAATAATGTCCTCGGCAGTGTGGGTGTGTGGGGGATAGGGGCAGGGCAGGAGACGGAGGCAATACACGTCCTGATGTGCTATAGAGACAGTGATCCAGGTGAACCTGAAGAATCACAAGGGAAATATTGCAGTGATCTTTGCCATGTGGACGTTACAGAAGACGTAAGGGATTTCTCTAGGTCATGAGGACGTTTGAGACTGCCAAAAGACATAGGCTAGATACGGGAATTAATTCCCAAAGTAGAAACTAGATTCTGTAGTTTAAAGTTTGCTGCTGCAGGAGTAGATGGTTCCCTGCAAGTGCTCACAAAGGGCTTTCCCACTGAGACAAGAAGTGTCACAGCACCAGGCTTTGACACAGTCCCTCAGATTTACTCTGGGGTGACACAGCCCCTCCATCTGGGGCGGTGGCGCAATTCTGATGTCCTCAGGGGTCTCCTTTTCCCACAGATGCCCGTGTGCTCTCGGGAGACACAGAGTGGACCGGGTTGGGAGAGAGATGTACTGCCAAATGAACTCTGGTTTGCTCTCAGAGATTCTTTCGGCATATTGAAAGATATATCCCCATGTAACTGACAGCTGTACCTGTGGTGTGCACAGAAAAAAAAATTTCCTGAAGGGAAGAAAGTGTGCCCAGAATGCTGTGTTTACCTGTAGATACCTGTGCTTAAAGATCAAGGGACCTCTAGGTATCTGCATGAGTGTAGGAGGGGAAAGCTGGCTTACATAGCCTGAAGGCTTGGGATCCTTCGGTTAAAAATGTGCATGGCGTGGCCCAGTGGAAGGATGCGATCCCTCCCCGTGTCCCCTCGCAATGGCTCCGCGAGAGGGAAGGGATTCAGTTTGCTTGCTCTTCCCTGTTGAAGTCTACGCAGGGGGAAGGGGGAGAGAAGAAGACGTGCAGATCATGCAACGTTATGCATCCTCGGATAACAATAAACCCTCAGCGAGCGAAGGAGGGAGCCGCCGGCCGCCTGATCCCGCTTCGGGAGGCGAGGCACGGCACGGCACGGCACGGCACGGCACGGCACGGCACGGCACGCCCCGCACCCACCCCCTCCTCCGGAGGCGCCGCACTGACCCACATGTTCGGCGACCTTTCGTCACGGGTGACACGGGCAGACGACCCCCGGCCCCGGGCGCGTCCCGCCGCCCCGCTGCCAG